>KV005017.1:820962-861030 GCA_001598015.1 Dorcoceras hygrometricum
TCTCATGAAAATTTTAAAAATTTCATGAGATGTTCGGCTGAGCATCTCAGGCGCCCACATTTTCGCTCATAGTAGGCGCCCACCTTATCAAAGTTTTATATATATATATATATATATGTTTGATATAGTGGACACCATACGTGGACATCAGGCTGACGTGACATTTTCTGGTGCTGTCAGGTCAGTCTGATGGCCACATGATGCCCACATATGATGTCCACCATATCAAATTTGTATATATATATATATATTATATATATATATATATATGTTTGATATAGTGGACACCATACGTGGACATCAGGCTGACGTGACATTTTCTGGTGCTGTCAGGTCAGTCTGATGGCCACATGATGCCCACATATGATGTCCACCATATCAAATTTGTATATATATATATATATAAACCATAACACATCTTATAAGCTCAGTTATGTTTGTTAATTGTTAGCGTATTGACTGTAAAATTTACGTGAACCTTTTCTAATAAATGTTTTTTTTTTTTGGAAAATTGTAAATATTATAATAAAATAAAATATTTACTGTGGAGACGATGAGGCAAACGGATATGGGGTGTAGCCACGGCGAGGTGGCGAGGAAGGGAGAGCAAAAATGAGCAGCTCAACGTATCTCCCACTCAGATTCGCCTTCCTCTTCTCCCTCTCCCTCGCCGGCGCCTCTGCCTCTGCCTCCTTCACCAAAACCCGTCTTAATCTCTTTAATGCCGACGCTCTATCTCCGCCATCTGAGCCCAAAGCCACTGCGTCGGACCTGCTTTCTCTACTGGGCACACCACAGCAGTCTTGTTCCGTCAACTCACAAGTTGCCCAACAAATTTGGTCTTGCTTCAAATTCCTTGTGCCCTTTCCTCCATATAGTCAAACACTTGCAACTGGGCGATCGCTGAGTTCAAACACGAATTCTTCATCGGATCGGAGCGGAAAGGATATCGACGATATGATATTGTCGCCTCCGGAGCCCGTCTTGGAGCTAGCTCGGCTCGCCGTTAACTCTGGCGCAGATCCGGGGGCTATTCAACGAACGTTGGATCCAACTATTCTCCCTGTCAGTGTTCCTTTCCTTTATTTTTGCTTAAAGGTTGCTATTTTAACTGTCAATATATGCACTCAAATCTCTTCTTTCCTTGTTTATCCCCCTTTAACATGTATGATGAAGAGCAATTTGGGAGGTGCATCATGCGTGTTCTTAAATTTCTCTCTCACTTACGTTGGCTTATGAAGTCTTTTATATGAAGTAATCGAGGTGCATTTAGGAGTACACAACTAGTGAAGTCAGCGGGCAAATTTTTATGCTTCTTAGGATTAGGATATATGTGGGTGGCAGTGCAATGTAAAGGGCCCCTCGTTACTTTCTTCTGTTCTACTTGTTTGCAAAGTGTGAATGTTTAAGCTTGGAGAAAACCCCACAAGAGGCAATATTGTATGATTGATACAGGTTCCCGATGTTGAAGGATCAAATGAAGAGCGGTGTGAACTTACCAGAACTCCTTATGGGAGACGTTTTATTAACGAGGTATGCAATATGGTGTTTATAGCTCTAGGTCATTTAAAATCTGCTTTTTCAATTTTCTTTGTTAATTTAATCTGTTGTCTTGTAGGAGGTGAATTCTTACCTTGAATTTTTGTTCAAAGTTATTGTCGAGCGTGGTCCCAGCGTAGGACTGAATGTTTCTTTGAGTCGCTATGACTTGTTTCATGGTCACCTTTTCCTTGCTGCTGATTCTGGAAGGCTCGGTATACTGTAAGTCGGCACACGGACAACATATATTTTGATATCTGTGAACTCAAGGTCTACCATTCTTGTTTGGTCAAGTTGGGATTATCTTTGGTTTCATATAAATAGTGTCCACGGGTGCGGTGGAATTCATGGAGTGTTGTTTGGGTTATGGGACTAGTAGTGATTAAAGGACTAGCAAAGAAATACAGAGTCAAGGGCAGCAGATGGACTTCTAAGAAAACACAAATGCTGCATAGGTTAAATCCAACTCAACATGATAATAATTTATAAAATTAATAAATGGCATGCTTATCAAAGGTGGATGCATGCCTATTGTTTGAGTAGTGGCTTATTCACTGGTTCTGGATGCACAATATTACAGGTTTCACGCGAGAGAATATCCTGCATATGACAAAGAAGTTTTTCCACTCAATATGGGCTATTGCCAAGTTGGTAAGGTTTGGTGACAGTAAATTTCTTGAAATTTTTTCAATCATCAAAAGGATGATACTGTGGATTATGAGGAAGAATATTTGATTCTTTTAACTGGGATAGTGAGTGTTCTCAGGGTCTAATGTGGCTTATGATGATTCAATGAATCTGAGAAATATTTTGTGGCTTGCTCCATTCCCAAGTAATTCCACGAAGGCATGGCTGGCACCAGGTATCACTTCTTGTTTATTATCTTTACAAAAATTGTTCGATTAGTATATTATGTTATTTAATTGTGGAACCTAGTATTATCATTTAAATGATTTTTTTATACAGTAAACAGGCAAGGACTCTGATTCATTATTTCATGCTCTTGCAAAACTTTTTGTTAGTACAATTAATTAAATGATGGAACAAGATGGTATATATCCATATGATAATATCTTTTATCAATATACAAAAGGAAAACTGCGACACGGTAATCTGAACTAAAGATTTGCTCATAATAACATTACAGCATCAGGAGAAATTTGTTCCTCATTTGAAGACTACCGTTGGTGCCTTGAAAATGGTCTTACTGTTCACTTTGTTTGGCAATAAGAAGTTTTGTCAGTCTGGATAGAGAAACCTTGATTTTTTAAAAATATGTTTTTGAAGAAACTGTCTTTTATAAGAGACAGTAATGATTGGATAAAGAAGGTTATTTAAGAAAAAGAAGTGATAAAATGTTTCTGTTAGAGTTTCAACTCATCTCTTTAACATATAAAATAACTCTGCCACTATTTTATCCAAATTAATTATGTATTGAAATAATTAATTTCCGTAAGCCAAGAACTTTGTTATCCAAAATCCTTACTGGAATTATAACTTTAGTCTCGGGTGCTTGGATTCTGTTGAAGGAATCCTAGTTGTATTGGATGCACATCCTGCAGGAATCATATACCAAGATCTCATACCCGACTATGTTCAAATTGCAAGAACACTCTATGAAGGTAGCTTATTTATTGCTCGCCATTTCTTTGAAATTAATCATAAAACTATATAATATATATCTTTTATTTTGTGACAGATGATTTTGGGGAACTTGTGGTTGATGTTAACTACCTCAACGTGGGAACAGATGTGCCTAAATATGAAGTCTTTTTATGTTGATTCCTGGTAAGCTAGACTTTTTTGCCACTTCAGATTCCATACAGGTGTAACATCTCTATGCTCCCAACATAAAAACATTCTCTTGTTAATAATCTCTATAAACCTTATCTTAAAAGGCTGTTTTTGCCAGTATTATGAGCAGAGAAATGAGAAAGAGATGTATTATTATATTGTACAGTATTGAAACGTTAGAGCAACATTACATCCAACAATGCATTGAAGATTCTATAACCTAAATGTAGCTAATCTTATCTTGGTGCCAGCAACTTTGTTGTAGAGTTGATTAAAAAAAGTTGATGGAAGCATGGATATCTCGGAACATGGTGGATTCCACAATAATAAAGAGACAGCTTATTATATTTTTGTAAGGGACTAATCAGGAGCATAGCTCAAACCTTGCTGACGACTCTTTTAAATATGAGAGCCCATTTGAGTTAATAGCCATTCCACGTCTAACATAGGATTGTTGATTTTTTTGTGGGATTGTTGCAAGGGCTTGGCCTGCCTTGATTGGATCAAGAAAGAGGTGTGAGCAAGTCAGAGCACTTTTGATTAGATTGTACGAGTTCTACTGGATCGAATCAAGTTCAAACTATTTGTACTTCTTGTTTCATTTCTTCACATGTACATCATATGTTTCGGCTTATATGTTCCGACGATTGATTGCTTCTACAAATCTCTCATATTTGGCAACTTTGTAAACTCAACATGGAGCTTGATTAATGCTAAAGGAATGTTAGCTTGCTGAGATCAGGATTGAGTTACTTGAT
This sequence comes from Dorcoceras hygrometricum, assembly GCA_001598015.1. Classification (NCBI taxonomy): domain Eukaryota; kingdom Viridiplantae; phylum Streptophyta; class Magnoliopsida; order Lamiales; family Gesneriaceae; genus Dorcoceras; species Dorcoceras hygrometricum. The sequence goes on from KV005017.1 coordinate 825,054, forward strand.
ATGAAATTCTATGGAACCTGTGTTCGAAATAATATATATTACCAGAATAACTCGAATGGTGTACGACTCGGCTTCGATTGGTGTGGATATAATACACCAATAGGCTTGATACTTTGATGAAACACGTACAAAATGGAATAACTTTCTTCAAAGTTCTACAATGCAAATGAGAAAAAACCTGCGAATACCACATACGAATAGCTCCTTACTTCATTACCTGAAAAGAAGTATTGAAAAAATGGGCTCAAAAAAGCTGCTCTTGTGAATACAAATATAACTTGAAAACAAGCCTAGTTTCAGTATAAAGATAGAGAGATGGATTGTAAGATTTATCTTTTTAAAAATCATAACTACTGATTCCATATTAAATCTAACATAATAATATCAATAATCCTGACTTGTGTAGCTTTCCAGTAAGTGCACTTTTTATCTTTTTAAAAATATTAAATAGTAGCTATTAAGATAATTATGATAATAAATTCCTCATTCATTATTTTGGTAAGGTAGTACTATGATTGGTCGTAAAGAGAGTATTATACGGCTATACGCGATTTCAGTTTATAGTATAACTTCCATAAAGAAAAAAGTTGATGAATTAATAATCTCCATCGAAAATGATTTTCCTTCACCCCAACCTGTGGGAAAAGGAAAACTTACACTTTTTTTTATTAACTTCGAACAATTATAAGAAATATTGTGCACATCAAATCAAATCTTATAATGTTTTATCCGACATGGATTTTTCCACTATCATATCGATCGACGTCTCCTCCTCTATCGATCGTGATATACTTATTCAACTTTCGCAATTAATATGGAGCGGCTTTTGTCGGGTTATTGCTATCAAGATTAATAGAATCTTTTTAAAATAAAAAATTTGAATATGATATCACAAATACAGGATATGCTTGTATTTTATTTTCTCCAGCAATTGCGACGGCGAAGATTATAATTATAAACAATTATAAAGGTTAAAAATATATATATGGCGTGGACGGCTTGACTATATTCCCCGGTATGCTTCAAAACAAACAGATAACATTACGATAAATGACTGTTTTTATTCATTTATTTGTAAATGAAAATAAAAAAAAAAAGTTTATTGGTGGATTAACAGGGACAGTACGTGAAATTTATACCAAAAGTAAGTGCAGTACAGTTATGGAAGCAGACATCGGAAAAAAGAAACCATATTGGGTGGAACTTTACAGAAAGCAATATAATAATAATGATGATGATGATATTAATAATAAAATAAATAATTTTGAACTTGCATTATTGGAGGCTGCTTCGCAGCTCCTAGCCTGTTGTCCTAAACAAATAGTTAAATACTACTGTCTGATATAACAAAACATAATTAATCGTGGAATTTTATATCTTCATTGTTTAAAATTCTAATATTTTAATAAAAATGATTACCTCAATCATTATGAATGAATAGGATGACAAAAAAGAGTGTCAAAGCAAACTAAACTAAATTTTCGAATATTATTATGTCATGATCAATCAAATCACCTCGTGGCATCCCCAAATGTTGTACACCAGCTTAATCTTATCGATGAGTTTATATATACAGGTGCTCGAAGGACATGTATAAGATTTAAATATATTTAATATTATAAATATTGTTATCAATATAATTTAATTATAAGTTTTATTTCTTTAAAGGTTTGAATTCACTTCAAATTTTTTATATAGTGGATAAAATTATGACGTGACGTAAGTACGGTAAATTTTGAGTACTCAATTTATATTTGTGGACTTAAATTGTTAAAATATCTTTGAAAGTACTAAGATATTATTTGTTTAACCGGATTAGATATTAAAAGATAGATTAATAATAAATGTTGTGTTTATAAATGAATTAAGTTAGATAGAAAATAATGTTCGTTAAGGATATATCTTTGGTTCAATTGATTAAATTTCAAACAATGTATTAAAATAGATTTTTTAATCTTTATCAAATTAAAAAAATAATTAAGAAGATGACGGGGAATAAACCTATAATTTATATAAATGATTTGATTGATATGGGATAAATAGTTAAAGATTTGATTGATACTAGATAAATAATATTTAAGTCGAATATGAGTTATGATATAATTAAACTATTATATAGCTAAAGAATCATAGCTTATGGATATATTTGGACATTCATTATAATAATCAAATTAGTTTTATTCGGGATGTTACGCATTTGTGACTCTTATCTTTCCAGTTTATTTTCAAAAAATTCGAACTTCGAGGAAGAGTTAGGCAGATGCGGGCCTCTTCAAAGTATTTCACAACCAGACAAGCAACTAAAACTTTGAGGTGGATATCCTTCAAATATCGCAAAATTTTATTTGAAAAGTATTATTTTTTTTTTACTATTTTAAACAGTAATTCGAAATGGAATGTGAGCAACGACTTTTTGGCGGAAGTCATTATCACACCTGTCTTTTTTAAACTGTGGACAGGAATAAATTTGCAAACTCTTCAGAATATATATACCTCATTTATATAGACCAAATATAATATATATAGGTGAAAAATTTTAAGGATGAAATTTATTTTAATTTTTTAAAATAATGACAATGAATTAAATTTAAATTTTTTTTAATGATTGGAAAATATTGGAAGATAATTTGACAGGGGAACAACTTTTTGAATGACAACCAAGTGATCACTAGTTTTCTGGAAAATATTATTCGAAAACGAAAGTATATATAAAATATGTGCAGAGTTGGTGAGATTTGGTAGCAATAGCCAACTACTCAAGAAATCGAAACCAATTTTCAAATGTCTAATAGAAGCAGCCTCCACTACTGAGATTTTTAATACAAAAACTAGTGAATACATAAATGCCTAATCATAAGTCTTGACGTAAGGAATAATTATTTATTATGTGAAAATATTACTTTTTCAATATATATATACGGGCTAGATGGATATGTTTTGGTAACTTTGATTTAATACTTTGTTATACAATATACTCTCACAATCATTTCGATCAAATTAATTATAATATGTGTGAACATATGTAAATATGAACAGTGATAGCTGGCTAAGCATAAATCCAACGTTTCTGAAAAACTAAAATCAAATAAATTGAAGACAACAAGCGTAACAGTTTATTACTCAATTTAGAGATTACAAAACGATTGGAACAAGGAACAGTAGATGAAATTCAATCAAACGATGCCAGGCCATCCAATATACAGAAACATAGACTAACAAGGAAATAACAAAAAAACAAATTGTAGCCCTTGGACAGGCTTGAACTACACTAGATAAATATTTGTTGCGCAAGAAGATCGTTCATCTTTGAGCCTTTTTCCACTTGAATATATCATAACGTGTAACATAACTGCGAAACAAGTTGATTCAAACTGAACAAACAGGTAAAGTTTTGATCTTTCTAATGGTTGTAGGACCTTATTTATAAGTAATTTAGCTGCCCGGAAATGCTGATGCCTGAATCTTTGCTTAAACAAACCTTCGATTATTCCGTCGTTTGAATTGAATGCTGAAAAAAGAAATATTACTGTGAGGCCGTGAAATGAACGCGTTGATTTTGAATGATGGAACGATGAAGTGAGAAAGGTTACTTACATGGTTGCCTTAGTGTATTTGGTGGATTTTTTGTGATTAATAGTGAGTTGGAGGAGGTGGAGACGAGTATACATAAACCGGTGGTGGAGGTGACTTTATGGGTGGGGGAGGTGATACATAGTGGTATGGAGGCGGGGGTGATGGAGAAGGTGGAGGTGGGGACTTATAAATGTAAGGTGGAGGGGGAGAAGGTGACGGTGGTGGTGGGGAAATGTAGTGGTAGGGTGGTGGAGATGGCGAAGGTGGTGGTGGTGACTTGTAGTGGTAGGGTGGTGGAGGTGAAGGAGATGGTGGGGGAGGAGATTTATAGTAGTAAGGTGGGGGTGGAGATGGTGAAGGTGGTGGTGGGGACTTGTAGTGGTATGGTGGAGGGGGAGATGGTGACGGTGGTGGAGGAGATTTATAGTGATAAGGCGGCGGTGGCGATGGTGAAGGTGGTGATGGGGAATTGTAGTGGTATGGAGGAGGAGGATATGGTGACGGTGGTGGAGGTGACTTATAGTAGTATGGTGGTGGAGGGGGTGGAGACTTATAAATATAGACCGGTGGAGGTGGTGGTGGTGACTTATAAACATAAGGTGGTGGGGGTGGAGACTTATAAATATAGACCGGTGGGGGTGGTGGTGGTGACTTATAAACATAAGGTGGTGGGGGTGGAGACTTATAAATATAGACCGGTGGGGGTGGTGGTGGTGACTTATAAACATAAGGTGGTGGGGGTGGAGACTTATAAATATAGACCGGTGGGGGTGGTGGTGGTGACTTATAAACATAAGGTGGCGGGGGTGGTGGGGACTTGTAAATGTAGGCTGGAGGAGGAGGTGATTTATAAATATATACCGGTGGTGGTGGTGGTGGAGACTTGTAGTAATATGGTGGAGGAGGAGATGGTGACGGTGGTGGAGGAGACTTATAATAGTATGGTGGTGGAGGGGGTGGAGACTTATAAATATAGACCGGTGGGGGTGGTGGTGGTGACTTATAAACATAAGGTGGCGGGGGTGGTGGGGACTTGTAAATGTAGGGAGGAGGAGGTGGTGATTTATAAACATATATTGGTGATGGTGGGGGTGGAGACTTGTAATAGTATGGAACAGGGCTCGGCTTTGGCTTCTTGCATTCTTCATAAGGTGTCTTTGGAGCATAAGCGAATGGTTTAGCATATAGCACAACTTCATGCTCAGTCTTGGATTTTACTTTGAGCTTGGCTCCTTTCTTCCCCCAATGAAGATTTGTGGGAATTTTGCATTTGGAACCCTTGGGTGGTGCATGGAGCTTGGCCTTGCATGCATGAGCTCCGTATTTGTGGTATCCAAATCCTTCAATTGGAATACTATATTTTCCATTTATCTTTGTCTTGCCGTACGCCACTATTTCTTTGTCTCCCACCTTGCATGTCACCTCAACAATTGCACCTGTATACCATGTGCGGAAATATTATAAAAAAGATATATAATTTTTTTATAAATCACATATAAACTATGGAGTTGCTGAAATCTTGGTGGAAATTTTTGATTGATTTCTTCAAGATTGGAATACTGCTTTTGGACATTTATACAAAGTGCAAACAAACAAACGAAAGGAAAGAAAAAAGCATGATGGGATTAACGGGTCCACTTCGATCGCTAATTAAAATATTAGGTAATTTTGTGATTGACATAAAATATATTAATTTGAATGTCAAAACAAATAATAACTCTTACAATAAAATATATTCGGTTTTTGATAAAAAAAAAAATATTGCGAATTGAAGTAGAAGAACCCCATATATTTGCTTGCAGTTTTATGTTCGAATGAATGTATATTTTCAATTTAACAAGATATATACAATAAATAAAATAAACAAATAAGCACAGAAATATAAATTTGGGTTGCATGCATGTGATGTATATTCAGTTTATGCATCCTTTTTACATGCAAGCTCGTGTTCCCAGATTTATAGATTTTTCGTCTCTTACAAAATGATAAAACTGAAAATTCTAAATAAGATATTCCGTAAAGAAAAATAATCTATCATTTATAAACATATAAAATGAAAAATGTATACCTTTGAGATGTTTCTTATCGTGAGATTTCGCGGGATATGTCCAATCATAGCATCTGTAACAATACACTTTTCCGACAACCTTGACAACCAGTGGATGGTGCGGAGGGTAGTATGGGACAGGCGGGGGTGGAGATTTATAGTAATATGGAGGAGGGGGAGACTTCACTGGCGGTGGTGGTGAAACATAGTAATATGGGGGTGGTGGGGACGTATAGTGGTATGGTGGTGGAGGAGAAGTGTAGTGATAAGGATGCGGTGGCGGTGATTTTGTTGGTGGCGGTGGAGATACGTAATAGTAAGGTGGTGGTGGCGATTTGTAGTAGTATGGTGGATGTGGCGATGGTGAGGGTGGTGGTGGAGACTTGTATACGTAAGGTGGTGGTGGAGACTTGTAATAATACGGCGGATGTGGTGATGGTGACGGAGGAGGGGGCGATTTGTACACATATGGTGGCGGCGGGGACTTGTACTCATAATGTGGATGGGGAGACGGCGACGGTGGTGGGGGAGACTTGTAAACATAGGGTGGTGGAGGAGGAGGTGATGGTGGTGGTGGAGACTTGTAATAATACGGTGGAGGTGGTGATGGTGATGGAGGAGGGGGCGATTTGTACACATATGGTGGTGGAGGGGACTTGTACTCATAATGTGGATGGGGAGACGGCGACGGTGGTGGGGGAGACTTGTAAACATAGGGTGGTGGAGGAGACGGTGGTGGTGGTGATTTGTACTCATATGGTGGTGGTGGTGGTGATTTGTATACATAGGGTGGTGGATGAGACGGTGGGGTGGTGATTGTACTCATATGGTGGTGGTGGAGGAGATTTGTATACATAGGGTGGTGGTGGTGATTTGTACTCATATGGTGGTGGTGGAGGTGATTTGTATACATAGGGTGGTGGATGAGACGGTGGTGGTGGTGATTTGTACTCATATGGTGGTGGAGGAGGAGATTTGTATACATAGGGTGGAGGCGGGGATGGTGATGGTGGGGGAGGAGACTTGTATACATAGTGTGGTTGTGGTGGAGAGTGTGACGGCGGTGGTGGTGATTTATACTCATAAACTGGCGGTGGAGGCGGCGGCGACTTATACTCGTAAGGTGGGGGAGGAGATGAATAGATATAAGGATCTGCCGATACAATTGCAGAACTAGCCAATATAGCCAAAGCCAGCATGAGCACTGGCATGAACCGTCCCCTGACGGCGGGGCGGTGGCCGCGAATCATCATTCTTTCACCGGAAAATGCCACCAGGGCCACCCAATCTTTACGAGAAATATGTACCAATAGACAGTACTTTTTTTTTGCCGCGGAGTAGATGAATGAAGTTGGTTCCCTAGACAGGCATATATATACAGGAGTTCATTTAATCATCACTTGGCTCCTCACAATATAATACTTTGTCGAGTCACCTCACAACAGCTGTATTCACTTTTTTTAAAACCCATAATGGAACCACTTCGAGTTTCATATATTGGTTGACAAGTTTATTGATCGATACCTGCTACCCAATTGTCTTAAATTGTAGTAAAAAAATTACAACCATAATAATTCATGTTTAATATGTTTATGTTTGTTGTATGATCACTGGATCAATTATAGGCTCTCGAAGATATTATGTAATGAACATAATATTTTGCGTCTGTATGATTGAAATCCAAATAGAATAATAGTTAACTCACCACAAATTTCAATTAGTTTGTGATTCGATGATCTCATAATTCTCAATGATATAATTCAATTTGTGTGTAATTAATGAGCATATAATAAAATTTTCAAATGTGGCTGAGAGTATTTAAACAATGTATTCTGATACCTATATACGTATGAAAAGTGCCCTAGTCAACGAACCTTTTGTAATTTGGATATTTTGTTTTTTTTCCTTCAAAGTATTATATGTTGTCAGTTTTCTTTAAAACGCTTACGATTTTTTTTGGAATATTTGACAATGTTAATGTTATCTTACAATTGGCAGTAAACGATTGAAAGTTGAGACACAACAACCGAGGAAGGCGTACACTCAATCATCGAATAAGTCATTTATTAATTTATATTAGTTAGTGTTGCACTGAATTCATCGTTTATATAATCGCCGGAGTCTTTTTTATTTCAAAAGAGTTAAATTATAGTTTTAGGTGGTTAGAATTGACTGCGACATTTTTAATTTTCTCTTCAGAGATCTTTGTTAATAAAAGCAAGTATGTCGTAATGTGTGTAAGCTTTTCTTGAGTTTTAGAAGATGAAAATTCGAGTAAATTTTGGTCTTTACTTCATATGAACAACGAAGCTGTGAAATTGATTTACTTATGTGGTAATTAAATTGTTATACAGATAAATTGTTTGCGTGTATGTGTGTGTTTTAATCATTTGAAAAAGCTGAGGTGACCTAATTAGCCACATGGGCAAGTTGGAAAAAAAGCAAACGGGTCCTTCGAGAGAAACGAGTGATCCAAACATGTTTTATTCTGACAGAATGAAAATTTGATTTCACGAAATTATCTGTTTCGGTTGTTTTTTGGTATTTTTGAAAAAAAAAATCATGACTGATTATTAAAGATAAAATAGAGTGTTTTCACCAAAACATCGTCCCAAATCTTATAAACTCGTATGTGTCCATGGGGGCCAACGTCTTTCTTTAAATTTGAATATTTCTCCAAACCAAGACACTGCTGTTGCAAAGAAACATTTGAAGTTCGAATAAATGAGAAAATCCTCCTTGAAACTTTGTTATAGTGAATATAAACAGCACAATCATTTAATTGATCTGATCTGATTTAATTTAATTTAATTAATTTTTTAATCATTGGTCGTTGATGATTAATAAGTACGTAGTAGCTCAATTAATCTGGAGATTGAATGGCATGATTGGCGCGCACTGATTGAAGAATTCGATTACTTCGAAATCATCGCTATTAAATTGGAGGCTATGCAGTGTGATGTGGTTAGTTTCATTTGTAGGCTATTTCATGCGCATGCAGTTGTCTTCCTCATCATCATTCATCAACATCAAAAATAAAATAAAATAAAATAAAAATACTTTGTCAATTCTTACATTAAGTTATTAAACTGTTTGGATAAAATAGAAAATGAATCTTAAAAATGTTGATGTGTATTTCAAAATAAGATCTTTTTACGATAATAATTACAAGAAGGCATATAATAAATAACTCGATGTTTTAATATCAATTACACAAATATAGTCAAATTATTACCTTGGATTGTTTGAGGTCTAAAGACTAAAATTATAGTTTAGAGGGAATTTAGTCTTCGTAGATGCATGTGGTTTCTCAATTATGAGCATCCATTAATCCATCCTCAAGCATGTCGGTGCATTAACCAAAATTTTAAAGAACTTGCAAAATCAGAAATCAACGGTGACAGAGTTATATCTTTGTTTACAGTACGGAACTTGTAATCATTCTTCAAGAAATAAAAATAATTGGACGACAATTCTACTAATTCTTCGCAATTTTTCATATCTCTGAAGGACTCATGACACTTTAAGGGGAAAAAAAATCATCAAAGACAAATTCTACGAATTTCACACAAGTCATAAATTAACTATTCTAAAAACAATCCTCATCGACATGTTTAAGACATTATCTTCTAAAAATTTTAATTTAATATAATGAAATTCATTCAAACCAAACTAATTCTGTATTAATATTCCTACATTTTATACCAAAAATAGAATCGACATGCCAAAAAATAGTATGGATATGCCAAGATGAAGTTTGAAGGACATGCTGATCCCTAGACAAAAGAAACATCCTATTTTACGAAATAGGATAGGGTCGTCTGCAATTTTACAACGTACGACTTTTTACATAAATAGTATGTATTATGCATATATACTAAATGCATATTTCCGGAATAAATATAATAAATCAGAAACATATATATGTACAATCAGATTAGTTCTAATGTGAAATATTGATCTCTTCTCTTAAATTGTAGTAATGCGAAGCTCCAATCTGATTCACTGAGCTATTCTATTGTGATCTGATTTGCTTTTCTTATTTGAACTCTGGTTGAATTGAACTTTTTGATCGCTCTTCTTATATGAACTGTCATGTTCTGTTCTGATATGAATTATTATATTTTCTTATCTGAACTGTCTGGTCTTCTTACTGATCTAAATTAAAAAATATTATAGAAAAACACAAGAAGCAGGATTCAGCTATGTAGAGGAGGTGCGACGGTGCAGGGGAGGCGCGATGGACTGGGAAGGTCTATAAGAAATCAATGGCAGCGGAGTTGTACATTAATAAAAAAAAAGAAATGTTTTAAATTTTACATCCACTAGTTTAATTAATATTGGGAGCACGATACTTCATATAACAGGGAAGACAATGGTCTCCACCTTGAATAAAAAAAGTTACAAACCTAAATTCAAAGATCCAGGGGTGATGATACAAACCGGTCAGCGGAGGCACGACGGTGCATGGGAGGTGCGACGGTGCGGCGCTATTTTATTTTGAAAGATAAGGAAATGTGAAAGGGAGAGAGAATAGTCTTATGTTTGGTTCGCTTCGATCTGATATTTTTAAAAATTCGGGCCAATGACATCACATACACATAATAGGTGCGGAAGTAGTGGAGAAACTGATTTTGCAGGATATTGGAAATATATATATATTACTCGAATGGGAGGTGAAAAACAAAATATTGGCGAGAATACAACGGAATCAAAGTCACATGGGCATGTATATTTTGTTCCTGACAAAGTGGCAAGACACAACTGGGATTTACAGTCAACGTTAGTTAGATTGATGAGTGACTTGCATGTTTTTTATCCTAAAATATTATATAATCATTTTGTCAGTTGAAATATAATTATTTGTATGCGCAGAATGGGATACGAGCTGTATAGCTTATGCCACTGAGATATCATTTGTATGTTGGCACATGCAAAATGGAAGAGTTAACAGGTGGATCAACGAATTCTCAAGCGAGCCGGTTCGGTAATACTAAAATGCACAACAGATCATTACATTGAAAATAAGAATTGATGTGAACAATTTGCACGCAATCAAGATTCTCAGAACTCCATTTATTATAGTCATCCCTCTTTCAATTTTTGTTTTGAGTTTTTTACATTTTTACATATATTGAATTTAATTTTCCATCTGAGGTACTATCGCTCTCATTCCTCTTACATTTTTCTTCTTATAAAGTTTTAAAATACATGGAATTTTCTTACTCGGGCTTCTGGCTCGGTCAATCCATTCATTGAAAGATGACGCAGCCAATCTCCTTTAAAATTCACACCAGATTTCTGCCTAACTCGAAATGTCCAGATGAGATCATCTGATGACGTATGGTGTTTTGTCCTGGTTCTGCTACGAACCGATAAAATGAATCACAACTGTGGAGGCAAGAGTGTAAAGTTCATTATATTGGTGTTTTCGGGGCCGGAGTTACCTTGCAAACCTCGACACTGAAACCACAGTCCATTAACACTAGCAACCATGCCCGCTGCTGTTCCGAAAGTCGGTCGTTCGGGCCTTTTACCTCTACGAGCTTTGCCTCACCTCTATAACTGTTGTGGAGGCGCCATAGCAGTAAATCAGGCATGCCACTAGACCAGCTGCGGTAGTCTTGGGCCAAATGCCGGCAGATCGAGGCAAGAGAGACACCACCAATGCATGTAACGGCTGCCCTAAGATCAGAGAGTGAATGCTTCTCCCAGTTGACTCCTCGACAGGCTGTTCCAAAGTGTGTTTCCCATGCTGCGATGAGTATCTCTTCTGCCATGCCCTCCCGGATTTTGTCCAGAAGTTCTTCTATGAGGTCCTTTCTAGCATCGTAGAAGCTGTCTGTCTCCAGATCCAAAGGTGCAGTCTGCAAAAGAGCAAGATTTAGTGGCTCCATATGTTTGGCAGAGCGGTCTGGGGAATGGGGTGGCAGTACCTAGAGAAGCGATCATGCAGTTTTAATTTGATTATAAACCTGAAAGTTGGTGCGGAAGACATTTGGTACATCAGCAAAAATAATATCCCACAGTAAAATCCCGAAAATGGTTAGCCAAATGCCACTCTCTGTATGAACACCGTGCCAACCACCACCTTCCCCAGCATAATACTCTAAAGCAAGCTGTTCAACTCCACATTGATCTCCATCTTCACTATAAAATATGCTCTTCATCCCTGCTTTACAATTTAATGGTTTTCCTTGAATATGAACCTACATTGGCATTACACTGATGATAAAATAATCGAGACAACAATAGCTAATCATTCCAGGAATATGACATAGTATTGGTGTTTTAAAAAGATGAGAAGCTAGACTTTTTGTATTTACCTCAGCAATCTTCCTTTTAATTGAACTCGAATAACTAGGTATTTTCCAGCGCCTGGGTGGTTTCCCCAACCGCAGTACCCGCTTTTGCAGAGCTACTCTTGAACCTGCACGAACCCATGGATCAAGTAAACCATCTTCTGCAGTTTGTAGACTCTCTTCCACACATCCCAAATGTTCCAAATTAACAGAAAGCCTCAGAACCCAATAACCCCGTCTTCCGTCAGAAATGAATGTGTTTAGTAGCAGTCTGAGTAAATTGATGGCATCACTATACCTGTAAATGAAAATTGCTAAACAAAATATGCAGCTTGCAAAGTTGGTCTAGAGAAACAACAAATTTTCTTAAAAACAAGTACAGACATAATACAGTGCCGCACAATAAAAAGGTATCTGAGAATGGAGTGAAAGCTAAAATCTGAAGATTGTTTGGGATTTGCCTTTGCTGTATAAAATCAGAGTGACTTTATAACTTTGGGAAGGGTCTTATCAGAATACAAAGTAAAAGCACAATCATTTTCATTCAGATATTTGGGAGTAGTTGGTAGTATGAGTCATGATTCCAACCTGCAAGATACATGCTTTAGAATCTGGTATGAAGAGCTACACACAATACACTTCGATTAAAAACATTGGTAGACACAGAACTGCAAAAATTGCACTTTACAGTTAGCTTTTTTGGCAAATTCCTCATCTAACCCCAAACATTAAGTCCATGGTTTGACAATTTACGAGCAGAATTAAATCCTGGGTTTTATTTATCATCCGCTCAGGACATAGCATCATAATCATAACCAAACCTCAGAGCCAGTGTTGTAGTCTGGGCCAGTTTTTAAAAAAGATAACTGAAGTTAATGAACCTAAATAGTCTCATGCTCGTGAATGATGTGAGATCTGATTTCATCCTTGTTTCTACAAAGTTAATTGGTCAAACTGTAGAACAAGACACTTCAGGGATTCAACGTTATATCTGCAGAAACTCAATATTTCCATCAATTTCTTCGAAGTTTTGTGTATCATATTCAATGGGTTTACTTTAGCAGCAATTAACAGAAAGCAAATAGTATTATGCTTGAAAACATATTGGCTAGGTCAGGACTCGGGAACCTGGAATAGGCTGTGTTTGGGTCGACGGATTTCAAATCATGGATTTCTAATATATTTGTTTTTTTGTAGTTCAGATATATAAAACCAAAAACTTCAAATCCACCCGTTTAATATCTATATAGTGGTCCATGCTAATGAGAGTATATTTCATAATCAAGTCATTAGAAATGCACACCACTAATGTGTAAATAAGTAATGTGTAATTTAAGATTTGATCAATTATTCACTATATAAAACTCCCAAGTGCACCCTTAAACACCCTTACCTCTTTTCGTGCTCAAGAAAAGACACACCCAGTAAGACAACCTTAGAGTAGGTCCATGAGGCTGAAAAGCGTGATAAAAAAGATGCCATTGATTTCTCAGTTGAGTATTTGCCTTCTTCAGAAGAAGCCTTCAAGTTTGAAACAGAAATCTCTATGCATCTCAAAACAAACTCACTGTTGCAATCATCAATAGCCTCAACCATGATTTGTGCAACTTCAACGGACTGCAATCATTATACTTGAAGTCAGGAAGAGAGACAAACAAACGCTGTTAATAAATCAAGTGTACCTCTTCAAAAGAAAGCAAGTCAGTCCTATTTGAAAAAATCTGTTCAGAGATTATACAGTTGTAAGCAGGATACTTCACAATGCCCAAATCCACAAGTAAAAATGTTGACAGATCCTGCTCTCCATTAAGGAAGAAAAGCCTCTGTAATAGGTCAAAAGAAAATAAATCAATAATGGAAGAAAAAGAGGGCGACAAAATGGATTCGAAAGAGTGGACCCATGTCCAAAAGGGCCAACAAAGGTGTAGTGTCCCAAGGTCCCACCTTAAATAAGAGGTTTACAACGACTAAAAGGACCATCTACAAAGAAGGTGACAGTAAAATGCAACAAAACAAAATAAGAGGGCAGAAAAGAGCGACCTGGAGATATTAAACTACAGCAACTATTCTCGGTTACAAAATGGATTTTCAGTGATCCTCGTAGTATGTTAGATATCACTGCTTTTTCAGAAATAGCAACCTTTTAATAATAATGTAAACTCTATCTATAGGGTCTCACATATTGCTTCAGCAAAACTTGCAAAAGACCTAGCAAATACTTATACAATTCAAACCCTTGGTTGTGACATATTTGTTTGACCCGAATTTATCTAGTTTTGCACTTACGTTTCCTGGTCAATTAACTCTTTTTCCCAGGTAATGAGGTGTTGTATACAGAGTGTCTAAAATAAACAAAGACAGTTATACTACAAGAAACCCTTAAATCAGGACATAAGCAGACAGAGGTACATAGACGGGGAAAAACACCCAACATCAACCAACCAACTTAAAGAAATACAAGAAAATAACCTCAATCCGCCAAATTAGAGATTCAGCCAATGGTGATATTCGAACACAAGCACCAGTTCTAGCCAAAACAAAAGATTGGAGCTTGGTGCTGCATGAGGCATTGGAGTCCAGTTAGATCAGATACACCTAGCTATTATGAATAAATTCTCCGTACCATAGACCACCCTTTGCATGAAGATAGAAGCAAATCAATCATATCTGGCTTTCTTGTACCTTGACTGCGTTTCTAAATATTGGTAAGAGTAAAAGCAACCATAAATTGATCAGAAAATAAGAAAGAGTTGAGAACTGAAATTTATGCAGTATGTTAAAAGTAAACTTTAAATCCCTGATGTATCATCTCCACAAATACAAAGTTCAAAAAAGGAAGAAAAAATCACGATAAATCTCACAGATGACTAAGATGCCAATTAAACAATGTAGAATTCTTTCAATTAAATTTCAAAAGTTCAAGAATAAACCCAAGCTATAAATAGAAATACATATAGCAGCTAAACCCAGGGTAATAATACATACGACAAGAATGTAGTGATGACATGAGAAAAATGGGCAATGTTTTTTTATGTGATAAATCACATTTGCTAAACTATTAAACGAAAATAAATTGCACAAATTGCCAAGTGTATCCAAGTATGATCACTGCAACTCAGCGTGCTTAAAGCAATAACTCCGACTCTCAACAAATAGCAAGAAGTGTCTGGTTCAGAATTCTTAACAGAGATGCTTCAGACTCCTTTTACAACCAGTCACTTCGCAATGAAAATTATTACGGGGACCAATTTCAAGTTATACATTGAATGAAGAGAAGGATAAGGCAAACGGCACCAGCCAGTCAATGATGAACTGAACCAAACGCAGCTATAACAAGAATAGCTGGTCATTTGATGCTAATTAGGACTTGAGTAGAGAGCTACATATTGGT
Organism: Dorcoceras hygrometricum; assembly: GCA_001598015.1. Classification (NCBI taxonomy): domain Eukaryota; kingdom Viridiplantae; phylum Streptophyta; class Magnoliopsida; order Lamiales; family Gesneriaceae; genus Dorcoceras; species Dorcoceras hygrometricum. Next base: position 840,367 of record KV005017.1, read on the forward strand.
TTCATATAAATGTTTCATTGCAGAAACCACATATACTTCTGTCTGTGACATTGACTAAATCATAACACGGTATATAATATGTGGCCCGTATCTGTCCACACAGTAAGTCTCCTTCTGTGTAGTCATCAGAAGCCAATACTAACTTTAGGAGCATAAACCAGGGCCTCAACAAATCTAGAGTGAACCATCCATTATGCTCCATTTTGCTGGACAGAATAGTTTTACTGAACCGTTAGTAAATGAGATACTTCTCGAAAAGAAATGATTGAAGCTCATTAAATGAAGAACTCACAGAGGCATTGATCAACTTATCAATCCCATTATCAAAATTATATTCAATAAAAAATTATGAGCCAAGTGTAACAAACCAATAGACTTTCAAAGTTAGTGCCTGCCATACACACCACACCCATTTGCTACTACAGACTGACAGAATCACTTCTTTTGGGATGTGGAATGAAGAGAAAACTGCTAACAGATAGTCATGGGAGTAATTCTGCTCGTCCTTAGATTTATAACAGAAGTGAGATTGCCAGTTATAAACATTTGTAAACACAATTTGACAGGGTACTGTATTTCATATATACTCCATGGATCCAGTTCAAGCATAGAGGTTTTTGGATCAAATCAACGACTCAATGTCTGACTAAAGCTATACAATGACTGCACATATATAAACTGCATAGAACACTTTAGGAACAAACCTTGTTAATCATGTTCAAAGCCTCCAATAACTCCTCCGTGTTAAGTACATTCAAGACCTCTTCTAAGTCATCGCTGTCTACTTCACTCTTTGATGGAAAGACACACATGTATCCTGCCTCTTTATTAGCCCAATACCGATGAAATCACTTCAAGCTCTGTTCAACTTCATAAAGCATGCAAGTCTAAAATAAACAAGTTTTCAACTCATGTTAAAGATATTTTCACCTGAGAGACCCTTTATTGCCTCAGTAACATCAGCTACCTCAGGGTACGAGACATTTGACATCCGAAACCATGGCCCTGAAAGAAGAAAACCAGCAATTTCTCTAACAATTAGATATTATAGGCAGAAACTAAAAGATCCCCAACAGCAACAGAGCACCAATAAAATGCAACATTAGCGATTGGACATCACTGGAGAACAGACATGCTCAAATCTTATAACATGACATTGTACTTTGACTTTCCAGCCTCACAATAGGATAATAACGTATATGTATCTACAGAGTCAATTAGTGGATTTTCCCATAGGTTTGCATCGCACAAGAAATAACACTTTCAAAGTTTACTTTTTCGAAGTGCAATTGAAACAAGAAACTTTACTTCGAATATTTCCAACTTCCATAACAATTGACAAAACGTGTTCGGCTTACCAGTATGATAATAAACTGCATACAGATTTTGCAGTGCAGAACTGAAGAATCATGTAATTATGTCAGCTTCTAATATCTAAATATTTATGTTGTGTCCCACATACAAACAAATTGATCATTACATGATATTCAGTCCAAAATAAATATGTAAATAACTTATGAAAACAACAGTCAGGGCCAACACATGATCGACCGTTCTCTCAGAAGGGTAAGGACAACAGGAGATGAAGTTAAAACGGGAGAGTATATAAGGTTTACGGGACACATTTCTTTCTAAAACCAAATTGAATTCAAAATTGACAGTTCCTTACACTTCCAATCCATCCAAAATCAAGAAACCTCCAATGCTGTGGAAAATACATGAAGCCGCCAATACATCAGGATTAATATGTTACAGATTTTCTTTCATTCTTCTTTGTATTAATGTGTACGTTAGAGATTTCTGGTGGACAATATTCATTAATATTTTCAAGTCAAGAAAGAACATAAATAAAATTTGAATTTAATCTATTGATGACGAAAAAAGTGCCAAGATAAATTCAAATCATACATAAATCGGATATAAAGCTGATTCTCTTTTAGACAATCGGCAAAGGAATCTTATCGAACTTATCATCTAATGATGATATAGAATAAATTCATTCCATCAGCCATACAGATCCTAAAATAACACTGGATAGTAAATAATTGATCCATGTAAAACCTTTCCGAGTGTAAAGGCGAGCAAAAAGCCTCTGGCTATCATCTGAAAGTGATATAAATGATTCTGCAAGTGAAAAAATGCAAAAACCACATTATAATCATTTGACTAAATAGTGAATCGAACAGACCAGTCACTTACATCAAGTACTGAATATACTACCTAAGAAAGACTTCTCACTGATGGTGAAAACATGGGAGCAACCCTTTAAAACTTCTCGAATAATCAGTAACATATTATGCTGATATCTGATCATTCCAGGGCGATTAGTCTCGGCCAGTTCAACAGCATTTAAAACATGTCTCCATAAAGTCTTAAAATCTTGAACATTGTCGCCATATTTTTTATCATATTGTAAGTGCACATTTTTGCATACAACGTGGACAGGAACAGCAGCACGATAATCTTTTGGAACAGATGTTATATTTCCCTGGAAATATACACAAGATTAAGAATACTGAACCCAGCAATCGGGAAAGATATTGTTTCAAACTACAAAAATAAAAGCAAAGAGGTTTTTCCACATAAATTTGGCCAAAGGGAAGGTTGATATGATAAAAAAATCTAACAAATAAATCTATTTTCACATGTTAAATATAATCAGTTTATATTGACAGAACTATAAAACTATTTGTAGATTGATTCTCTGAATTTCACAGAAAAGAAGTAATCTTCAATTATAAGCTTCTGAGAACAAATTATTTGATCCCATGACATCATCAAAAGGAGATTATGATAAAGCCATTGGTGCATCTGTCAAACAAGGATTTGGTGGGTATTCAAATTGCACATCTTTAATGGCAAGAGAGAGTCACTTTACAGCATATCGCCGCATTTATGTTTTACATACAGTTGGCTCTATGACACAAAAATTCAATTCCAGTATTCAAAGTATATAATCCACGAACATATGACAGTACCTCAAAGGTCAAGTCGAACATGTCTATCAAAGGAGACAGATACTGAGCCAACTCACGAGGTAAATAACCCAGCACATTATTGTCATCAAAATCTGCACAAATTACCTGGTCATAAGGAGATATAACACAGGCATAAATAAAGGATTCAGTGTAAATCAAAATAAGCACAAAAGAAGAAAGGAAAACTGCACCTTGATAGCATTTGGATCCTTCACGTTATCAGGATCTCTAGAGAGACATATCCTTGATCCAGGTCCTAGCTCCTCTTTTCGACCATACCTGCGCCCAACAATGAAAGTTGGAATGAACACCTTCGATATGTCGGGATCATCCAAACAATCCTCCAGCACATATTTAGTGCCTTTCGAAATCAATCGTGGTGATGCAAGCTCCTCATTGACAGGTTCATTAGGAAACAGATTTGAAGTAGAACTTGCAACTGGATTCTTCCCCGAAGCAAGGAAACCATTAGTTAACTCTTCTTTCTCATTTTCGCCCGGTCCAAAACTATCTGACTCATTCATGTCATGTATCCTACCTGAAGGGCTAATGGTAAAGGAGTTATTTAGATCAAGGTGTTGTCTTGTGTCGTGGGGCTGCAGGTCGTCGACTTTAACTTTTGACCTAGAGAAGTTGAACTGAAGAAGAGTAAGCTGGTTCAATTTGCGCTTACTCCCTCCTTTAGCGAGGCACTCATCTGAAATCATAAAACAGACAATGCGCATCTTTAATTTGAAGTCTAATCCATCTAATCTAAACAAATGAAAGTTCTATTAAATAAACAAGCAATCATGGCATCTCCAGCTTCGATCACGGAACAATAACGCGAACAGACACTACACATCTCAAAAGTGTAGACCACAAGAATCCAAGACGAAACGCGAGCATCTAACCTAGATGGGAATTGATAGTAGCGTTATCCTGAGCAGGTAGCTGGCTTCCACAGACTGGACATTTCGCCGATTCCTCTTGAATAGCATCCTTCTTCTGCTTTTCAGCCTGTTTCCACAGATGGAAAAGAGAAACATTTTAATGAAATAGAGAAAATTCGAGTATGAGCAGAGTCCTGAACTGTGAAGAAGATGAACCCGAGATGGCGAGAATGATAGAATGGCGTGGCGGTTCGGTAGGAAACGGCGTCGTCTGCCGATTAGCCGGACCAAGCTTTCGCGGCCTTTTAGCATCCTGTTTTGCTTTCCTCGTGGATTGGCGGAAGATATATATATACACTGAAAATTTCAATTATCATTCCCTCGGGTTTTCGCAATTACTAAAAAACCGAAGAAAATCCTCCATTAAAAAAATTAATAAAAAAAGCTTATGATTCAAAAGTCTCAATTCTCAACAACAATCCGAATGTATCCTTTAGTTTAATATCATTAATCCAATTTGAACTTTCAGTGTTTTCGTAACTATTTTCTTACAATTTTTTAGATTAAATAAAAATTTTAGGATTCGTAGAATTTTTTTTGATTTCAATCGTTTGGTCACACCTTATAATTTTCAATTAAGTTATATGTATAATCTAAACAATAAAAGAAAATATCATATTTTAAATGAAAATATTACTAAAATAAAGTTAATTAAATAAATAGTGATAGTAATTCTAAATCAAATTTTCAGTACTTTAAATTTCTTCTTAATGTAAGTAAAAATGCTACAAATTATCAAAAACAATAACACCGAATAAATATAATAAAAATTTGCCTGCGTTTGTTTTCATATCATTTTAAACAAATCGTTATAGTACATCGAGCTGGGTCAGGTATTATTGGGTTGGGTACCCCAAGTAACCCAAACAAGCCGAGACGAGCTGAGAACCCAAAGCTAACCAAATAATATTAATTTGGCTCAAATTTCCTTGAATAATTAGGTTTGTACATTGTAGACAATCGCACCTGAATGTCGGTTAAAACCGATACGACGATGGCTCCATACGGGATATAATCAATACCATATCGGAATATTTAAATAAGGGGATTAGCTCCGTTCGTGCTCCTCGGGTTTAAACCGGTTACATTTTTATATAAAGAAAAGTTAAAATAAATTTCACTTTTAATATTGTCTAATTTTCTCGAGGTCATAAAGTAGAGCAGAAACCGAAAAAAAAATCCAACTTTTATGTCAAATATAGACCAAAACAAGACAACTCGAGAAATCATTCATTTCCAATTGATCTTTCCGAGCGACCTTGAAAATATTTTTTAGAGGATTTCCATTCAAATATTAATTTCATTGATTTAAAAAAAATTATTGCAGCTGCAAAGTAAGGGTCACCAAACATCTACTCCAGAAAGACTTGAATTCTGTCACCCATTCTATCTTTAAAATCCAACAACTGCTTGCCGCCTTCTTCTAAAGCTGCAGCATCCAATAACGCCTTCACGTTAATGCCCCCAAAATCTGTGCACAAGCAAACACTATACAGTCATATATATATATATATATATATATATATATATATTGGTGGTTGATTTCAAAAAAACACTGAAAATTTTAACTAGTCAGAACCTGGAATCGTATTGGTGATTCCATTCAAAAAGCCTGCCTGAGAAAAGATTAAACGTGTTGGAATCAGATCACAATCCAAACTTGAGACGAGAAAACATCTCGTCTTGGAGACCTCTCGAGAATCTCAATCCAAGAATTTGACGTTCAGGTCAGCTAATCAAGTACAGTATTTTCTAAAACAAAAACGGTCTTTGAAATATTGCTTGTGGTTTACCTATGAAATATGTAACCCTATCAGCTTTGATATAGTAAAGGGTATTATGTCAGCCAGGAGGTAGGAACAGATAGGGATTAGGCTCCACGGCTCCACCACAGGTAGGAGAATGTTCCAAAACCATTTCAAAGCTAATTTTGCATGTGATTCTTACAATCAGCCTCTTCAGGTAGAAATATAGGGTGTAGCTGACCTAGTATAAGCGCTATACTCCGAATTTACAGTTTACAGAAGCTTCCAAATAAATTATCAAACTCAAAAATCTAAGAGAAATAAAGAATTCGCGGAAAATTAGTCAGGCTACTGCCTATAGAACGCAGCTTGGCATGGACAAGAAAATAGCTAGATTTGGGTAAAGTTGGTTATTGGTTCTTCTACTCAATTGAGCTCATATCCGGGCTAAAAAAAACCAAAAGATCAAATAATGTAAGCAAAAACAGAACTAGGGACTTACTGGTATCTGGACATCAAGTCTTTCGGATCCATCTCGTCCAGTTATTTTGACCCTTAACTTTCGGGACCAAATGCCGGAGAAAGGACCCTCAGAACCATCTGCACCATATCTGCGATACCGTTCAGGAGTTAATACTTCCACCACAGCTTCATAGGCACTCTTACTGCTCTTATCTACATCATGTTGAATAGAATGAGAAGTGCTGCTTGTGGAGGAGTAACCTGGGATTTAAATATTTCCAGGTGGGCTACTCTTGGATAGCATAACAAATTAGCGAAGGAAAGTAAAATTTTCAAAAGAGAAAGGAAAATTTTATTGGTGTCTCTTGAAATGATTGGAGTGAGATTTTTTAAGAATAAATCGCATCAAGATGTTCAAATCTCAGAACTCCAAAGGGATAACTCACCATTTCTTGGATACCTTATACAACCTCATTGAGAACTAGAAATCGATTCCTTAAAGAGATAATAAGGTGACCAGTATCATAAAATTTAGTAGAATTTAGTTGGTAAATCCATCAAAGCAAGCAAGCATGCTTTAACCAAAAGAATTCTGCGATATTTGATTTTGTTTACCTCTCTCCATAGGAAGTTGGTTGATCTTGGTGTTATATCGCACTTCTTCTTCATAATAGGTATTAAAACCCAAGATCTCTTTAATTTCATCAAAAGATGGCATATTTCCAGGAGAAGGCATACGACCTCCTTTAATAGCCAACAATGCATCCTGTAAGACAGTCAACGAAATTATGCACCAGTGCAATTAGCTAAGACTTGATACACAGCCGCCAAGGTTACAAAGGGTTATTAAAAGGGTCAGGTTAAGCTAGTTCTGGGATCAATTAAATATTCAAATTCACCCCTATGTCAATTGTCAACTATTGGTGAGGAGACACGATTTTCAATTTCATCCAAGTGCTCAGAATATAATTGCAATAAATTTATACAGTAATTTCACTGGACATATGCGTACAAGGTTCAAAGTCCACCCTAGAACATGTCTCCAGACTCAAACCAACTCGATTTACTTAACACATCTGGCATCAAAAAGAAAAGAAAGAACTAACATACCTGCATTGCACGAATGGACACACCCATTAATGATAATGGATATGCCACAAGTTTGTATCCTACATCAGCAAGCTCAATCGGACTCAGTATTGGGGTCCTTCCGCCCCCTTCAAGCATGTTGGCCTGAACAAGTTACACAACTTTAAGTAATGTTTGATACATCGTATAGATACGTGAATAGATAATAATGTCATGGCGTCGAAACAAAAGGCATAAAATGTTCGTCGGCATCCATTAATTGCAGTGCGATTATATAAAAGATATGAAAGTTCTTGCTGCTCATCTCTTCTCCAGAACACACAAAAATAATCCACGAACAATTTTGTAATTTTTTTTGGATGGAATGGGCGGTGAAATTTCAGGATAGGAGGAAAGGAAGTTTGATCAAGATGTGCCAAAACTAATGGCTAAAGAGTGTGTCAATATCTTTCCAGAAGAAAGTTTTCAACAGTTATAAACGGCTATTTGGAATTCGGAAGGAAATTTTATAGTTTTGCTGTCAGACAAATGCATATGATTTGGAAAGTCCAACATGTAGAACCAAATAGTTGCTACCGTGAGATGTATAAGGCACTAATCACTAACTGGTAACTAATATGGCATACCATTTTTGGAACCAACGGGGAAACTTCACAGAAGGCTTTCATCTCTTCTTTTGAAACAAGAGCATCAACAAATAAAACATCAGCTCCAGCATCAGCAAGAGCACTAGACCTCCAAAGTGACTCTTCGAACGACACAGCTTGACGAGAATCGGTTCGTGCTACGATAACAATGTCAGAACCACTCTCTTTTCGAGCATCAACTGCTGCTTTTATTTTCATCACTGCTTCCTCTCTAGGAACAACTCTTCGACCCTGTGTATGACCACAAGCCTTGGGAAAAACCTGTAGAATACCTCCTTAAAAGCAGTAGAGAAGAAGATATTGACAACATAAAAGTAATGTAGAATAGAATACTAAATCATATTGGGGTTGGTAAAATGCCATGCTAAGAAGACATAGATGTAACCTCAGACAAAGTAATGTTGGCAATGACAACAATAAGCACTTATACTATGCGCAACTAATGATTAGAGCCAGATGCTAAATTACCATCAATAATTTTCCTTTACTGTTCATATGTGCCAAATTACTTTCCAAGTGGAAAATATGGTTTACCTTAGTGTTAAACCTCAAAAAGGCAAGAGAACGTAAATAAAACTAGCCACAAGTTGAGATTGAAATAAGGTAAAAATAAATATGACATATAGAAAAGAAATCTTTTTCAGTGGTATTAACCTGATCTTCTAGAATAATTCCAGCAAAGCCCGCTTTGATATATCCTTTGACAGTTCTCTTCACGTTCATTGCATTCCCATATCCATTATCCCCATCCCCAATAATTGGTATAGTCACAGCTTCAGTAATTTGCCGTCCTTGATCCACCATCTCTCCGAAAGAGATTAGTCCAGTGTCAGGTAATCCTAACCGGGCAGCTGATATTCCAAATCCTATAAATTAAACAAATTGCTTAATTCGCCCGATTAAATGGTAAGTCCGAAGATACTTGGTATAAAACTCATAGTTTTCACCTGGAACATAAAATACAAAAATGAAGGATTTCAAACTAATCATGCCAAACACAGCTTACATATTCAAAGTAATAATATTACATCAATCACGACTAATTTATGATACAGTCCCTGGGGAAATTCTATTACTTTCCTTCTCATGAGATTTAAATGTAATCATATGACAGAACAGTAATCCATCCACAAATGTGGCAATTGGCGTAAGTTTATAGAGCACATGTTAGCCCAGATGGAATCAAACAACTTACCAGTAGTGAAGCAGTAATCAAAACCAGCCTGCTCTACGAGCTTAGCACTGAGAGCATCGAAACACGCTGGTCCCAGATGAACCCCTGGAGATTCTAGAACCTTCCGAAGCAACTTCACCGGAGATCTGGCCACTTCATCTCCAGCCGGCACCCTCCCAGTCCCTCCTCCGTATTTACTCGAGGAAACAAGATTCAGATGCCTTGCTTTACTGCAAGTTCTCGTTTTGAGACATGAATTCGGTGAAAATGGATCTGAAATTCCGTTGAAGGATGGGGAAGAAATGCTCATTGTTTGTCCAGTCTCCACATTCTACCATTGATGTGTAATTTATAGCTATGGCCAATTCTCGGGCTCTTCATATAAATAAATGTTTTAAAAAATTACATATTTTAAAAATCAAAAATAAAAAAGTGCGCCGGAACTAGGATAGGCTCCTCCGTATTACTGTCACACGTGCCGGCCCATCTCACCCCTGCCTGACTTTAAAAAAGGTGGTGCAGGCTCAATCTAGCATCCTCGTAAAGTTCCATCCCGCCCCTTCCCTCCCTATCAGTGGGCCAAACCAACAACATAGAATTATGCTGGAGTTCGGAGTTTCAAATATAACGCATTTACGAAATATAAAATATTGGAATTTCTGTAAAAATTTAAAATAATACGTCTGAAAATGGATTCATCAAACAATTTAAATAATATAATTTTTTGAAAATTTATCAACAGAAATCCATGTATAAATCATTTGAAATACTACAATTTTTAAAACTAATTTATCAAATATTTACACTTAATACAAATCCATGGCGATTGCCGAATGTACTGTGGAAGTGATTAGGCGGCTCTTATTTTATTTTGGAGTAAGAAGGTTAAAAGAATATTAATAAACTAATATTGTAATAATTTTTAATAACATGTGGACAACCGGTCTCGTCTCACCCATTTTTCTGGTCTAACCATGGACCAATCTATTTTAGCCAACATCCAAATGAGATATCATTTTAGTAACACATCGTGCCTAACTTTCATAACGGGATAGGCTAACCCGACAGAGTTGACCCATTTTATCGGCTCTACATCTCAACCCGTACCTCATGTTCCAACTTTTTATTTAGTATCAAAATATCTTTGAGTTGCTATTATTTAAAAAAAAAATCTATTATCATAAAACTTATTAGCAATCTGTTATCATAAAATTTTAAAAAGAATCTTTCCATATGGCTCATAGCGTGTTTAAAAATACTAGTATTTAACTAGAATCCTAAATTCCCGACTCCAGATCGCACCATAAAATAGATCCTTTAACGAGTCAATAACCTATGATTTGAGATAGTTTAGTTGAAGTACACAATACTTCACCCACTTAACTTTTTTTGTACAACACTCTCATTTTATCAATAGAAAATTGATTCCAGATGCTCATATATAACTTTAATACCATGTCGATCAGCATATGACAAACAAACTGAGCCACCGGTGGTGTCTAAAAATACGTAAAAAATCACATCTAGCCTAGGGGATTCCTATAACTCCTTGATGAACAAGCATCACTGTATAATGTTTTACGAAACTGAATAAACCAAAAACATCTTAAGCCGACGGTATGAGAGGGATCCATTTTCCAGAGCCTACCTTGTGCTCCTGTTTAAATCAAAATCCAAATTAATTATTAAAGAATTCTCCAATCATCACGTCCTCCGAGCGCGAATATTGATGATGTCTTCGGAGCTGAGAGGACACAAGGATCTTGCTCTTTCCGATTCTTTAACATCTTTGAATCTGTTTCTCACTTTCCTTTTCCGTGATGCCACTTGAAGAAGCAACGCCCTGTTTAGTGGGACCTCCAGATTTCGAGCTTTCTGCTACGTCTCTGATATCCTGGTGAGGAAAACCGGCTTCCTCATCAGCAACATCTGCACTGTTCTGATCTGTTTTATCACCCCTGCATTTGATTATATTTATCATGAAACAATGAAATCTTGATGGATTAACAAAGCTGTGAAGAAAACTCAGAGAAGTATATATCATCACCAATATCGAGTATAGATCTTATAGGTTGTTTCTTAGAGCTTAAACTACACAATGTCAACCTACACACAAGTGAAGCTTCCAGTCGAAGTGAAAATACTTCAATGTTTTTAATTTCTGGTATATACTATTTAAAGGAAGTGCAGAGAAAATTAAAATTAAAAGACTAAAAAAAATTTGCATACCATGAATAAACTACGAGCCCAGCGGCGACAGCAGCAAAGGCTACATAGTACATCCAATCCACCTGGAGAATATTGAAATACTCGAATATAAGAAAAGAAAAAAAAATAACCCAAACATTATTTTCTTTTGCATTTGTTGTTTTCCCGGACCTTTTCCTTGTATGCAAACATCCGAATCAAAACCGCCCACATATCCGAGGTGAGCAAAGATAGATTTAGCATTGTAGCTCCACTGATCTGCATGGGAAGTTTAGGAAAAAGGGGATTCACGAACTTAGCCAGAAATTTAGTATCTCGTAAAAGAGAGTACGAAATGAAGCATCCTGAATATCAAAGAATTCCATGTACTGAATAATAAGAACTTTTTGTTTCTTAGGCTCTTACCCCAATATAGATCCTAGAACGGAATTTAACCTCTTCTTTCTTTATAATGACTATCACAGACGTTTGGGAGTTGGGGTTTACTCGTGTGCATAAACATAAGACGTGAATCATAAAATATTTCTTTTACTTTACGATATTCTCCGCACTGATCATCTGTAAATTTTTTTGCATGGAAAATATGTTGCAAGTTGGATAGAGAAAGAAAGCAGATCACTACTTAGAATGAGAATAATCTGCGAAACGATGTTTCTTAATACATCAGTAAAAAAGTAGTTTTTCGAGAATACAAAAAAATCTCTACCATGATACCCCCTTTATTACATTTTAAGATTCAACATCAAAGTTGGTTTTAAGACAGTTTCAACTTCATGACAGATGTAACTTCACATGTTAAAAAAAAATGATTGCAGACTGATTTCATCACTGGTGTCTTTATGACTAAAATTCAAAAAACCAATATCCAGCACAATGGAGTCACAATAATTAAAAACATCTAATCAATTGTGAATTAGGAATGAATAGGATACCTTCAGCAAGATGGGGACTCCAGAGTAAAACAGAAACATGGCCAAAGAAAATCCAACAAAAGGAAAAGTCTGTAAAAAAAAATTAGCAAGGATGTCAAATTAAGTTCAGACCAGTCCAGAGCACTTTGTAATGATTCATAACATAGTGTTACTTGAGATCCAGAAAGCACTTTGAACACTCCACAAGAATGAGTGTCTATTTATAACATAGTCCACGATGTTTTAAGAAATCAGCTTCAAGAAAATGTAGAAAGTAATACAGCTGCCAGGAATTAAAATATATAGTGGAGCGTGAAAATAGCTTTTACCACCAAAAGAATTTCACAAAGCATGCAGTTTTGATCTATGCTCATACATACACCAAAAACATGGAAATGCACTAATAAGTTACGAACAACAATACATGCAACAAATAACTTGCATGACATATATTATGCCTCAGACGATTCAATATACAATATCCCTGATGCTCGTATTTTATTTTAATTTTGAAAAGCATGTATGGATGTTTCAAACCAAGATTATACTAGAATAAATGAAATTGGGAACAACACAGAAAGGGGCAACCAAATTCTCAGCGGAAAACACAGGGGAACTCATTGGAATTGAAGGGGCGAACTAGATAATTGTTTAAAAATACACTTTAAAGATTTACATCTCAAGGGGGATCTAAATTAGTGCTAACTTCTTATCACAATGCTAATATAGACTGCAAATTTCCAATGAAACAGGAAAATTGCACTATAATACTAAATAATTAAGTAGGGAGCCTGGATCCTTGCTAGTATATTTGTTGCATAAAAAAACTATGCCAAGGAGGAAGATGAAGTAAATGGGTGAGTGAGAGAAAGTGAACAAGCGAGCAAGAGAACAAGAGACATACCGCCCCAGCTGACCAGTGAATGGATTTGAGTTCATTTCGTTCCAGAATGCTTCTGTACATTTGGTTAAAGAATTCCTCGTGCCTCATGGTAAAGTACCAGGTAATGTATGTATGATATCACAATATGATAAACTACCAACCGTGTACAGTATGACAAACCATAATATAAAATAGTTTCAAGGCACCGAGAAAGGATACATCTGTATAGCACTGATAATGGCACCGAAGGTTCCTAAAAAGGCCATAAGTTCAACCCTATCAGCACTCTTAACGAAAAACTCCTGCATGGACCAAAAACACAAGGATTCATATATCTCAAATCTTAAAAGTACAAGAATACCAAAATAGATTGATCTAAATTCTGAAGCCATCTTTTTTAACTTGAAGGTCAAGCCAAAATAATTACCAATGGGTGGCAATTTTGAATGCACTAGAAATCTCGGCCTATTGGCAGGTAATTTTACAATGTTGAAAGCGGAGGAAAGCTGGGGATGTCAAAAGGCAAAAGAAAATGCAAAAATAATAATAATAATAAGAAGAAGAAGAAAAGCTGAGAGAAAGAAGAAATGCAAATCAAAGAAACAAAAGAAGGATAAGAATAAACACACGAAAACGAAACAAAATCACAAGTGGTAGAGAATGTATAGAGAAGCTTGAGGCTGTGTGAGAGATTCTGTAAGTTAAAGAAACTGGATTTAGTAGCAGCAAATAACATTGTGTCTCATAAGCAGAAAAGGAATTGAATTATACATCATGTGATGCAGCCAAAGCTTTTCAACCATGGAGATTCACATTCTGAACATGAAGTTCATTTAAAAATTCTAAGTAGCAACATTCAACAGCGACCTACCTCACTGACGTTGCTAACACCGTAAAGTGTAGCCCCAGCAATCACAAGCAGATCACCTTTTATCGGGTTGCTACCACCTACAACGATGGTATGATAGATTCATAATTTATGCTTCAAAAAATTATAATCAGAAACTGAAAATGATCACAAGAGAATGAAAGTAAAAAGACTCATTGAAGCAGTACTAGCCTATAGAGTTCTACTGTCTTACCATAAAAAAAAAACAAAATGAATTGGGTGCCTTTAAAGTGGCATGGTTGATGAGAAGGAATGAGTAATTTTGTTCAAGTATTGCTCAAAGGAGTTTGATTATATAAAAATAACTGATAAAATGGTAACTTTTAACTGGATAGCACTGAAAAATCATTCTTACTAGTTCTGTCTGCAGAATGAACGTCTGAAAAGACAACAATTATAAGGCCAGCAACACAAATGACTACACCAGCAATCTTTTTAAATCTGTACTTAGTCTTCAGAAAGAACCAGGTAAGAAACAGCACACATGGTATTGTCCAACAATCCAGTAGCATGACACTTGTAATTGATGTATACTGGTATGCCTTCACCACTGTTATGCCAAAGAGATATTAGCTTGTGTAATCTCACACAAAGACACATAAAATAAATATCAATTTCCTTATATTTATATTCTGTTCTTCAATACTTCTCTTCAAATACGAATAAAACACACTCGATAGTAAATTATGAATTCAGCATACAATGTAAAGTGCATGTCTCATCTGATCTGGTCCAGTCCAATGTATAATGACTCTTGTGGTAAATTAAAGCTTATGAAGCATTGTGATGTATAATGAGATGAAGCATTATAATTCACTATCCGTCATCATTGATGGTTTAATGTCAAGTTTATAACTAATTAGGCACATAGTATTACAAACTTACCGAGAAAATTAGCTTCCACATCAACCAATCCAAGCGCAAGGTAGTAATACCATTTGGCCTGCTTACAGAGGGAAAGCACGTAAGGAATGTTTAAAATGGCGAGAATTCATCCCTTAAATTGCAATATCCAAAAATTATGCAGGAGTAGATAATCAAGGCTGCTATCATCAAGCATGCCGGCTGCTATCATCAAGCATGCCGGCTGCTATCATCAAGCATGCCGGCTGCTATCATCAAGCATGCCGGCTGCTATCATCAAGCATGCCACATACGATATACTCAATGAAGCAGCAAAACAATACCATTTATAAGAGAGTACTCAATGCATAAAAACACAAGCTTTGTTTTCGTCGTCTAGAAAAATGTAGTAAATATATAAGCAACTCAAGTTTTAATTAGCAGTCAAATTTAAGCTGTTTGTTCGAAAACATCTGAATGAACAAAATAATAAAAATTCAAACTGAAAGCTACAAACTTACCTTGAGAGGCTGCCTTCTATAGAGCATAATGCCACCATATATTAATGCCAAGAGTACATAATTCAAGAAAGACTGCGAGGTTGGTGCATTAATTCCTACATTCGGAGACCCAGGAAAGGTTTCATGTTAGAATGAACACATTGAAGAATTATGGTGTAAATGACAATGACCCTTGTTCCAGGGCCCCTACATTTAACCAGGGTTGCTGGAATGGCTGTAGGCCACTGTCTGCTCTTATTATAGTTAAAAACATTTAAAAGATAATACATATTAGCATATCGTTCGCAGGAAGCGACTGCTTCCCCCAACGAAATTGTTATTCTAATAATGACAAGAAGTATACAGAAGGGGAAGAAATATAGTTTCTTCTAAATAACAATTAACTGCACAATCAGTTCAATAAAGAAGCAATGTCTTGATCATGATAAAAACGACTAAATGATTAAAACTGAAAAACATGAAACAAGAACCTTTTTTGGCGAGTTCAGAAGATGAAAATCCAGTAGAAGTGACAAGAAGAGAAAGAAACTGTCCCAAGGCAAGACCCAACAATGTATTCTTTGTCCAAACGTCCTTCCAATTCACCATAATTACTCAATTCTTATGTGGGAACACAATGATTACTCACGAAATCTAGAAAAAATACTCGATCAAACGTGTGGAAGCTCAAAGGGTTCCTTTCAAGATCATAGAAAGATAGATAGGACGAAAAGAAATTCAGATATAAGAGGGACGAAATCCTGTGTTGATCCTTGCTGATCAATTTATTCATTCACTCATGAACATATTATAAATAAATAAATAAATAAATAAATAAAAATGAGTGGTGCATTCTGTGGGAATAAGGTTTATGAGTGAATGACGGCTGAGAAATTCCCAGCTTCACAGTGACTCTTGAGAATCACAACTCTTTTGGTATCAAATCAAGTTAATATATATATATATATACACTATGCATTTATATATATATCTTCACCACTTTATCGGAGCTTTAAGTTCGAATTTGCAGCGGTTCGCTTTAATAAAAAAAAAATAAAAGAGCTTTTTAAAAGTTCCGGCGGGTCAACAAAGCGTTTTTTTTTTTATTTTTTTGGTCCGTCTCTCAAACTAATCTTATTATTTAATTCATATTGTTGACATTAACATACTTTAAGAAAAATAAAAAAAATTATATATGATATGAATTGGTTTGTTATTATAATTTATATGGTGATATTTTGGAAATAAAGATATGGTGTCAAACCCAATGTGGTTAATTTAAGTTGTTTCTGCTCAATCAAACAATAATCCGGTATAAATTTTATACGAAGAATAACCAAATCAAACAAACTTAGGGCTTGTATATATATTATATATAATAAAGTATCTCAAAAATTGTAGAGTAATATTGTATATATATCTCAAAACTCTGAGGGTGTTTTAGATTGCTCAAAATTTATAATATTTTTTCATCTAATTTCGCTTATTTAATATCGAACCTAAAAAAGCGGATAGATGTGTTCTCTTCTCAACAATCAAGTCACAGCAGTAGGAATATTATTAAAAGAACACTTTCTTTCATTGGAAAATACTTGTGGACTTGCAAAAGTAAAGGTGAGAATTGATGCTGCGCCTTAATCAGAACACAACGATTATATGAGAATATAGGTCTCCGTTCGATGATAACAAAATATCCGACTTTTTTTATATATTTTTTTCGATAACAACGAAGGGCATTGTGCCATTAAAATTTGGAACCTTGATCCAAAGAAACCAACTCAAATACTCCGACAAAATATCTTTTTTTTTTGTCTCTCGGAGGCTTCCACTACAGCTCATAATGTGTCCGAAAGCAAACATGCTGTAGGTGATTGCTTGATTCTCATCATATATAAACCTTAGTATTATATTCTTTAGTGGGAATCAAGCTACTTCTGCTTATTCCATTTTGCTTTGAAATTTGACCCACCAACAACCACAAGCTTCTTTTACAAAATGGCAAGAGTCATGGGTATTAAATATGAAGATGAATTTCAAATTCCAAGTTTATATATGGATCAACCATATTCTTATAAGCGTCTCTTGCGATTCGATTAACAAGATATTACCTCGTTTGGCCAACTCGGCAGATGAGAATCCAGTCGAAGTGAGGACAATAGAAAGCAACTGCCCAAGCACGAGTGCCGTTATGGTCGTCTTCTTCCTCAAGAACTCGACCATTTTTTTATTGATCATTTTCATACAATTGGAACTAAATTTCTTCTGATGCAATTCAATCGATCGTTGTTGTTATTGCTGTAACTTCCTAATCACTTGAAGTCCATCCCATCTAAGGCAAAACCAGCTTCAAGATGTTGCATATATATGGAGAGAGCTATTCATGGTATAAGTAGTTTCAAAACACAAGACCTGAAGAACAAAAACTGTTGGATTTGGAGATTTTTGTTTGAATATATATGGACAGCCTGAGGAAGTTGACAATCGATCAACAAGAAAGTGACTGCAAAGTTGACAAACACATACTAAATAATGTCAAACCAAAACCAAGTACAAATGCTGATAATTTGTATTACAGATGTAGATACAACTCATTTATTTTATATAAATCTATAATATATAGTATTTGTGTCAACATTGAGACAAATAATGTCTTTGTTTAACTTCTAGATTTTTTAACACGTTTTTTTTTCTTTTTGGGCCGGTATTTCCTTTCTTTGGCATGAAAAAATAAATTTAAGTAAAAAAATTCTAAAAAACTTACTAAAAGCAGAAAATTTTCAGTTTTAATATTATAAACATGGGTAATTATAAAAAAAAAAACTGACTGGACAATCACGCACGGTTGCCAGTACAAAATAAATTATCCTTGTTTATTAATCGTCATTGGTTGATTATTTGAGATTATAAATTTCAAATTCATCAATTTTTATTTCGCGACTGAACACTAAGTAAAAATTTCAAATTCACACCACTTCGAGGATTTCAAATAATTAACTTAAAGACGAATGCAACTGAAATCTATCCCCTAAATCATTCCCCCAACTTAAAGTATGAAACTCAATTTGATATGTGTGGCGACATGCCGTAACTTTATCGCTCTTGTCCTTGCTATATAATCCTCACAAATAACCATATTTTTCTTCATTAAACTAAATCGTTGTTATATAGTTTAATACTTTAATTACTATGAAATGTTTCTTCTAGAGTTTTTGAAATGTTATTTATCTAAAGAATGCATGTTGCATAAATGAACTATATTTTAGGATGAAATATAGTAGAAACTTACACATGGAATGCACGTAAAATGAATCTGTATAGACCCGATCCCATAGCCCGCAAGCTGTGAGACTTCCTAGCATACTCTGCTGCACACCAGCTCGCATGTTGTGTGACTTTGTTCACTTATTTAACGTATTTGTGAGAAAAACTACAATGATTTATGTTTGTTTTTTATTCAATCATCTATTCTATTCAGTTCATCTCTCGTATATATGAGTGAATCTGTGTGTGAGAATATTACAGTATAAATTCACTCTCTCGTATGTTTTCTCACACACTAAGAAGTGCTTCTTTAAACGTCCGTATCTTCATATTCTTCCCTGGTTGTGCAGTCGATCATAGATTATGCGTTTAAACTCTCGGCCTGTGCACCAGCTCACATCTGGGCACTAGCTCAGCTTGTACACCAGCTGTCACCTGAGTGTACAGGCTTTCGACTATTGCACATGTCTCGCTCTTTCCGTTTTTCTCTCGTGCATCTTACATACTTCACATTTGTTCATTGTCTTCTTTGATATATAAAGCATCTGTGCAAATATATCCGTTAGACACAAGTTCCTAGTCGTTGAAAAGGCTTATGTAAAGTTCTGACATGGTTGTATCTTGTGTCATTTGTCATTTAATGCGTTTGCAGCCTTTGTTGACTTTGAGCTATATCGTCATTAATGCGTTACGGGCTTTGTACTTTGAGCATGTGAACTATGAACCTGATATAGACGAGACGAAGCAAATTAGTTTGAACCTCTTTAATCCAATCTTCGCATATGCTCATGTTCAAACTGTTTTGCTCGTGATCTGATAGTCTATTCTCTGAGTTGTTCGTTTCTCATTGTTCTGTCATGTTCCAGCTTAGGCGTTCTCAGCTGTTCTAAACGGATTCTGCTCTGAGCTGTTCATTCTGAACTGATATATATTGTAATGCCCGAAATAATTAAGAATAGAATTAGTAATTCCGAGATTTCCAGATTTTCAAATGATAGATTTTGATGAAGCTTGATTATGAGCTCGGATTTCTTCTGGAAGTGTTGGGTGATTAAGGAACTTGGTATCGTTGAATTTCGCTAAGTGTGGGAACCAGACGAAGCGATTTGATAAAATCGTTCAGCAGCAGGTTACTGTAGCAAAGTCAATGCGGGTGTAACGCCCCAAAATCCTTAGGATCATATTTATGCATTTCATAAATCATATGGGCCATTTTGGCAATTTTACATATCATGTATGTGCTGATTTATTTATTCCAGCAGGTAAGATTTGCGCTACGGCTGATTTCAGCAGGTAACTCCAAGTAGCGATGCACGAGCTGATTTTAAAGTAATTGAAAAATGTTTAAGGTGGTGAAATGATTTCTTTAAAAGAAGGTTTGGTGTTTTACAAATTAAAATGATATGAGGGGAATTTTTACTAAATTTTAGAAGGTGTGTCATGCTTGAATTCTCTAAGAGCTTGCCACTAATCCCTTTCATATAAAAACCTGTTTTCAAAGTAAGACTTTTATCATTTGCAAAATAAAAGTTTAAAGTGTTCTTCAAAGGAATTTAAGAAAGGATCGAGCGAAGGGAGGATTCCTGCAGGAAATTTGCTGTTGTTGCAAAGCTTCAAACAAGGCACGTAAAAGCTGATCTTTTTCTACACCATTTGAAGCATATATTGTGTTTTAATGGATCTGCTTGCCTGTATATTGTTGATATATTGAAAATTCATGTTTGAAATGATTTTGACATGAAAAGGAAAGAAAGATGGGTTCGAAAATGATGTTTTGATGTTTATGATGCTTCCAGTATGTTTTTCAGAAGTTTATGAAGTTAATATGAACTGAGGATTTGAATTCATTCCCAGAAAAGTTATGAAAGTTCTTCTTGCAATAGCTGTAATATTAGAATTGGATAACTGTGTAATTGGTAGTTGCTGGTTGAATCATTGGTATGGTTTGATAGGTAACAGCTGATGGCATCGTTGTTGTTTTGATGTTACAGACAAAGAGTTATGAATTCAGCAGCTGTATCTACTTGTTAAGATTCAGCAGCTGTATAGTTTAGCGTGTATGAATGTTCTTCCTGTAGTTGTAATGTCGAAATTTGATGATTTTGTAATCAGTAGTTGTTAGTTGAATCAGTATAAAGTCTG
>KV005017.1:861602-985825 GCA_001598015.1 Dorcoceras hygrometricum
GATTCTAATGCCCAGGACTTAGTTGGCCTGATTTTCGAAGCCGGAGATGGTTTCGATAGATGAATATTCATGTCAAGATCGGATACGAATATTGATGGCATCGAACTGAAATGGAATCAATTCTGAGATCGAAGAAGAGAAATGAAATCATTTCATTGCATTGCATTTGTTTTACAGTTGATAAACTGTTATTCATGTTATGGCTATTGTTCATGCCTGCTGATTATACTGAGATGATTCTCACCGGAGTTTATCCGGCTGTTGTTTTGTTTTGTATGTGTGCATGACAACAGGAGGAAGGAACTAGTGGGGAGCAACCAAGGGTAGCGAGAGATACCTACCTAGACGCTGGATCAGCAGCAGGAAGAATAAACACCAGCCGATAGTCTATGTTTTTGGACAGTTGATCTTAGGTTGCTCAAGTCTGGTTTTGTATATAAGAATCAAGCGTGACTAGTAAACTTAGCTTGTAACCACCGTGGACCATGAAGTATTCTTATAAATGAATAATATTTACGATACAAGCTGAACCCTTTAGGCTTCTGCTGGTTGAAAAAAAAAATTTAATTATCTTATATATGAACCAGATTAGATTTAATAAACTTGTTTAGTTTAAATTAATAACCCACTGATTGAGATTAGAGGATTAATTGTGAGCAGAGAGCCTCACATATATACTACACTGAGTCTGTCTGAGCTGATTACCCTGTCTGATATGTTCTGAGCTCTAAGCTGATATGATTCTCGTTGCGCTTTTAATATGATCTGAACTGATTCTAATCTGTTCTGATATGAACTGCTCTTGGTTTATCTGATTCTCACTGCGCTTCTAATCTGAACTGATTCTGATTATAATCTGTTCTGATCTGAACATGCTCTTCTCTAAACTGTTCATCCGATCTGATCCGTTGAACTGTAAACTGAAATCTGATATGCATTTGATCTAAGCTGAACGCTTCTCTTCTAAGGTGATATCTGCTCTGAACTGTTTCTTCTGTGCTGCTGGATCAGCCTGGATGTCGACTGTTGGATCAGTTTGGACGTCCCCTACTGTTCCAGCTTGGACATATTATCAATTGCACACAGTTCATCGCTTTCACCTGATTCCGATCTGCTACAGTACGCTTCTTCAGCTTACAGCTTATCTGCTACAGCGTGCTTCTTCAGCTCGCGTCTGATTTGCTTCAGCTTACCCTGCGCGCTTCCAGAAATCGTTAGAAATGTAACAGCAGATTTTGTGTTTATCAAAATTAAGATCCGATCTTTTACATAGATCCAAGTATCTACGCAAAACAAAGCGCATGCATTTGTGGGTTAATGAGAAAACTACTATAGATTAAATTACAAGGAAATTTGTAATTTCTTAAAAAAATAAACATTCGATCCATCCAGTATTTAAATATTTCAGCGTTATGTTATATAATGTGTGAATTATTATTTGTTATTAAAAAAATTTAGAATAAATTAGTAAAATGGTCTTGGTCATCGTAAGTATATTAGATCTGGTTTTCGGATCAAGTTTAAAATTTTCTAGCTCATTTCATTTAAAATATCTCATCTGGCCTCACTCGATAATACTTCAGCTTGTTTCAATTGTTTACATGGATTTGAGATACATATATACTTACATATAGAACAAAATGGGCGTATGTTATCCAAAAGTGTTATTACACTTCACTTTAAACATTTAATTAATAAACTAAACTAGAAAGACGATTATGCAACCGATAGTTTCGGTTAACGAAAAAGACATGTAACCGATAGTTTTGTTGTTTATGCAGATATGTTTAAAACTTTATACACATGACCAGAGAAAAATTATTTTTAACCCATGAAATCTATTATAATAATCCAAATTAGGAAATGTCCTTTTAATTGTTAAATGGTAAGAAGGAAATAATTGCCTTTGTTGACTTGGAAGAGCTTGAGTAATGGACGTGTATTCAATAAAAGAAAATTGATAACTTTTAAAGATTTTGATTGATTTAGAAATCCATGGATGTTCAATGATGACTTTTAATAACTCCATGAAAGTCTTGTGGTATTCCAATATGACTTTAATAAACTCCATAAAAGTTTTGTGGTATTTAACATTGACTTTTAGAAACTCTCTAAAAGTCCACAGGTATTCAAAATTTCAATGGACTTTTCACAACTCCATGAAAGTCAATAATGTACAGATGTTATTCCATAAAGCACAACAATAAATATCAAGAATTTTCTTTGGCTAAAGGTAGAGATTTGAATGGATTTCTAATCTTTTTCCTCCATTTTTTTCTACTTTATAAATTTGTCGCTTCACATTACTCAACCCATAAAAATAAATCATATTTTTATATAATAATTAATTAATTAATTATTTTCATATTTTTATATATTTTAGTTGATTAGGGTATACTTCTTTTTTAAATTGATAAAGAACCAATTTTTTTACAATTCAAATCAAACTTTTAGGAAGCGAAATATTTCAATTTGTAAATTTTAAAATTTCTTCTGTAATTTTAATCCATAATATATATCATTAATTTTAATATTTAATTAAAATAAGATAAATTATACAAAGATATCTATCATTTAATTTTTAAGTACTTGAACAAAATAAATAAATACGTTTTTTAATTTTATTTTAATATAAATATATTTTTAATTAAGAACTGATATTTTTTTAATGTAAGAATATTAAAGATCATTATCTTTATTTGTACATGAGATTTGAAAATATATAAAGTTTACAATTGCAGTATATAATATTATTGAAATTATCAAGCCGTGTACAGAAAAATCATAAAGTTTATTGGTCATTAAAGGGATAGTAATTCAATTTTAACAAATGAATTTAATTTTTATTAATTGAATTGAATTTTTACATTTTTATATGACATTGTAATTTTAATAATATCAACATCACGTTACTTGTGTGATACAATGATACGCTATAAAAATATTAATATACATATGAATAATATACATATATATATATGTAACAAAACTACAAACATTAAATAATCTGACATCAAACTTAAAACATCACTGGTTAAGGTCGTCATCCCGAAGATACAAAAGAGTTGTTCAAGCTTCTTCATGCTTCTCTGAGAAACGTTATTGAGAGATTGTTTGGTATATTCAAATCACGCTTCAAAATATTCAAAACAACTTTTCTATTTCAATATACAACTCAGGCGGAGCTTGTATTGACTTTGTTTTGATTATTTATTATTTATTTAGGAACAGAGTATTGAATTGATTAAAAATTTAAGTTTTGGGCATTAAATAGTTTTTATTAATAATTTTTAATTGAGATGCAGTATGTTAGTATTTTAATTTTTTTGATTATTTTATTTAGTATGTTAATAAAAGATTTATGTTAAATAAAAAAAGTAATATATTTATAATTTCAAACAAAATCATTAGAAAAAAGTGAAAAATTATAAAAGTATAATTATATTAACAAATAAATCCATAAAATCTCCCAACAAATCTATAAAAATATCTCTAAAAATCTGCAAAAGTCTAACGGAGCCCACTAATTTCTATTTATAACTACATGATATTTTATAAAAGTCTACAAATTCATATCAATTCCACAAAAGTCTATTAATGTCAATAAAAGTCATTAAATCTCTAGATTGAATACGTTCTCATAAGTGTCAAAGTCAAAGAGTGTGCAGTATATGATGAAGATGAGGATGACGAAGGGGATCCGAAGCCAAATAATTGAGGAGATGATTCGATAAAACACCGTGGCTAAGTGATTTTATTTTTAAAAAATATTTAACTCACCTAAATATTATCATTGATCTCATTTGTTCAAAAAACATGTATGGAAGCAACCAAGAGCTGGACAGACCTTAGAATAAATCGGTTGATCAGTAGAAGTGAAGTAGTTGAGCTCAGTTAGGAAGAAATGTTCAAAATAATCCAGAGATCAGTATAACGGATCCAGAACATATTAGATTAGATGAGATCAGCTCACAGAAGCGTATCAGATCGGATAAAATCATTTTAGACGAGCATAACTATTTAGATCAGAACAGTATATATGAAATCAGTCCAGAGAAGCGAAACAGTTCATAACAGGAAGACAGGACAGCTCAAATCATATCAGAACATATAAGAACAAGATAGCTCAGTGAACTGACCAAATCAAAGTTTCACATCAATTCAAGAGCAGAACACATATCAGTTCTGAACATAGTCCACTGAATAGAATAGTCCAAAATGGAATTTTGGTTAGACCAATACATGCTATCAGAATACAATAAAGCAAAAGAACAAAACAAATCATATCAGATCATACCAGATAATAACATATTAGCCCAATGAATAGATTTGTTCTGTCCTAAGCTATAAATATAGGCCATGAACAAATCCCACTCATGTCCAGACCAATTTAATTTGTTTTTTGCCATTTAAGTTTTTCAATTTGTTTAATAATTAATTTTCATCACCGACTTTGTGGGCAGTGTCCCAAAGGTAGTGTCGACTTCCCCCAAATCCAATCCTTTGATTTGAATTGACTAAAAAATGGTTTCTAAAGACATGGCTAATGTTTTTATTCAACTTAATTTGGTTGTTTCATGTCTTATTCCACTAACCCGTGCTTCGCAAGACCATGGCATTTAATTACGTAACATTTCGCCGCTCAGTAAGGTAATCAAAATATGAATCGTAACTGATGGAATCAAATATCATATGTCAAATTTTTAAATGTATCCCACTTATATAATACACAATACTCGTATGAAATCAAATATAATATGATATATTCCACATATATAATACACAATAGTCATACCTACATCTATGATCATCGCGCATGTGCTCTACTTACCAGTCTAATATAATGCGACGAAAGAGTCGGTATCTACTTGATTTTCGGTTTTACTTGGCACATGCGGTGATCAGAGAGGGTCCATCATGGGAAATAATTTTATCGTCTTCGAACACAAAACAAGCAATGCATGTTAATTATTAAAAAATAATAACAATAAAAATAGTAAGACATATACGCCGTCATCATCCATGGGATGGGAAATAATTTATCGTCAACTTCGAACACAGAACTAGCAATACATGTTATTAAAAAAATAATAACAATCGAAATACTAATACATATACTCCATCATTATCCATAGTACATTAATTAAATACTTGTCACACGTCATAAAAATATCATTAATAAAACTATTGTTATCGCTACTATATTTATTTTATACATATTATTTAATTGTTAAAAAAGGTAAAAATTAAATCACAGTCTAATAGTAAATGCTATCACTCAAACCAAACAATTATTATCTCTTTGAAACCTATGTTTGGGAATAAAAAATGATTTCGGGATTTCGCAATCGAGTTTTAAATCTATGGATTTGAATTCATTTTTTTGGGGTTACATCCAACAGACGAGAATTGGTTGCTTTCAAAAACTAAGTGAATTTTAGAGATCCCTAATATTAAACTTTATAGTAATATTGTGTACTCCCCACTTACTTTCGAAAGCTTTGTAAAGTTTACAGATATTTAAAATTTTAATAAAATTTAATAATTACACAAAAGTCATTAATAAACAAGTATTAATATCTAAGTACAACATTAAATGTCAATAATTTTCTTTGATTAAATCTATAGACTTCTAAATTATTTCCACACCTATTTTCACAAATCCAGTTATTTAGAAGGTGTTTGGCTAACAATATTGAAATGAGCTTAAAAGCTTATAAGCTATTATATCTTATTTTAAAAATAATTTTTAAAGTGTTTTGATGAACTTATGTTGAACAAGTTAAAAATGTTTATGTGTTTTGTATTACAAGATGTTATTCTCAAAATTACCAAACTGATAAAATACTCAAGTGTTAGAGTGTTTGTTGTATATATATATAAACTTTGATAAGGTGGGCGCCAACTATGAGCGAAAATGTGGGCGTCTGAGATGCTCAGCCGAACATCTCATGAAATTTTTAAAATTTTCATGAGATGTTCGGCTGAGCATCTCAGAGACTGGAATAAAACTGACATTGCTTGTATTTTCAACAAGATGTAGGAATTTACAGACAAAACTATAAAAATAAATGATGATGAGAACTGAATATTGAATACTAAAAACTAACAAAAATTAAGAAAATGTGAGTGATGCTCTTTGCAGAGATTTTGTGCACATTTGCTAGAATGTGTTGAATGTTTTTTTTTCTTCGTTGATCCTCTTCCTTTTATGTTGTCGGGGAGTTTTGCCAACTTGCTCGGTCATGACCTCACGATTTATTTCCACCTTACACGTTCTTTCAATCAGTTTGACGTTCGTTTTCTTATATTCAATCTGGGTGGGTCTATTGAGCTACATGTTTGGATCTACGGAGCTTATATTTTTGGTGCAAACATAGGTCCGCATACATTTGGCTCATTGGGTCAATTGCTTATAGTTTAATCGATTTGCACCCTCCACTTTTAGATTTCACTAGCTTCAAACATGAAAAGGCCATTTTAATTTGAAATCCTCCCTTGTTCAAACATATTATATGAACTTTATTTAATTAAATTTCTCATCAAATTATAGTAAATATCAATCTAATTTTGAAATTTCTCGCTCCATATCCAAATATATTGTTACCATCATACTTATAAACTTTTATTATTGGAAAATATATATTCTAATAATTCTCACCATAGAATCTATATTCAAATATAATTATCAATGTATCACAATAATTAGAGATTAATCACAGCAATCAGATAATGCTGCTACTCTAGGGTTTTATTTATTCATTTATTTTAATATGATACGAAATATGACACCAGTCTCAGAGAAAATAATTCTAGCTCAGAGAAATCAATGGCTGCTGCCGCTGCTACTGCTGCTTCTTCTTCTTCCGTTTACAGGACCTCATGCATAACACCTGCAATCTCTAAATCCTCAATCCCATTCCATTCCTTCTTTCACGGTAAACACAGGGAAACCGTCGCCGCCTCCGTCATTCGCTGCTCTTTCCGCCGCCCCGAGTATGTGCCCAATCGTATTTCGGACCCTAAGTACGTGCGTGTATTCGACACCACTCTACGAGACGGCGAGCAGTCCCCTGGCGCCACCATGACCACCGAGGAGAAGCTGGACATCGCGCGCCAGCTTGCTAGGCTTGGTGTCGACATCATTGAAGCTGGATTCCCAGCCTCTTCTGAGGCGGATTTCGAGGCCGTTAAAAAGATAGCCCTTGAAGTTGGAAACTCCGATGGTTCTGATCACGTGCCCGTTATCTGTGGCTTAGCGAGGTGTAATAAGAGAGACATTGAGAAGTCGTGGGAAGCCGTCAAATATGCGAAGAAGCCTAGGATTCACACTTTTATTGCTACTAGTGAGATTCACATGAAATACAAGCTGAAAATGACACGAGTTCAGGTGATTGATAAGGCTAGGTCTATGGTCGCGTATGCCAGAAGTTTGGGATGTAATGATGTTGAATTCAGTCCTGAGGATGCTGGAAGGTTTTTCTTATACTTTCTTTAGTAGGATTTATAGTCTTTAATTGATTATTATTTTTAAAATTTTTATTTTTTGTGTCATACAGATCAGAAAGGGAGTTTCTTTATCAGATTCTAGGTGAAGTTATTAAGGCGGGAGCAACAACCCTTAACATTCCTGATACAGTTGGCTACAACTTGCCATCCGAATTTGGGCAATTGATCGCTGATATCAAAGCGAATACCCCTGGAATTGAAAATGTAATAATTTCGACACACTGTCAGAATGACCTTGGACTTTCAACAGCTAACACTCTAGCGGTATGTAATTTCTTGCATATATTTTTACTTCCAAGTTCATTATGCATTTAAGTGGAAGCTTATCATACAATAGGGGGCACTTGCTGGTGCAAGGCAAGTTGAGGTCACTATTAATGGAATCGGTGAAAGGGCTGGTAATGCTTCGTTAGAGGAGGTGCGCTCTCTTTTATCTCCATTTTTTATTTTTAGTATTATAATTAGGATAAGATAAGAGGAGAAACCTCTTATTCTATTTACCTGTTCTATCTCCTTCAGGTCGTAATGGCTCTGAAGTGCCGTGGAGTGCAGGTATTGGATGGTCTATATACAGGGATTAATACTCAGCATATTGTCATGGCGAGCAAGATGGTATGCTGTACTCAGTTTCCTTATAGTTTCTTTATGTTTTAGCTTATTTCTTCTGTTTGCAAGTTTGCGTCACACTGTATTCACAGGTAGAAGAATATAGTGGGCTGCGTGTTCAACCACACAAAGCGATTGTTGGAGCTAATGCTTTTGCTCATGAAAGTGGCATCCATCAGGTTGGTGTTGGTCACACTGGATGCCCGAAATTACTCAACTTTACAGAGTCATGAGTAATCTTTTTTCCTCTCATACATTTTCTTGTTTCTGGCGTTTTGAATACCTTCCTGAGCAATAAAGTCATTTCTATTTTGTGGAACTCATGCGAGTTGAAACTCATGCATTTATTGCATTCCATTGCTCAATATCCTCTTTATAAAAGATTTTTTAATGCTTTTTAGGATGGAATGCTTAAAAATAAAGTACATATGAAATTATATCTCCTGAAGATATTGGACTTCTTCGCTCTAATGAATCTGGTATAGTGCTCGGTAAACTCAGGTATGATGGGAAGCCCGGCATGGTTGCCTTTCTTGTGTCTATTTATTTCTTTCAAGTTTCTGACTACATGCAACACTTAGATATTTGTTAAACCAAAAAGACATCACGAGGGATTATGATTTACCCAGCAGGTCCTTCAGCTTGTGTTTTGGCTTGTTATAGTTGTCAATACGAACTGTTTTACATACACAAATTTAGTCTAGAGCATTAAGGTCTCCAACTGTAGTTTTCATTTGCACCAATTGTCTTATATAAAAAGTCGATCCAAAGCATGGGAGAATCTTGTGTTTTGTCGGGTAAGCCTTAGCTTGTGAGATAAATACTTTTGGAATTTGGATTGTGTGCAAGTCCAACATACCTGAGATGGCTGTGAAATCCATATGAACTCATATGACCTATTTATATTAAATGTACTTGGCAGCATAAACAATTATACATAGTTGAAACTGCAAGTCTGCGACATATTGTGTATGTTCAGATTTTCTTTAAGACACTACTTTGGTAAAGCAGTACACCAGCAACAGCTATTTGAAACAACACAAATATGTGTAGGTGGAGGATGTGATTAGTGGGTTTGTCTGTGCTGTCTACCTTTTGTATTTTACTGCTGAAAAAAGCAAGTTATTTCGTAAGTGACAGTTTCATGTCATACATTCGTGTTGTACCTTTTTGGTCATCAGCGGCATTTGTCATTCATTCCTTCAGGAATAAAGAGAAACCGTCCAGAAATTAGGAGTTCATCTGTTTATCTTCCTATATGTCAATATGAAAAAAAAATTTCTTGATTTTTTGCCTGGATACTTTTCGTATGAGTTATATTGATATACAAGCTATCAAGAACGGTCTTCACATTGTGAATTTTTATAATGAGGGGGTAACCTTTGTAATATTGTCTGATACATAATTCTTTTCTTGAACAGTGGACGCCATGCTTTGAAAGCCAAGATGTTGGAGGTAAATAACAAATTCGAGCTTACTTAATAGCGATCAGTAGAGTTTGTGTAATTACTGATATCATGTAAAAACTTGTCTTTTGTGAATGTGACTGCAGCTTGGATATGATATCGATGGCAAGGAACTTGATGATCTATTCTCACGTTTCAAATCAGTTGCAGGAAATAAAAAGGTGACTTAAATTCTCTTATAGTGAAGGTGCTAATCATATCTATAAGCTTCTTATTAGAATATGGTTCATTCTTTTTAGTTCAATTGTTTGCCTTTTTAGAGCATTCTCTAGGAATGATGCGTTGAATTGGCATGTTAGATTTCGTTGTTGTCGGCCTTGTTGTATTCATGGAGTAATTTTTTCCAGATTATCACCGATGATGACCTAGTTGCTCTAGTTTCCGATGAAGTTTTCCAACCACAAGTGATTTGGAAGTTTGAAGATGTACAGGTACAGCAACTAGTTTCATCTTAAACTTAAATTGCAGATTACTTAGTTCAGTCATTTTTCTGAATGTCCGCATGAATAGGTTACATGTGGTACTCTTGGCCTTTCAACTGCAACAGTTAAACTCAATGACGCTAGCGGAACTGAGCACGTTGCTTGTTCAGTTGGGACGGGACCTGTTGATGCAGCTTATAAGGCTATTGATCTCATTGTGAAGGTTTGGAATTTCAGCTGGACGCTATGTTATTATGTCCACACTAATGCACTCAATAGATTAGTGTTGTATACCCATGTAAAAATAAATGGTAAATGAGTATGTTTCATCCATAACTTGATAGCTAAGCATTTTTTATTGCTTCTGTACTTGATACTCCTGGCTATGAAAATTAAGCAATGGGATTTGTTAGCTGTATTCTTGTGCAAAACAGTTCTTTCTAAGATCTGAATCCTGAGAAATGACCTTTATAACTCCTTTCTTCTATTTGTAGATTCCTGTCAGACTTCTAGAGTATTCCATGAATTCTGTCACGGAAGGTATCGATGCTATCGCAACGACAAGGGTTCTAATTCAAGGAGTAGATAGTGTACCTGCAACCCATGCTTTGACTGGACAAACTGTTAACCGTGCATTCAGGTATGAGCCAAAATTTCATTCCACTTGTTCCTCGGTTCAATAATCACAACTTCTCATCTGTGTTGTGCGTCTAAAGTCATTTCTTTCTTAATTCGACAGTGGAACCGGAGCAGATTTGGACATCGTCATCTCTAGTGTTCGAGCATATGTTGGTGCGCTGAACAAGATGCTCGGGGTAAAAAATCGTTTGAAAGTAGATGATCTCAATGAAAATAAGGGGTTGCAAGTACATGTAAAATGATCAATTTCTCGAGAAAACCGTCCGCGGTTGTCTTGGCAGCCGATGGAGTTTGGTGACGATGGTAATTTTCTGCCATTCCTGCAAATATATAAACTTTTATTGTATTATTGATTGTATTCATCTGAGAATAAATTTCGTTGGTATTTATTTTGCTCGTGGAAGGCTTCTATTTGTTTTTGAATTATGGTATTTGCTGTAAAACATCTTTTGGTGCTGAATGTTAAAATTTTTATTTTATATCGAGATGTGTAGTTTTATTTTGTAATTATAATTTTGTTATTTGACACGGTTCACTCACAAGGTTGGAGTGCCTTGTCATAATCAAATATTAAAACATCGTTGATTAGTTAATAAATAACAGGATGTTAACATGATCGAATCGATCTAAATTTCATAATCGGTTTAATGGATTTAATTAGATGATCAAATCGAAATATTGTTTATTAATAAAATATAATAAATAACATATTTTACATTTTTTAAAATATACAAAATAAATAGATCAAAATATATTTACTTGTTCAAATTCTTATTACTTATGTAAATATATAATCAATAATAGTTTTATATTTTTAAATAATAAGAAATTGTTTTTTTCAATTTTTTTTTTTAAATCGGTTGAACAGGTTTGTGGTCGATTTAATCGACTCAACCGATTCTCGATTAAAACCGATAAAATAATTTTTCTTATTTGATTCGGATCGGAGTAAGACCAATTCCTGGTCAAACCAGTCGGTCCGTGGTCGAAACGATCGATCCAATCCAATTTCAAAAACCCTTATGAGAGCATCTATCCATCACTATATGACTATTGTCACCTTTGGAAAACAATAAGGTCAAATAAATTTGCCCAAAGTTAGCTGAAAATTGAAATGGCGAACAAACTTAGATCATTATGAATGCACAGAAAAGAAATGGCCTGTTTGGTTACACAAATCGGAAACTTCAGTTGGTTTAAAAAAAGAGACTTGTTAATTTTCCCTGAGGATAATTGAGAATAAGTTTTGCTGTGTTTTGAAGGAAACTTTTCCTGCTTTGTAGCAGAAAATTTGGAAAATATCTTGATAAATGATTATGCAATAAAAGATTGTTTTTATAGTATATATTTGAGTAATATATGGAAATTATATTTTAGAATGTTCAAATAGATAAAGTCTATTTTCATGATAGAATATTATAAAAAATGAGAGATATATCTCGGGGAGAAAAAAATCGGCCAAGGGGTAAATGCAAGAATCAATGGTCAACGCCTCATTTCAATTCTGTTGACCATTTCAAAAAGAGGCATAAATATATAAAGAAACAACCGAAACTGCGAAGTAAGACACGCATATATATATATCTATATCAATAAAGACATGATAATCAAATTAATTACAAAAAATTGCTTCCATAATTTTATATTTTAGAGATCAATTACTATGGAGTTAATTTGAATAATATGTATTTAATTATTAGATCTACTTCTACACACGACTACTGATTTACAGTTACACTATTTTACAATATTTAAAGTAAGAAAGAAATGGTATATATGATCGTAAATAAATTTGTATAATAAACGATTGTAAATTTACATGCATAATTTTTGTTAAAATTATCCACCCCACTTGTCTCTCCTCAACCTTCTACATAAAATCTATTTTCCCATCCGATCCTCTATTCCTTTGGTTCACTTTGCCTTTTGCCTGCCTGTACGCTTACCTGTATCTCCACCCCACTTTTTCTCCGATGTTCCTTAATTAATCTTGAAAAATCCTGCGCCCCATTTTCACATATTCAATTCTATACACACAGGGTTGCGTACACGCTCAGATTAGAGGGAGGGAGGAAAAAAAGAAAGAAACAAAGAGGGGGGAAAAGAGGCCCATAAATTTCGGTGCGTGTGATTAGCTTCTACAGCTCTCTCTTGTTATTGTGATATGATTTTCAAGATTTTCGTTCCTCTTTCTCTCTCTTATTTTTCTAGATCTTTGTTTCTTTTTGTCTGCTGTGATTGTTTTTGGGTTCTTAAATTATCGTCATTATGATATAGTTGACCAGCCCATTTTGGTGATTGTGATGGCTATGGATGATAGTTATATTCGAGGGCGTGGTTTGGTGGTAAGATTGTTGATTGAAATCATCGCAATGGGATTGTGGGTTTTTTCGTTTTTTGTTGGAGGAATTATTTGGGGCGATGGTTCTGGTTTTAGTTTGTGGATTATGATTATCTTAGACCTGGAATCTGATTTGTCGTTTGGCTTTCGTATACCTAGGACTCATGAATATACTTTAAATCTGAGGGGGAGTCAATGTGTTTTTGGTGGACTTATATATCTTGATAAATTAATCATACATTTGATTTTTCTAATTTATCTTGTCTATATCCCTGTCGGGAATAGATAGTAAAAGGTAAATTAATTTTGATGTTTTTGCCAATAGACAAACCTCGGTGATAGTGTGAACACCCCGCCACCCTGATATATTTACTTCAGCTAGTTTTCATTGAATATTTTGATTCTTCATTCACTTAAAGTATTCCTTTTCTTTTCGTTGTAATTAAACCTTCAAATATCTTGCTGTTTTAAAAACACTGATGCTGATGCTGATGCTGAATTGATTGGGAATGATTATTGATAACAATTTGATAAGCGGAACGAGGTTCCTGTGGCAAGTCTTTGTCTGCACTAGTATGGATTTTGCATTATCATGTTCCTTTCACCTGGTAATATTATTTTTAATTGGCTAACGTGATAGGCTCATGCACCTCCTCCTGGTTACTTTGTACACTTGGAGAACAGGAGCGCTGAAGACTATCTTTATTTGAGAAAAAGAACAAGGATGCGTAAGTGGCTGTGTTGCACGTGTCACGTAGAGGAATCATATGACTCACATGAAAATGAGCACCTTAAGAGCCCAAGGACTCATGCTGATGGTAAGTTCTAATTTCATCCTTATTTCCTACCGTGAATGTGGTGAAAATTACATTTTATATTTTCTGATGATACCAAAATAGGGAAGCTGCATGATATTACTGTTGATTAAAATTTTTAATAGCTGCACTCAAATGGATGAACCTAGTTCTGCTCATGTAAAATTGATTGTGCACCTACTCGCTAATGGGTATATCTCTTGTATAACATTAATCACCTGATGGTGTTTGGCATTGACAACTCCATCTGTGTTGTGCAAACACCAGGAAATCACAGAGGCTCGAAGGCATCAGCTCCTGTGAAGCCTGAAGTTCAGAAGTCTGTACCACCTATTGAGGTTCCTGAACTGTCTATAGAGGAACTAAAAGAGAAAACTGACAATTTTGGATCAAAGGCCTTGATTGGTGAAGGATCTTATGGAAGAGTCTACTTTGCACAGTTAAACAATGGCAAGGAGGTTGCTGTCAAGAAGCTTGATGTGTCATCTGAGCCCGATTCAAATAATGAGTTCTTGACTCAGGTATGCTGGACTTTCGGGAATTCGATGCACCCCTGAAGTTTCTCTCTCTCTCTCTCTCTCTCTGCATGATGTGTATTGACCAGTCAACATGCAACTATATCTCCCTAGGTTTCCATGGTGTCAAGATTGAAGAATGAAAATCTCGTTGAATTGCTTGGTTACTGTGTTGATGGCAATCTCCGTGTCTTGGCTTACGAATTCGCAACTATGGGATCTCTTCATGACATCTTGCATGGTATGTAAATCAGATTGCTCTTGATTTGGTTTTGGACGTGATTCGAGAACCAATATAACTTATTTATCATGCTTCCATACAGGGAGGAAAGGAGTACAGGGGGCACAACCTGGTCCTGTACTTGACTGGATGCAACGAGTGAGAATTGCTGTTGATGCTGCAAGGGGACTGGAATATCTGCATGAGAAAACGCATCCATCAATAATTCATAGAGATATTAGATCCAGCAATGTGCTTCTGTTCGAAGACTACAAAGCCAAAATTGCAGACTTTAACCTTTCGAATCAGGCTCCTGACATGGCTGCTCGCCTTCATTCTACTAGGGTTCTTGGAACCTTTGGCTACCATGCACCAGAGTAATTTTCTGCACTCATTGTTCTATCCTTAGGTGATTCTGATGTATAATCATGTATTAACGCACAGCCCTTATAATTTCACCTTATCATGTTTTGAAATCCAAATCTAGATTTACGCCTAAATTTTATTTGCGATGTGTAAGCATGGGTGTTCCCTTGTTTTTGTGGTTGAAGTATAATAGTTTGTTGGAAGTGATCGAAAAAGAATTGACTTTATCTTATTTTGAATCAACTTGATTGGAACTGGAACAGAGTTGTTGATTAGATAGTAGCTCATGTATCAGCTTGTTGGTTGTTTCGTGTTGCTTGATTGTTCCTTTTTAGATTATACCCTGGCATCTCCCTTTAGGAAGTCCAACAATGATGGAGCGAAATGTTATATATTGCATTTGAGCTCATAATTTGTCTGTTCATATTTGTTATACTTGTTGCATTGGCTCATTCCACTTCAAATTCTTTTTATTGATTGGGTTTCACTAGGTATATGTTTCTCAGAGACTATATGACCATGTTATAGCTGCATTGAGGCTGAAGAGTCTCTTTGTATATCTTGTGAGTAATGTATCTGGTTTAATTAATCCAAGTCGTCCTGATATTGGAAAGTGATGCATATTTTTTCCTGATCATTTATATCTGTTTTTCGTGCATTTGAGAAATACAACAGAAGCTCCGCATAGGACACTTTTGGGGCCTGATAAGCAGTAGTGTAATTGCTATAGCATTGTGCATGACATTTTAATTTCACATTCTTCTGTTGACATCAGTTATCGTTGTTAGCCTTTTTCTCTTTAACGAAGTGAGTATATAACAAGGCTTTTCAATTCTTCTAACTCTCATGTGTGTAAATTTTCCCTCTATTCAATATTACTGATGGAACACTTTGCTTAAAGAATTAATTCTGTACTAAGAAACTTCAATTGAACAGTTGGCTTCTTTTGTTTTATTGACCACACCCTCAATATGTGATGCCCCTTTGCTTGCAGTCGTTTTTAATCTAATCCAAACATTTTGTTCTAGAAACGGAATTTTGTTTCATTTGCAAGCTCTTTAGGCGTAATGCACAACAGCTGTATTTAAAAAAACTAGTATCAGCCGTTTGTAGTGGATGGTATCAGAAGCACCAGGTGTAATGATGTTCACTAAGCTGT
Organism: Dorcoceras hygrometricum; assembly: GCA_001598015.1. Lineage (NCBI taxonomy): Eukaryota > Viridiplantae > Streptophyta > Magnoliopsida > Lamiales > Gesneriaceae > Dorcoceras > Dorcoceras hygrometricum. The sequence goes on from KV005017.1 coordinate 877,661, forward strand.
GACCCAAATACTCTAGATATGTTCAGCTAGAGGCTAAAATTGATGATAATGATAATGATAATGATAAATGATTATGTAAGAACCTGTTGCCTTTATTGTAAAACTCCTGAACAATTCCAGTTCTGTTTGTGAAGCCCGCAACCCTCTTGAATCAAACTTCCCCTTCCTCTCCTAAATCACCGAGTATATTAATTCATTTCAGGTAACATAATTTTGTGGTTTTTCTCGAACCTTTTTCAGATATGCAATGACAGGGCAGTTGACTCAAAAGAGCGATGTATATAGCTTTGGTGTTGTACTGCTAGAGCTTCTGACTGGAAGGAAGCCTGTTGACCACACAATGCCTCGTGGGCAGCAGAGTCTTGTTACTTGGGTGACTCCCCTATGCTTATTTTGCTCTCCCGTCCCAAGTTGTTGATGTAATTTTCACATTTAAAATGCATTTTCTTTTACTTTTAGGCCACCCCAAGATTGAGCGAAGACAAAGTGAAACAATGTGTTGATCCGAAACTTAAGGGCGAGTATCCACCAAAAGGAGTAGCAAAGGTGCCCTCCAGAGGATTTTTATGTTTATGATACTTTTTTGTTATAAAAAAAGAATTCAGAAATTTAAATAGCATGATTTTTTGGCCATCCAGCTTGCCGCTGTTGCAGCATTATGTGTCCAGTATGAAGCTGAGTTCCGACCAAATATGAGCATTGTCGTGAAGGCTATGCAGCCGCTGTTAAAGTCACCTGCCCCTGCTCCGGAGATTTAGTTCTGTGACTTGTTGCATTTGAATTCTAGTGGTTTTGCACGGAGCTGTTCTTGTTGAAAATTATGAGTTCGTTTTTTCCTGGATTTGAGACATTTTATATTGTTGTAAGTGATTTGGTTGGGTTTGTTTAGTCCGTTTGTCTGCCTCTATTGCACTATGGCAGTGATGTCTTATAAATCCTCGACGGAATGTGGAATTGGATGTTCTCCCGAGACTAAAGATTCTGCTTTTGCTTTCATATTTTAAATGCAGATAATCTGTTTTTCTTTTTTATTTTTTAATTCCTTTCTTTGTCCGAATGAATGTTGAACTTACTCGATTCCGTTTGTGGGTAATAAGTGTTAACTGCACGTTATGGTCTCATTATATTTAGCCAATCTTTTGTTGCATTAATTAATTTATTCATATGATATAAGAATAGTCACAATTTTACATGGTGTTATACTTTCCCAGATGATTCATTTAACATCTTCCAATGATGTCATGACTTGGATTTTGCGTTATGAATCAATTTATGATTCTTATTTCATTTTCATCACTCATCAACAGTGTAATATTTTCATAAAAGTGTATACAGAAGAAGAAGAAAACACTTTTTAAGAAGCCAATTTCTGGCTCGAAAAAATCGGACTAATTTCTTTTTTTTTCTTCATTCCCAAAAAAGATATCCTATGAGAACCCTATTTTTCGCACGATATCTACATATTTTTTCACGCGTCGATAATATTTTATGAGGAAAGAAGGGAAAAAAAAGTTTTAAGAGAATTAAATTTGCATAGAATCCAGTGAGTTGTATTGTCTGTACTTCGCCAAACAGTCGGATGATGGCGGAAGTATCAGTCTCAGTCTCTGCTGATGGAAGCCTGTCGAAGCAACAGTTATGCAATGGACAAGGGGACCAAATCTACCCCAAACTGAATTCCGCCCTTCACTACGGTGTCGATGCAGGCAGCGCCACCGTATCTGACATTGAAATTCAGGACCCGATATCTTTGATTGAAGATGCTGGGTTGATTAGACCCTCCCTTATTACAAGTGGGAAATTTAGTGACGATGATACGGAGGAGAATATTCAGGAGCTACAGGAAACAGAGAAGAAAAGGGAAAAGAAACCTAGACGGCGACGAGCGAAGCATAGGAAGAACGAGGACACAACGGACTGTATTATCTCCTTTGAAAAGAAAGAGAAGAAGGGGTTTGTCTATTCCACGAAGGAGATGGAAGCACTGAGGTTTGAGGATTTGGAAGGCCAAAAGAAGAAGTGGCTCGAGGTTTATTGTGGGCTCTGTCCATCTTTGGCTCTGGAGTATGATGGCATGGTTCGTTCTGATAAAAATCTTGAGCCTACCATTAGCTTTGATTTTGATCCTCGCCCACAGTTCCAAAAGGCTTCTACTCCCTCTGCATCCACTGGTATGCTTGTTATGGCTTCTATTGCTAGCAACTCTTCCCTGAATCATCTTGTTTAACCCTTGGCCATTTGATGATCAAATATTTTCTTGTTTCTTGTCTCTATATAGGGCTCTTTCATGTGCTTTTCATTTTATTGTGTAATAAATATGTGATCCAAGTAGTTGTTAATTTAATATTCCTTAGTTACAGTTTATTTTGTTTGACTTCCGAGAAGCATTTTGTAACTCGAGAGGTCCTTGATGACTTCAATTGTAAAGCTGAAGATGATAAGTGACGGTACATTGGATTGGTTTGTGTGACGAGTAGTTGCTATCTGAACGAATTTTTGGCATGAAAATTCGATGAAGCTTCTTGAAATCTGTGTTGTTTCAGGTGAAGAGTGCTGCCATCCTCCAGACAATGACAGTAAACAACTTGATCTCTTAGACCCAAGCAACTGTCGACCTGTCAATGATGAAATAAGCTGCTCGGGTGCAGAAGAAGAGTACGACTTTGTTTATGGTAGTGATGAAGATTACAGTAGCATTCAAAAGCCTGCATTTTTGGTAACGGGAGAACCTGATTTTGATTCTGGCCCTCCACAAGATGGACTGGAATACCTTAGGCGTGTAAGGTGTGATTTTTGTCTCTTACAATTTTTATTATATCTTTTATTTTTGAGGGATTTTAGGTGTCGGTTGCAGAGGTGCATTGATGTCTCTGACATAAACCCTCTATGATATTTATGCATTTGTTTCTCATGAAAATGTTGGCAAAGGTGACATGCACGTGATCTATCGAGCAAATTTTTGGTTGGAGATGAAAATTTTTGCATTAGCAAAATCTGTTTTGAACTGAACCGAAGTCAATCATTCTGTAATGTTGAAAAGAAAGTGATGATATCTCCAGAGTGCAAGGACCATGCCATTTGTCTTCCTAAATTAGACCGCTGTTCGAAACGCTAGTTGCTCTTATTTAAACCTAGCATTAACTGGGAAAATAAGAGACTAAAAATGGTTCTTAATTGCATATATAAGTAATGATTATATCCAAAGAAAAACTTGACCCATTGAATGAACAGACAACTACCAGTGAAGCATCAAAGTTCTGGGATCTAACTCATGACGTGCCTTCTCTATTTAGGTGGGAAGCTTTGCAAATTCCAGACGTGACGATTGCCAAGCTTGAAAAGAGTGAACCTGGAAAAGAACAGACTCAATATATGCCGCAAATTCCGGAAATTGTGGACTGTCCTGAGAACTTGTTGCCACTCAAACAGTGGGAAGACTGCTTTCTTACTTATTTTTCAGATCTTAGACTGGTATATTTGATTTGTGCTTTTAGCTTGCCTTTCCATGGGTTTGAATATTTTACATTTGTTCTATATGAATCAGATGTGAATGACTCCTGTGCGCCTGTTTTTTCAGTTCTTGGACTCATGCAAGATATCACCTACAGTCTGCTGAAACTTGAGATTACATTTCATTTTAGATTTGCATCTCGGTTAGAGTTTCTTGCAATTCCAAAGAAACATGATTGATTAAATTCAAGCTGAACAAATTGAAATTTGATTTTGAAGTTTTAAGCTTTACAGACTTGCTGTAATCAGTTAGAAATCTGCAGGAGCGCCTACAAGATTATTAAAATTATTAGGAATATTCAATTTTGTGTTCATTTTGGTTTTTCATTATTGCACAACAATTTCTCTTGCTATTTGTTTAGGCTACTTATTTTTGGAAAAGGACGGCAGAGATTTCCATTTACAGATGAATATGAAAGAAAAATAGAGAGCTTAAATAAAACCGATTCTTTGTTCCATTTGAAGTTAGTTAAACCGAATACACATCACTTCCCATCATAGTTTCAGTACCAAGTTGGCAACTGTGACGAGCCAACTGCAAATTTGTGGAATCAGGCGGAACGTTTGGCATGTCAAGAAATTTGTCAGCTGAGAGTTACCTCGTGCTTTTTTTTGACCTCCCAAAAGAATATTAATGTGTGCAGAAATTTCTGTAATTGCATCTTCAATTGTTTTTGTTTAGTGTTCTTGGACTGAGCGATACTTGAGCCCCAGAAACAAAACAGAAAAGAATCTTTCCTGAAATATTGAGTGGTTCTCAATACCAAATTTTCTGTGAACTTGTACATGCCATTGACCTGAATCAGTTTATTTCCTTCCTGCAGGGCTTTTCAGGGCTTGATCTTCAGGGATCTAATGCAGAAAGTTCTATCGAATTTCAGTCGGTTATATTGGGATATTTCAACAGCTTATTGTCTGGATATAATTCCTGCCCATCTGAAGCTTCTTCCTCCCCAGATACAGTTGAAGAACTCAGTACAACTGACAGTCATGCCTTATCTTCAATTTTAGAAATGGATTCAGCAGCTCGAACATCCATGTTAAAAAAGCGAATAAGCTTAGTTGAGAACATTAGCACATTAACACACAGCGAATTTTTATGGCTCTTCGCACTTTGTGTCGCCATTGATAGTCCTCTTGATGCTGACACAAGCGCATCTCTCAGGTCTTTACTTCGAAAATGTGCAAGTTTACGGGCTGCGAAAGCATACGCAGATGATGAAGTTGTCATGTTAAATGTTCTTGCGACAATTTCAGGCAGGTACTATGGACAGTCAGACAAGTGAAGGTACAAGGGGCTGGCTTCTAATTAGTTTCCCTGTACTCTAGTCCGTTTTTGGCTGAAGCTACATCCTCTGTTTTTAATATATTTTGCGTTCTGAATTGAGCAATGGTGATTGGCTTGTGGATGGATACAGACATTTTTATTTTCCTTTTGCTCTTTTTTTTTTCCAGGCCAGTTGTTCTATAAACGTTTAGTTTACATTTATTTATTGGCAAGGACTATAAACCCTTTTTTTTTTTTTAATTATGATTTGGTGATAATTTCTCCCTGCTTTCACCCCCACTTTTCCGAGACCGGGGACTAAGTTGACACTAACCATACACGCCAAATCACCAATGACTCCATTTTGTTCGAAAAAGAAGCACAGAGACTGATACATGACAGATACAAATAAACTAACTTTACTATTCGAATACACATCCATCAAAGACCGAACTTGTATTTTGTCAGAATAGGTAAAACAGACAATACTAGCAACATAGATCCTTGTCTTAACGCGACAACAACACACAACCGATCACATGTTGCTCATCTTCTTACAATATACATGGCTGAATTGTAGAGACTCCACTCAAGAGGACGACTTATAGGATGGGTTAAAAGCAAGCTGCTCCCCACAAGAGAGAACTTCGTGGGGTCCTGCCTCCTCACGCCCGATCCCCATCAAGTCGAGGTAATATAGGTAATGAGATATCAATACATTCATTGGATCAATCTCACCTTGCCCGCAAACAAGATCACCATACAAAATATTCATCGTTGTTCCAAACCCTGGAACTCGTTTCTCCATGGTGTCATTTTTTGTGGGTTTCCAGTTTCCGACAAAGACGTCGTGGGCCGACGGCTGCCCCTTTTTCTTCGGTGTCATCCACACCGACATCGCGGACATGAAAGCTATTGTGGCGTTTTGTTCGAGGTACTCAGGATGGTTCAGCAAATCTACCTTGATATCCTTCCCTATTTTTCCGTAGTTATGGTTCCTGAAACAAGGAGAATATGCTCCCTAAGATATATGGGACTTCGAATGAATAAAGAAAGAGATAAGATCCCGATGTATATACCAGTAGACCGGGATGGCACCGCGACCATAATATTGTGCTCCAGGGGAACAGGGGTACTCGTATTTGAAGAAGTCGTCACAATAATCTTGACTAGGACTCATTTCCTTGTTGTAGCATAGCCCCCATGATAATGGTCCACCTGTGGCCACTCCATAACCACCTGCATGCAGCTCTTAACTCAAATGTATGCATGCGAAATTGAGAAAGCTTTGCTTAATTACTAATTAATTACACTGACATGAAGTCTTAGCCCCCACATGGCCAAGGAAAGCGGCAACTTCTTTCATCTGCATGAGCTTCCCACCGGTGGTTCCGAAGCCCAGCGGCTGGTAAACGGCGGCGGCCAAGATGAAAGATCTGTAGTCCCAAAAGCCGACCGCGTGAGCAACGGGAGAGTTTCTCTTGGAGAAGAGATTCTCGAACTGGTACGTCTGAAAGAATTTGGAAATAGTTTGATTGCAACAGTATGCTGAGAATCCCTTGCATTCCCATCCCTGGTCGCACACCCTCTTCCCACCAATCTTCTTCACTATAATCTCATCCTCCGCAGCCACCATGCATACACAGATTGCAAGAATCAGCAATGCCACCATAATTCTCCTGTCACCACCCATCGTAATTTTGCTGCTCAAACACATCCAAGTTCTTTAATTTGGAGGGCACAACCGATTCTTTAATTGCGATATTAGGCGTGGCGTTAGATGTGATATTGCTGTCATGAAATTGAGACGTCGTGAATCAACGGTGGAGACTGGCTCTGGTAAATGAAGAGGATGGCGGGTGGGTCGTTAGATTTGGAATGAAGCAAAAGTATTCCACCGACACCTCAACTACCCGTGCACAAGTAAAATCCAAATTCATCCATGTTATTATTCGAAATTGCGTTACATAATCAGTGTGCCTCTACAGTATTTGGTATAAAATGACCCTGTCGGCATACATTTATATACCTAACTAATTAATATTTCGTAGGTGTATTCATTGATGTGTTGGGTATTTTCTTGATTCCAAGTACTGAATCTTGTTCAGGCTAAGCAAGGAAGAGAGAATGAAGTGTTTATATTATTTATGATTGAATTATTATTTTAATAGGACATAGTTGCGGCACAAAAAATTTACTGTCTCCATGCATCGATCATATGCCTGCCGCCCTCTTGTCGCGATCGTGAGGGCAGCAGGATGACACCTGATACCCACCCTAGCACTGTTTCATCCAATAAAACTTGGTCAATAGTCGCATACAGGGTTTATTTTTGGATGATTGAGGTTTCGGGGGGAGTTCTTGCTTATCAGATACGACCTTATTCGGGATAATATAAATCTAAATGATTCCTTTTTTTATTATTCAAATCTTCTGAAATACCAGGAATGTAGCAGACACAGGTATAAATTTATTTGCCATTGTCTGGAAAGTACATGTATCAAAAGATACGTACATTTCAATAAACAAATCTTACTTCAATTCGAAAAACACATTCAATAAAGACAGATTTACGATATTCAATATCTGTAAAAAAACAAACAGCAACTTATAGGCACATGTTGCTCAACTACTCACAAGTTACATACAGATGAACGATACAAACTTCATTCAAGAAGAAGACTTGTAGGATGGGTTAAACGCGATCTGCTCGCCACACGAAAGTACTTCATGAGGACCAGCTTCCTCTCGTCCCATTCCAGTCAAATCGAGGTAATATAGGTAATGAGATATCAATACATTCATTGGATCAATCTCACCTTGCCCACAGACAAGATCACCGTACAAAATATTCATTGTTGCGCCAAACCCAGGAACTCTGTTCTCCATGGTGTCATTTTTTGTTGGCTTCCAGTTTCCAACAAAAACATCATGTGCTGACGGTTGTCCCTTTTTCTTCGGGGTCATCCACGTCGACATTGCAGCCATGAAGGCTATCGTAGCGTTCTGTTCGAGGTATTCAGGATGGTTTAACAAATCTATCTTGAGATCCTTACCTAGCTTTCCATAATTATAGTTCCTGCAAAACAAGAAAGGATGCACTATCATTACACGATTTTTTAACAAGAATTTTAAAATATATTAAAAGCCATGCTGGAGAGAGTTCTGAATCCCGCATCAGATAAATAAAAACAAGGACCAAAAGGGCAACAGCAAATTATGCATTCCCTTCCAAATGAGGCATGGATGACTGCATCCCTTCTGATTATGAAAGAAATACAAACGATTTTACTCCTCTCTTATTTGGGTATCATTTTGCAAACCGAAGAATGCATCTGATAAAGTTGCTAATAGAGCCATAGTGCAGGTACAGGCATGCTTGTGGACCCAGGACCTGACAACCATGACTTCAAAGTTCTGGTGGTAACAAGGGAGTATTTGTGCCTATAGTAGTCACAGGCTAAGAAAGAGAATCCACGACTCAAAGATGTTGTCTCTCATTTGGTCATTGGTTCAATGGATACGACATCATAGTCAATAGAAAGTGCTCATGGATTCAAATCCTAATTGTCAGACACTGTTCATAATTCCTTTAAACATCTTGGGAGATGATAAAAAATGAGTTTATAAAACATATGAAGTGTACGATAAATTTGATCAGCTTTTAAAATTGTGTCAGCAGCTCGCGAGCTCTTCTAGAATCTAGAATCAAACTAACTGCAACTTATTGTTAAGATATTAGCAATATTCCATTAAACAGTTGTTTGCATTTTCCATTAAATAAATGTTAGTGTTTGTTCATATATATTATGCCTTTTCTGACGAAATTCTGAAGCTCCACGTTGCAATAAGCTTAAAAAACATGTTCGGAATTAGCTTAGCATGGAGCCCTCATGGTTGTAGAAACTATACTGTCAAACCCAAACGGCCACAATCAAAAGAACAAAGCCATTAAGCCTGTCGTCAGCTTCAAGAACTATAAAACAAATGGAGACGATGAAAAGATCACATACCAGTAGACTGGCAAAGCACCACGGCCATAGTATTGTGCTCCAGGAGCACACGGATACTCATATTTAAAGAAATCATCACAATAATCTTGACTAGGACTCATTTCCTTGTTGTAACATAGGCCCCAGGCCAGTGGCCCACCCGTGGCCACTCCATAACCACCTGCATCATAGTTATTACGCCCATTCATAGAAAAGAAATTTACATTTGAGTAAACAAGGCTGTATCCCTTCATACAATATAATTTCCATACAGTGTGGTTATTTTTATATTTTTTTCACTGGATTATAAGAAAATAAGACAGCCATAAATTCAGACATCCATGGTCATATTTATCCAATACATTCAAACAAGCTTGTTTTGTTTTGTCTCTGCTTATCTTATCATGTTGCATTACAGATGCTGGTGTACTATGTTTACAGGTTGCAACATTGCTATCTGCAGTGGTGACATGTGATTTATTTGGAATCAGGAAAATCGGCTGGGATGCCGTATTACGGTTGTACAATATCGTGACATATTTCTTGCTTGGTCCCATTGAAATTGGTGTTCGATATGCACTGAGCGGGAGAGCTTGGGGTTTGTTGCTAAATCAAAGGGTATTCCTATCACAGACGGGTATATAGTCTAAAAGTAAAGAAGCTCTGGCACTGGATCAAATGATTAGCAAAACTTTAGTACTACAAGAAAGAAAACCTCAGCTCTCGCTCGAGAAAATATTTTGAGATAAATTGAATCTAAGTGGAGTGAAAAGGAACTAGTTGACAGCTGACGGATTGCAGGATACATAAATGTATTTTGATGGTGAACTTTGTTGGAGAAACTATGTACAACAGTCACTGCTCCTGATCCATCCCACCAGTTCGCTGCTCAGAGCATCATTCTTTATCTTGCACATTGCACTACCACTAATTGTTAAGACAATGAAAGGCTTGGGGAATATTTGGATCCGGGTTGCATTGGAGGAAACACTAATTCAATTAGGGTATAGTTGAAGGAAAATATAAAGACAAATGGATAGAAAACTGTGGTGGTCCAACTAACATTGTCAAACATGATTGCATCATTTCTTGATTTCATTTTGTTTTGCCTATCTTGCTCAAAAAATTTCAATAACTTGAACTGATTTATACGTTAGCGAAATAAAGCTTTCAATCAGTAAGTTTACAGATCAGCTTCTCGGCAAGATCTGGAAAACTGTTTCTTTTGAAAAGAACCAAAAAAAGATGAGATTTTTATGTCACGCCTAATCAACAGCGAGCATGGCTGGAATGACAAATTGAGTGAAAATGCAATATGAAACAAAAATCGAGTTCACAATTATAAGGAAAATAACGATCCAATAAACAAAATCGGCAGAGTAATAAAAAATAAATGAGAATATAGCGAGAGCTCACAGGTAGTCTTGGCGCCGACATGGCCAAGAAAAGCAGCGATTTCCTTCATTTGCATAAGCTTCCCACCAGTGGTCCCGAACCCCAACGGCTGATAAACTGCGGAAGCCAGGATGAAAGATCTGTAGTCCCAGAACCCAACGGCGTGAGCGACGGGAGAATTCCTCTTGGAGAAGAGATTCTCGAACTGGTAGGTTTGGAAGTACTTGGAAATGGTCTGGTTGCAACAGTGTTCCGAAAACTTCTCGCATTCCCATCCCTGAGAGCAAACCTTCTTCCCGCCGATCTTCTTCACTATGATCTTATCTTCCTGCGCAGTCACCATGAAAACACAATAAACCACCATCCAGGCAACCAACATTGCAGCAAACCCTCTGTTACCCATAGTCGATGCAGCGAAAAAACAATCAGAATTCTTCCCCCCAGTGGAGAGGATGAAGCTTTCAGTGTTTTTGAAGACACAGAGAGTCGGAGAAGTGTCGCTGTCGTGAATTGGAAGTATGATAATGAAGTGATCGAATGGACGGTGGAGATGCGTTTAAATGGATGGTGAGGATTTGGAGTTGCTAGCTGGATATGGAATCAAGCAAGCCAAGGACTAGCTGCAGGTCAAGTCTACCGACACCCACCTTACTCCAAGTAATGGGCATTTTGAAAAAATAAAAATCATATACAGATTAATAATATATATATATATATAATTCTATTATAAATATCAAATTAGATCGGATGTCAAATATCCATAATTGCCATTTTGTTTTGAATTCGTTTATGATTTATAAAAAATAATAACGAGAAAAATGCACATTTTTATATTATAGTTGGTGATAGAAATGATCGTTGTCTAACAATAAAGTGAATATGCATGTAAATATTATTGATATATACAAAATATGTATATTGTAACATATGTATATAATTCATTATTGTTGATATTGGAGAACAGACACAATGTTAAAGAAATTAAAATGCAAATAGAATGCTGAAAAAGTAGTGGACGGGGATTGGACGGATAAAGCCACGTCCAACATAATATATTTCTAAGAATTATTGGGAAAAAAAAAATCAGATACATTTCAATGATGTGATCACGTTAGAAGTTTTTCAAATAAAAGACTTTATATATTTATAATATGCGAATATTATGTTCTATTAATGCTATGTATCTGGCTGTTGAATTCGTGAAACGGATCAAATCTTAATTTTGATAAGCATAAAAGTTGTTATTTTATATATAATAGTTTAATTGTGACACCCAGTCCATGGGTGTCAACGGATTTGAGTGTATAAAAACAAAAAAAAAGGGCTGAATGATAATGATGGATCTGTGTAAACAGATCCAGATTAGGTTTTGAATTACACAAAACATGTTATTGTGTTTCTAACGTTTCTACTTAGTGTGCAGATGTTAGCTATCGAAGAAAACTGTCATAAAGCAGAATTTGTCCAGTCGTGAGAAGAAAAGATTTTACCAGCAGATAGCTACAGTATATTCAGACGGAAGTTCATTTAGCAATGGAGACGTCCAGAGTTGAGTCAGCATACCGTAATCAGTTAAGACCAGCTGGAAGTACTAAGGTGTATAAGGGGACCAGCTGGATTGGCTGGTACACCAAGGAAAAGATGGACGAGCTGGAACATCAAAGAAAACCAGCTGGAACACTAAAGAGAACCAGCTGGAACATCAAAGAGAACCAGCTGGAACATCAAAGGGGACCAGTCGGAACAGAAGCTTAGAAGAGGCAGTTGGATCAAGCCGAACCAGCTGGAGCAATAAGTTGAACCAGCTGGAACACTAAGAATCAGCTGGAACGCTATGGACCAGGAAAACCAGACTGGAACACTAAAGAGAACCAGCTGGAACATCAAAGAGAACCAGCTGGAACATCAAAGGGGACCAGTCGGAACAGAAGCTTAGAAGAGGCAGTTGGATCAAGCCGAACCAGCTGGAGCAATAAGTTGAACCAGCTGGAACACTAAGAATCAGCTGGAACGCTATGGACCAGCTGTTGCGTTAAGATGAAGAAAGACCAGCTGGAGAATAAATCAGACGTCGATGTGAAGAAGAATCTGGGATCAGCGATGATGACGTCAGCAGTGATGTCATCACAATCAGCAGTTGTCAAGAGAAGCGCAAGAGATGGAGCGACGTCGTTTAACTCTTAACAGTGGATCAGATATAGCGCAAAGAAAAGATAAATCCAGACGCAAGCTACAGTATGTCCAGTCGAGAGCTACAGTGGATTGTTTAACCAGCTGATGGAACTTAATGTTAGCAGTAGTTAAACGATGTCGTTTGGATAAATGGATACGACAGCGTTTTGCCTTCGCGCTAAGATTCAGTCGATGGTTTTTGCGATGGTCATAACCAGCAGGTACATCTCCTAAGGAAAACCAGCAGATAGCTAAAATGATCCAGTCGAAAGCACTTCAAGACCAATGACTGGTGTACCAGCTGCAAGCACAGATTTTCAAATGGTATCGTTACCATCAGCTGGACAACCAGACGCAGGCACATCATATCACCCGATTTTAAGACCAGCGTCTGGACAACCAGTCGCAAGCTCCTCTTCCTAGCTATTGCAATAAAGGTGAACCAGCTGTTGCGCTAAGTGTTGTGACGAAGAAAAGACAACAGCTGAGCGAACAGCTATTGAACAGTTTGTTGGAGCACATTCAGCTGTTGGGATGCAATCAACGCTCAAGATGGAAAGAATCAATGGTTGAGATTGAGTCGTGCAAATGCCTTAAATCAAGGGGACAAGATTTGTACTATTCTGGGAAATAGTACAATATACAGAGGAGCATTGCACACATTTGGGAAAACGACGAATTAGCCGTAACAAGCGCAGAAAGGAATTGGAATTAATCTAACGGCTATATCTCTTGAGGAAGCTATTTATACGAGTAGATTGAAGTTTGAAGTTGATGATTTTGTGAGGATTCAAAAGAACAAAAAAGGGAAGAAAATTGGAGACGAAGCAATAGACCGCCATTAGAGAGGAGCGCATAACGAGTGTCTACTGCTGAGTCTCAATCAGCTATTGAAGAGCATTTTCCCAGTGTGTGAGATTTATCTTTTGAGAGTTGAGCTATACACTGTAAAATCTCACACACACAGATTCACTCGCATATTTTGAGAGATGTGCGAAATTGTTTAGCGAGTGAATCACCCAAACAAAAATCAGATCCCGTCCAAGCACGATGACGTTAAACTCTGTGTTTGTAGCCTTTCTCACATAGGCGTAAAACAAGTGAGTGACAGCCGAGTGCTGGTGGAGTCTAAGAGTTCTCACAGCTGTTGGTTGCGGGATCGGGTCTGTACACGATGTGTAGATCAAATCTTCTAGTGGAACCTTCCAAGGAGGAAGAAGGGGAGACGTAGGACATTGATGTCCGAACTTCCATAAACAAATAACTGTGTATTGTATTCTGTTATTTATTCCGCATATGCACTTATTTAGGACGCACGCATACATCATTGCATACACAGTAAGTCGAACAGATTTCTGTTTACAGAAATATGTTTTGTGCCGAGTTGTTTTAAAATTTAGGATTCGGTTCTGGTGTTTTCCGCATGATTTTATTTCATACCAGATCTGTCTCCGGTGCTCTGTTTTAATATTCAAGAACCCAAGGTATTGCATCTCATAATAGCAGCGTAATAATTTTTAGTTACAATAGCAGCGCTGTTTAGTCGATTTTTCGGTCCTAACAGATAATTATTGTAAGCTGCATTTCTTACAACATAAAAAAATCGAAGGCAAACACATTTGGAGCCAAATAATAATTAGCGGAAACAGATTTAAATAGCAAATTTGACATAACTTTCGAAGTGTGATATTACAACTACTAGAATTCTGTATGAATCTTCTATTGTTGTAATGGATATAATACAGATTTGTCAAAAGATCAAAAACAACAACATCAATAATCATGACACGGAAACGCTGGCCATCGATAAACACTACACCACAGCTGGATCAGCTCCCGCCGCCCGTCTGTCCCAAATCTGTCTCACTTGCACAATTAAAAGCTAATGAATCTAGGTGCTCGGCAAGTAAAATCTAAGAATAGCAAAATCACTTAATGTAGGCAAACGTCTTCATAGCTTAACATAACTTAGTTTAAAGGAAGGATTAATTATAAACATCTTTCGTGAAAACAGATTCGGGAAATAACTCAGATCTCATCATTATTTTCTTATGATTTATGGCTTAGAAACTCTCCTTAGGTCCGTAGCTATTTGATCAAGCTACTTCTGAATTCAGTTCTATATGGCATGAAGCCCAATATGAAGGGACAACTGACATCTGGACAGATGCTCACCCTTCCTTGGTGACCGTCTGTTATCTACGCCATAAATCCTTTAAAACTAAACATTTCTTCCCTTAAACTCATATTTGAAGGAAAACAGATTTGAATATCATCGGGGTTCACTACATTTTGGAAACTCGTTTCTGATTCGACTACTGTAGACTTTGCTAGAGTAAAAAACAGATTTGGCTAACGAAAATAGTACTCGGGCACACAAAACAGATCTTAGTCGTAAAGATAGATTCGACTATGGTATCACTAACGTTAGAACAGATGTGGCATAAAGGAGCAGTATCGTTAGTCGTGATCAGATTTCACTTTAGATGTAGTAGCACTAGCGTTGAAGCAGATTTGACTACAGAATAGTAGTGTTAGCGTAACTGTGAGGATTGAGATTCGATAATTAGTGATTAATCGGATTTGGTTAAGGATTAGTCACGGCAGACGTGATTACTGAATTTCAGATTTGAGAATTTTTGGTCGAATCTAGTTGGTGATTTTTCAGAGTTGACAAAGTGTTGTTCAGCTTTGAGTCGCTAGTTCCTATCGGGTGAAATCTACGTTGAATTTGGAGTTGATTTGTTGAGTTTTTCTATCGGGATCTGATTCCAGTGAGTATTCAGATGTGAGTGCTCAGATGTGAAGCTAGCGGGAGGAATCTGTTAGCGGGTGCGTGGATGTGAGAGTTAGCGAGGAGATGCCGCGTGTTAGTCAACGTTGCTGGGTTGACCGATGCTGTTAGCGTTATCCAGATCCGAGTGAGCGTGAACAGATATGAGCGCTGGGATCTACTTCAGCTGTGAGCCAGTGCGACACCGTTTTGATTAGTTGTGTGCGTAGCGTTGAGAACTCAGATTTGAGTGAGCGCTAGATTCAGATTCGAGGACTCGTGCCTTAGCGCTAGGATCTGATGCTGGGATCTGAATATGTCGATGTTGACTTCCACTGTAGACTTTGACTCGAGGATTTAAATACAAGTATTGATTAACACTTAGCGTATTTTCGAACCCGATATTTCCCTATCGTCTTCCCCGATAACCTCGAAACCCTTACTGTTCATCGAGCACTATTTCTCCGATTTGTCATCGATTTTCGCCGTTGTTTGGAGCTCGACCGGTGGCGATGAGTTCGTCTTGCATAGGCCTTTCTATTGATACCAGTCTGGAGTTGTAGATCGACGCGTAGGAGGAGCGCGAAGGATTTACAGTGTTCGAAGTATTTTCGCAACAGTGAATCGGAGAGTTCTTCAGTTCTTTTAAGTTTCTGGGTAAGCGATTCGTTGCCATTTGAGCTTAGTTTTAGCTATTAGAACCTTTGTTTAATGGTCGAACCAGATTTGAATTCTTGACCGTAGGCAGTGAACTATAGGAGTTGAGATTTGAGCTAAGTTATGAGATGCCTTTACAGATTTGAGTTCCCAGGCAGTTCCTGTTGTGGTTGTCGAGACCAGTGAGGAAGCAGACTTGAGCAGGCTAATGTTGTCGTGCCCTTGTTATATCTGTTGAGGTATAATCTGAGATTTGAGGTACGAATTGAGCTTCTGTTAACAGCTTTGGGCACAAGCGTGTTAGTATTTTGAGGCATGAATTATGTTATGTGAATTCTGTGCCTTACGTGAACAGATTTGGCTCATTGGTTGATTTATGTGTTCTGTTTACGTGAATTATGCATGCTTAATTCAGATTTGAATTTAATGGCATTCATTCATACATCTTGAGCATGAGATTTGATTAATTATCGATTGAGAGCCACATTGTGACCGGCTGACAGAGTTGTCGCGCCTGAAAGACACAATGCTATCATCGGAGTGGTGACCGACTGAGTCGTCGTGTTTAAATATCACCGAGCTGTGATGGTTAATTGAGTGACCAGATCTGAATATCACCGATCGATGTTTTCCATCGGCCGATTGGCTGTGCGTGGTATAGAGGCTCACCTGATTTGCCAGCTGACTCGTTGGCCTAGATGACCGATTCTTTGACAGCACCCATGCATTTCATGTTTTAAGATACTGCATGTTTATGATTTGTTGTTGTCTTAGTGCTATTCGTACTGAGGTTTGACCTCGTATTCCTATTTTTGTTTTCCTTGGTTCTGTGTTACCCATTGTAGGAGTCGCAGGAAATCTGGCTGGGCAGAGTGGAGCTTCAGCTAGTAGATCTTCGTTTGGTTGAGTCCCAGTTTATTTGTATTATGTATCGAACCAGGGGATGCCCTGAGTTGCTATGTATTTTGGGGTCGGTTATTTGAGTTTATTTGATTACCTGTTTGTTATTTGGATTTTGAGTAAATCCTATTTTGAGTATGAATATTTTGAATGAAGGTTTTATTGTTCAGGCCCAAACATTTGAAAAACTTTTAAGCCCTAATTTATACTTCCATGATTATGTGCTTAATTATGTTGTAAATCTTTGTTGATTAGCACGGTGACAGTAACACAGACTTGGATTCTGGGTTGGTATCGCTAGTGGGAAAACAGATGTGACTGTAGAAATAGTTTTCTAGGAGTAAAACAGATTTGACTCTCGAAACAGATTTAACATCTGAAAAACAGACTTAACAGGAAAATTCAGATCCAACATGAGAATTTCAGATTTGATCATAGAATCTTGTCGCTAGCGTAGAGAAAACAGAATTGGCTACTAAATTAGTGCTGCAACATCTCGACGACTCCAAGATACCAGCTCCGCCTATCTAATCGAAACAAAATCCCGATTTGACCAGCATCGCCTATTACTTGGAGTCAAGTCCAGATGTCACAATTCACCAAGAAGAAGAACTTCATAATCTTTCAAGAAACTAGAATCTGAATGCTCAATGTTTTAAAACAACATCAACATCAGCGCTAAGCATACTGGAATTTTTTAAAACAGAAAACAACAATGAACCTGGTCTTTCATTTTCATAAACATGCTTTAACATTGCTATATCTTTACATAAACGGGCAAGCAAACAGAACTGAGGAAAACAATATATGCTTTAAATAACGTAGCAGGAATCGGCTTTTACTTGCCTTAACACTGGAGAACACGAAGAACAGCTGGTTACTGCAGAAATCCTCCTCAAGCACCACCGACGAGCTCTTTAGAAAATTTGAGAGAACGAAAGCAATTGTCTTGGTAAGAGAAATGAACTCCCCGCTCACGTAAACAATCATATAGGAGAATTATGATTAGTAGTAGGTGAAAGCACTCGAGTAGGCATGGAGTGCCATACCAAGTTACCAACTCCTTGTCCTTTCAAAAGATTTGCTAAAAACTCCATACAACATTTAAACTATGAAATTGTTGCAAGAATTTTATAAAGCAATTTTTCCATTTCAAAACATTTTATTTGCAAAGGAAATCTGAACCAGCTCTGGGGCAAAATCTGTCCGAAAACCTTCTCAATCGTATTCTCAAATCTGATAAAGAAATCAGCTTTTTCAAGCAATTAAAATGAACTTAAAGCTGAAATCTAAAATCTGAAAATATCAAAATGACCCTTTGAAATAAAAAGGGACAAAGTTGTGGTCCTGTGGATCTTTGGGGCGCTACATTAATTGAGTGCGTAAACCGAGCTGAATTAGAATCACATCAGAGACAAGCTGAGAGACGAAGAATTGAACTCAGTTTAGAAGAAGTGCCGATAAGTCCAGAGTTGATAAGAGCAGATCAGTTCGGAACAACATAATTAGCTCAGAGCATAATCAATTCAGATCATTTGAAGTGCAAATTAGTTCAGTTCAATGAGTATGCGCAAAGCAGATCATTTGAGTTAGGCGGAATAGATCAGATGATATCGGTTCAGAACAGACCAACATAGTTTTCAAATCATATGAGAGCAAAACAGAACATAATAGAACGGCTTACAGATGAACAGATCAGAACAAGTGAGAGATAGTTCAGATCAGCTTAGAGCAGATTAGATCAGATCAGAACAAAATCGGACCAGAGCGGAATAAAGCAAGAGCAGAAAGTCGGATTAGACAAAGAGCAGTCAGTGAATGAGAGAAGTGTAGCTCTACGTGCAGATCAAATTAGAGCTTTGCAACAGATTAGAAGAGAAGAGCTTAATTGAAGATCAGATCGTAGTGAAGTCCAAGTCAGATCAGCACAGCCTACCAGCTCAGGAGGACAAAGTCGTTTGAACAAGCATTACTCAAAAATTGAATTTAAGTGGTTCAAACTGATTTGTTCCGATATGTCTACATAAGTTCAGAAGCAGCATAAAGATAATATATAGTCTCACCTGCTATTGTACGATGAAAATACGAAAAGTACAAGAATCGAAATATTTAGAGAAGCTTTCCAACGGTTAGGAACTTGTGTTCAACGGTAACATCAGAACAAATGCTATTTATATTCAAGCTGAACTGATTAATATGGCAAGATTCCATGTGAGATCGCAAGACTCCTGTGATGCGTGTGTGCACAAGGTACAAATTTGGACCAGAACAGAATATCAAGTTGTGCACACAGCATCAGATGTCGTCATAATGCTTGAAGATCATGAAGAAGACGACAGTGTGTGAGGCAACAAATATGAAAGCTGAGCTGAAACAGATCAGTTCACACACACACAAACATATTCACTCACATATATTGGGAGTTGAGCGAAACATATTAGAGTTAATGTAAATTAAATTAGATAAAATCAATGTAGTCTTCATCAGAGAGACGTTAAACAATTAAACAAAGTTGAGAATAAAGTTGAGTCTCGGAGTTCAGCTCGGGTAGCATTGTAAGTCCCAGTTGTTTGTACAACTTTGTATAAATCAAAGTCTTCTAGTGAAAGTTTTTCAGTTTGGAAGAAATGGGACGTACAAGCTGTGACTTCGAACTTCTATAAACAAATCCAACGTACTGTTTATCGCTTTATGCATACATGTTTTCAAACCTGATTTTAACTTACTTTCATTTTCATGGAGTATTTCAGGTTATATTCCGCCTGATTTTTCAGATCAGATCCAATCTACTATCGATGCTCAAACAAGAACACTGAACTATTGCAACTTCAATCTGGTTCAGATCGCGCACGCCTGTATTCTGCAAAATGATTTTAAATTGGCAGTACGTGCTGTTCTCTCAGCACGGACGCGATCTAATCTAGTTCATGGTCCTAAAATTTCCATCACTGGCATTTTTTTTCTATATATACTTAATCAATGGGTATGTTAAAGTAATCATTGTGATATATTATATTTAATATGTTTTTAAAACACTAATTTTTATTAACGTATTTCTTCACATATAAAATAGTTATATTTGTCTAATACAGGGTTCTGGTTGAGCTTATGATGTCATGGGTAACAAAAACATTTTTATTTTAAAGACTGTCTCTTTTCTTTAACTCATTTAATTAAGAGATTATCATATCAATTTCTCCTATGACTCTATTTCCTGCCTCCTATGACTCTACGATGCATTTAGGTCCGTGAGACATCATTCAATTAATAATCGGAGTAAATGGTAATTGTTTTGACATGAAAAATAATATTATTTTTCATGTATTGAATCGTGGTTATTTTAAAAAACCGAGCCGTGATATGTTATAAAAATTTATGTGCTATTAGATTGTAATGTATATTTCAACAATCGGTCTATGTTTATGTTGAGATATTATAGTTAGATTATTTATCAATGGTAACTTAATATTATTCACCAAAACACATAAAACATTAAGGGAATTATACAGTGAGTGCATAAAATTGCCAATACCATAGATAATTTGCTTATAAATTATTTATACTGGATAAATTTTTTATCTCAGACAACTGAAGTAGATATAAGCGTGTATACAACCTCTGCTATATTTACCAAACATGAGTTCACTAACTGTTTTTGGAATAATGGTTCTTTTTTATATACGACCAAACACCGTTTCAATATTAAATTAAATTATGGAAAAACTCCCGATTATAATGTAAAACAATCGAGATCTTATTTAAGTTTAAATAACAACATCGATTCTTATCCAAAAATTTATCAAACAGCCCCCTAACTTTTAATTTAAAAAGTAGTGTTTGTGCCGCGTGCTTGTGCGATATAATTTTTGTTACTATGATGTGAAAAAAACTCGTAGGAAGAATCAAAATGTAAGATATATGATAATTTTCTGATATTTATAAAAAAATATATAAATCTTAGGAGGAATCAAAATGTAAAATATGTGATATTGTTTTGATATTTTAAAAAAAGTATATAAATCTTGAGTCAACAATGATGATAAATCAATTGCGATCTCATTATTGAGTAAAAATAAATGGGTATTTGGTTGTAGTTATAAGGAAATAGAACTATTTCAAGGTACCGTTATTTTCTAGCGGTATACTATTAATAATCATAACATAGTTCTACCCATATCATTTTGACTGAATTATCAATCACACCATTACATATTTATTTCACATTAAATAAATATTTAATTATAATTTCAGATCAATCAAAATTATTAATATAAAATTATAATATTATCCAACCTCATCTCTTTTTTTATTATATTATATTAATTTTTTAAAAGTTTAAAAAATATAATTTAACAAACTATCCAAATTTAATCCATCAAACCAAACATATATGATATTACTCTTATCAACGTTATTTTCTATACAACTCAATCATTTTATAATAACATAATTTATTATTAATCATATCCTATCATAGCTCATTCAACGAGACAAATGGTACCTAAGGATTTTAAAAACATATAATCAGATTAATTTTGATAGACGTTATATTGTCCATATTTGACATAAGCTTACATGTGGTTTATAGTATAAGTTTTAGTTAATTGTGTATATCTTGTACCAAGATTCAAGAATCTAATTATTCGTAAATTTCACACATCCAAGAAGGTTATCATCATTACTATAATAACCATTATTCGGGTATTTGTTTTTTCAGTTGAAAGGTCATTATTTGTCACAAAAATATGATTTAACTTATTTACACATCGCCAATTGTTTTTTTCCACAAAATCTGTGTTTTATTTGTACTTATAATTTAAAATAAGTTAATAATTAATTAAATAATAATAATTTAATATTAGTTTTACAGGTGTACGTGTTTTGCCTTCCTGTTTCAGCAAATTCAAATAGATACCTACTTTAATCTTGATAATTATCTTATTATTAAAATGATTTGATCCAACAAACTAATGAATATAAAAATTTAAAATTCATGTTGTAACTTGTAAATCTAAGATCCAGCCCATTCGTCGTGGCTGATTCCCTTCAATCACCAAAACGTGTTCTATATACCCTGCTCAATTCTCTGCACTGGACCTCTTAGATCTTCCCCGCCGGAGCTGAGCCAGATCTGGTTGTCATTCTGACCGCCGCCACATCGGGACTCACTACTTATCCCAGCGATTTAATCTTTGCGTCGCAGGTATTGTCGCTCCAGCTAGTTTTATGTGGTGGATATATGAATCTTGTATTACTGCTATCATGATCCTCAAATGGACCCCCCAATCATCGACGGATCCATTGGTATCAGTTACGACTGCTGCACTCGTGCTTTTGTTTTTGTTATTTAAATCGTACTTCCATCGAAGTTTGATGTCACTTAAACTTCAGCTATTGCTTAGAAAAACTGCAACTTTGAATTTCCTGATAAGATCTGGTATTGTTACAATGTTGTGATGTTGTCTAATGTATTTCCACCTGTCTAATGTATGCAATGTTAATTCTTCTATGTCTCATGTACATCTTACTGCTCTGTAACGATGACTAATGAATCAGGAGCTGGATTCCAAAATTGGTCTGCCCGTATTTGCATACTTTTGAGTCGTGGTTTGAACCCACACAGTTTTTTTTAATAATCCTCGCGTATACAGATGCTTGTCACCTCTCCAGTTCCGTAAACAATCGAAATTAGCCACACCAATTAAGTTCGTGAGGCCACTGGTCTGTTGGATTAGACCAAGCAGAAATGCTCATGAAGAGAAGATCTTGATGTGTTCCTTTGTTTCTGTTTCTAGGTAATTTTTTCACGGCTTGATACTGCTGGGGGTTTCGGCAGATGAAAAACGGGATGATAGAGTGCAGTGTCTGTCATTCCAAGCTGGTTTCTCCGTCCACTAAGTCTGTATCACGAGCCTATGATAAACACAGGATCAAGGTTTCGTCAAAGCAACGGGCTCTTAATTTCCTTTTGGTTGGTGGGGATTGCGTTCTTGTTGGTTTGCAGGTATGGGCCTATGGAGTTTCTCTATCTGTTCATCTTATGTGCAAAAGTACTCATGTATTTAGCAGATATAGTTGATTTGGTTCTAATTAATTCTGAGTTGCTAGAAGCTTCTGGATGCTTTCCATTACTAATAGTCTAATTTTACTTCTCTAATTTTTATTTTCACTGTTCGTTATTTCTTCCAGCCCATTTTGGTTTATATGTCAAAGGTGGATGGAAAGTTCTTGTTTAGCCCTATTAGTGTCAACTTTTTGACGGAGGTTACAAAAGTTATCTTTGCTATTCTAATGCTTGTACTACAGGTACGTTCAATCCTTCATTTTCTGCTGATGAAATTTTGAATCCCATTTCATGTGTTCCCTGAGTTTTCACCAAGATTCTCAGGAATAAAAAGTTTCTTTTGTATTAATGAACTAGGAGGTTTAATTTGTTTTTGCTTCACTATTGTACATGGAAATTATATTCAGCAGAATTATTGGTTCACGGGGCAGTAGAATGTAAATGGATGATTTACTGTTTTTTAAGCAAAACTTACATTTAAAAAGCTTCATTCTGAAATTTTCATGCAGGCTAGACGGCAGAAGGTTGGTGAGAAACCACTTCTTTCAATTTCCACGTTTATTCAGGTGCCGCAATGTACCAATATTACATTTTCTCCTGATGAATTCCGATTTCCATGGTTTTTTTAATCTGCAAAGAGTGATTTCAGTTGGATTTTGGTAAATTTTTATCGATAACTTTTCCGAGTACATTTTATCCTTGATATGTCATTTTTGCCATTGCTATTGTTTTTGTTTCTATTGCCAATGGCCATGAATTTAGGCTGTTCTCTCAGAGTAGTGGTAAATCTGTGTAGTAAACTGAATATGGGAGGCAAAACAGTCCTATTGATGGGCTTGTCAAATGAGAATTCATAATAGTCCAATTTATCAATTTCCCCATACCTGACTTATGCAATAATAGTTGCTCTCCAAACAAAATATCACATCACATTTGGGACCTCTGAGAATAGAGCAGTTTTTTCGTAGTCATAAGAAAAAAGTTTCACCCTCAGTTTTGGATTATCAAAGCCATTGTTTTGCCCTAACGTTTGGATATCCCATGGACATAAGTTCAAGGCCTCAATTTTTATCTACTCATGTTTTTTCTTATATTCAGTAATTCCATTTTTGTCCGGCTGTTGGACCTGGAGTATTTGAATGCATTCATTTGAATCCTTTATAGCAAGTCTCTATGTAAAAGTTCCGGTAGTGTTTGTGTTGATTATAGATGTATTTCCATTTTTTCCGGCTGTTGGACCTGGAGTATTTGAATGCATTCATTTGAATCCTTTATAGCAAGTCTCTATGTAAAAGTTCCGGTAGTGTTTGTGTTGATTATAGATGTATTTCCATTTTTTCCGGCTGTTGGACCTGGAGTATTTGAATGCATTCATTTGAATCCTTTATAGCAAGTCTCTATGTAAAAGTTCCGGTAGTTTTTTATTTCGGAGGTTAGTTATATAGGGTTGCTTTTAGAAACATTCATGAGGTAATACTGTGTCAATCATGGAATTGCCTTTCCATTTTGTTCCCTCAGTTTTGGATTATCAAAGCCATTGTTTTGCCCTGACTTTTGGATATCCCGTGGACATAAGTTGAAGGCCTCAATTTTTATCTACTCATGTTTTTCTTATATTCAGTAATAGGTTGATTAATTATCAGCATCGATGCTGCAAGCTTGTGTCGATTATAGATGTATTTCCATTTTTGTCCGGCTGTTGGACCTGGAGGATTTGAATTCATTCGTTTGAATCCTTTATAGCAAGTCTCTATGTAAAAGTTTTGGTCGCTTTTGTTTCGGAGGCTAGTTATATAGGTTGCTTTTAGAAACATTCATGAGGTAATACTGTGTCAATCATGGAATTGCCTTCCCATTTTGGTCCTGCTTTTGGACCTCAATCGTTTTAAGGAATTGGTTTGAATTCTGTCCGATTACTGTATATTTGTATTTGAATGAGGATAAGGTAGGTATGATATTGAATAAGATTACATTCTTCCTTTTGTTGATGGAATAATTTTCATTTTTTCCTGCAGGCTGCTCGCAGCAATGTGCTTCTTGCAGTTCCAGCACTTCTTTATGCTATAAATAACTATCTAAAGTTCATTATGCAGGTATGCCTTCTATATTTAGTTTTCTTTTTATGTGAAAGTGTATTAGGCTAGCTGCTTAGATTATTGAATACCAACAATGCAAGTGCTGAAATATGAAATATGATAATGGTGCAGACACATGGCTTACTTTATTTAGATTTTAATCTGGTTAAAAGTGATATCTGCACCTATAATGAAAAATTATTTGGTAATATCAGTTTAGACCTGAAGGCACTTCCTGAGTTTTTTTGTGGAATTCTGGTCACATCAACGAGGTTTGCCAGCTAGAGGATGCATTTGAGTAGTAATTAAATATTAGGATTTCCTTCTGAATAAAATCCTTATATTTTCAAATGCATTAACTTAATAGGCCTTCAAATGTATTATGCATGTATTTCCATTTGATCTGTAAGTGCCTTTCTTTTATTCTTAACACTATGAAACAGGTCCATTCTAAGTAATTCCTCCAAGTGCCAACATCTGTGTAATTATGCATTCATGTTACTGTCTTGAGGATGAGATATGTTTAAATTTAAATACTATGGACACTAAGGTAAGTACAACTAGTGATTGGCAATTCATGTAAAGTCTAAGGTTTCAAAATTTTACAAGGAACTATACACTTTGAGACCTTCATTCCTTCAGGGTGAAAGCACGCTTGAAAAGTAACTTCTTTTGCTCATGCAGTCATATAACGAGTGAATTAATTTTCCTAGTTGAAATCTGATAAGCATACCAAGCATTGATTGTTTAAGAGCTATAACTGCTCCTTTTCACATAATTTGTTTGGTGTTATTTGACATCGAGTTCCTGCTGCTTCCTAACAAGTTTAATCTTGTGACTAATGATTTTTTTTGTTCTTCCCAGTTATATTTTAACCCCGCTACTGTAAAAATGCTCAGCAATCTAAAGGTATTACTGATCCAGCATACATGCTTATTTATTTCTTTCTTCTATCTTATGTTTCTGGTTTGTTAAATTCTTTTACTTCCTTTTTACGTTACATTATATTAATTGTAAAAGAGCACTTGTATGAATCTGTGTTCTTGAATGATTGGTCACCGTTAGCAGGAAATTCAATTAGATCATTTTTTTCAGCTATTACCACAGTTCACAGGGGAACGATCATATGAGGATAGCTTGTTACTGATAATTATTTCCATTTGTCTCATGTGTGATCCCCGCCTCTTTGAAACATTAAAACTCTCTCTTTCCAATGTTTTGTTCCCCTATTGTCTTAAGTACTGTCAGTAGAACGGACATTATGGTTTCATAACCTTTTCCTCCTCTTTGCCGATCATGTAGCCAATGTAACAAATGTTCAACTGTTGCTAGCGCAGCAATGAATTATTTTATCTTCATTTTGTTATATGGTTTCTTCTGTCCCTGTTATTCTGCATTTTGATACAATGCGGTGATGGGGAGCAGGACGGGAATTTCGTTCCTTTATTTATGGAGGATGGTGCCACAGCGAGAAGCTGTTGGAACTTTAATTTGTTTTCATATCTCTCGCTGTGGCACTTTGATTGGTTTTCATATGTCATGTTTCCCATTAGTGTTAAATATCAATTTTTATGTTGTTTCTAGGTTTTGGTAATTGCTGTGCTTCTGAAGATTGTGATGAAACGTAGATTTTCAGTTATTCAGGTTGGTTCCATATTCGAATTATACTGATTAACGGAGTTATTTGATCGTATTATGTGAGTGTGTGAAACTTCTCTTCTATCTCCGCCTGTTTGTAATTCCTTCACCACCACATGATAAGTTTTCATTTTCTATGATTTTCTGGGTTTGATGTATAATATGTGTTACGTGGTGCTTATATTATATAACAGTGGGAGGCTCTTGCTTTGTTGCTCATTGGGATCACCATAAATCAACTTCGGACCTTACCTGAGGGTGTCACTGCGATGGGTCTTCCAGTTACAACTGTTGCATATGTATATACTTTAATTTTTGTAAGTGCTCATGGAATCTACTTATGATTGCGTTTATGCAAGCTAGATACATCTGTGCAATTTAATTGTCTTTGTATGTTTATTCCTTTGGGGCATCAATAGATTTTGTCTTATACAAAAGAAGCTGAAGATTAAAACTTCACAGGTGACAGTTCCTTCTATGGCCTCAGTGTTCAACGAATATGCCCTGAAAAGTCAATATGATACCAGCATCTATCTTCAGGTAATTTGAGATAACCAATTTTTATCACTTGAATGTTGTGTTTATGAATTTTTTTTTTCATGTCTATCTTTTGCCTTGTTTTCTCCATGTGTTGTCTGCCACCTTCCATTTACTTTCCTTTCCTTTTACTCTGGGTGCTCGAAGTGATAGCCACTGATTGTGTCACGCACAGTGCAATCATCAATGCGGAATAGTAAATTGTTGAAATAATCCTGCATTTAAGTATACCTTTTTGACAATGGCTGTAATTCGAAGAGAAAATTTGTTTTGAGTTTTATTTTGTTTTGATTATGTGGTTGATTATTATTGGTTTTTGGCTTTTTGCTTATTTTTGTCACTGCTTACGAATTATTTGATTTGCAGAATTTGTTTTTGTATGGGTATGGAGCTATATTTAACTTCCTTGCTATTCTCGGATCAGC
This sequence comes from Dorcoceras hygrometricum, assembly GCA_001598015.1. Classification (NCBI taxonomy): domain Eukaryota; kingdom Viridiplantae; phylum Streptophyta; class Magnoliopsida; order Lamiales; family Gesneriaceae; genus Dorcoceras; species Dorcoceras hygrometricum. The sequence continues at coordinate 905,066 of KV005017.1, forward strand.
AATTTTTAAAGGTACTATTTGCAAATTCTACTTCTCACCCTTCTTTTCGCCAACGATTTTATCGATTTGGAGTTGAGTTATCATCATGGCATTGCAAGCTTGCATGACATATAATTAGTCTCCATTGTGTTTGCTACTGGAATTAATTTAATTACACAGCTTTGTTAATAAATGTAGTCACATTTCAGGTCCCAACAGCTTAGATATATTTGAGGGACATTCAAAAGCTACCATGCTTTTAATATGTAACAATGCCGCACAAGGAATCTTATCCTCATTTTTCTTCAAATATGCTGGTGAGAATAATAATCCGATGATGCTGCCAACGTAGTTTCTTTATCATGGACTTATGCATGATTTTACCATCTTGCTTCTTGTTGTCTCAGTATGATTAATTGAATTCCTGTTTCATGATGTTAACAGATACAATTTTGAAGAAATATTCATCAACTGTAGCTACAATATTTACTGGCATAGCTTCTGCTGTTATGTTTGGCCATACTTTGACAATAAACTTTTTGTTGGGTATTTCAGTAGTTTTCATCTCGATGCACCAGGTATCATCACTTGGAAAAGCATTCGTTTTGTTTTGTAGAAGTATATTGGGGCTTAACTCATGGTTTCTTATGTTGACCAGTTCTTTTCGCCTCTCGCAAAGGCCAAGGAGGACCAACAAAATGGGATGCATGGGAAATCAGACATGCAGGATGACCATAGGTAAAAGACATAATAACCCTTATAAAATTACTATTTATTCATCAGCAGGATTCACAGATCATATGATTTCAGGTTTCATAATTTACTACAATAGATATGTAGTTTTCCTGACTTTTAAATAACTTTGCAGCCCCTCAAGTTCCTAATAATGAATTAATTAACTTTTTTGCATCTTAGCTTGTTTCCCTATTGATTGTGTTGGATGTCATTACATCTACGCCAGATATACTGTTGTCTATTCGCTGAAGCAAACTCGATTTTCGTTCAATTCTGGTTTGATCCAGCGAGTTGATTATGAGACTAGTGCTTTCGTCCCTTCTCATTATTTTGTGTTGTGATTTTGAATTGACAGCAGTTCAAGAGATAACAGCTCTTAACTTCTCACAGTTTTTGTGAAACAATTTTTTGCTGTCATTAACAGATTATTCACATAACATATCTTTATTTTTTCTGGTTCCTATCAGGTCAAGGGAGTCATCCTTTATAAATATGGCTGCTGGCGCAAATGAAGAGGTACAGTTGCCATCACTCTTAAATATGCATCTGTTTTGAACTGCACGATTCATCATTTTGGTTTTGCTTTATTCAGGCCAGCCACAGAGTAGGACCTGATGAAAGACAACCTCTGCTTCCCAAATAAGTTAATTTGATGGTATATTTCTGAAATGCGAAGTTTTGATATCTTTACTTGTGCTGCTTACACCCTTCCTACTATTCAGTGTCTGAACACATAACCTGATATGCGTATATTTGAAGCTAAGTCAGCCGCAGTTTTGCCCTATGAAGCTTAACTCAATATTATTAAGTCTGCAACTCTTACAATCCTGGTACATTTTATACTTGGACACGAGTTATCTGAGTGAGTCAGCCATCTTTCACTTCGTAACAGGGATTGTCCTCCTCTCTCCTCTCCCAAGTTTTTTCTTTGTCGCAAAAATACAACACCAAGAATCCACCGATTTAAATGTGCTTGAGAAATCACCACATTATCAAGCCAGCTGACACCGATGCAAGAATTTATTTTCAAACACACCTTGCCATGAGATAATTACGGATAGATTGCCTGCTATTCTACTGAACATTTGCGTGTTGAATTTATTGGAGAAGAATTGTCTTGTACATAACACATCTGATATTGAATTTGTCGCAGGTAGTTTCGAACAAATTACATGAAGGTATACAACAGAAGATAATGCTGAGTATCAGTCAGTGGCAACAATAAAATGTAAATGCTACGAATACGGTGGCAGTTTTCTGACTGCAAATACGATTTTTTTGGGTGTTATGCCGCGGGGGAATACGAACTTACATTATATAATGTATATGTGACAAATTTAGGAGGGTCGTAGTATGTTCATTCGCTTTTGGATCATTTTTTGAATCTATTTTTTAATTGGAGATTATTTCAACTCTGGGCCATTATATATTTTCTCTGTGAGTCATTCTTACCTATGACTTTGATGTCGGGTTGATCTTTCTACGATGCGCACGTGCATGGATTTCTTTATACCGAAAAACCAAGATTGTGACCTCATAGTAATTGGATAATATCTCACAAATTGGGCTTTGCCTTATCGTATGTTGCGTTCGTAAGTTCATACTATTTTCATCATACGATTTTCTATCCATTTGGATATGTTGTTGTTTGTGCCAAAAATAAAAGCCCAAACCTGTAGTAGCCCAAATCTGTAGCCCAAATCCATTACTTATTAGACCCGATTCATGAAGAGTCAAAAGAGAGCGCCAAAAAACAGTTAGAGACAATGTGTGGAAGTGGTCCATGGCCCAGATCGTGCGAACATGGAAATTGAAGAAACTCCCCATAATAGGATAAAAGAGGCGATGGACAGAGGGATCAATCATCAACAATCTGCACAAAAACTCAGCACAAAAGTCTGCACAACTTACTGTCAATTCTCAGCAAATTTATCATTCAAAGTTCCTAGTTTCATTAGGCTTTCTGCATTTCAATTCAACTTTTCGACTTTGTTTTTATTATTACATTCTTGTAAACATCCTACATTTTTGTTGAAAATACAAATCAATGTCAGGAGTTTATTCCTATGAATTTCAATTTGATCATTTTTACTTTTCGATATCATATCGTTTAGGAGATTATAACTGACGGTCAAGTTTAGTTCCTATTTTCGTTTTGATTTTAGAAGTTAGATATTTTACACTTTTTTACACGAATTGGCGCACGAGCGCCTGGCACGCCCAGCAATTCGCAAAATACAAAAACAAAATTGGCACGCCCAGTGGGACACCGATATGCCGCCTAAAAGAAGAGAGCAAACTGACAAAAACAAAGAAGATGACAACATGCCAGAATTGGAAGAACTCCAAGCTGCAGATGACAACCAACGGAGAATATCTGTCCAAGGCATGGTGGACCGTATTGAAGGCCAATCTCATGGCCAACCTGTGGCAAAACGACCTGCTGTGCCGCACGGACATACCCCAGATAAGGATGTGGCTGATTTAGAAGAGGCTTCCAAAGTGATGGCTGAAGGTATTATGGTTTATGTGAAAGCAGTGGTGAGCCACATCACTCAGTCCACGAATCAAAGAAATTTCCAACACAAAGAACCAAAACAAGGTGTGGGGAGTTCTGGAGCAGGTGAAACTCACCGCTCTATCCCAACTCCCCCAACCCTAATTCATTGACTAGTACAGCGTTCACATGGTACACGTTATTGCCAAGAAACTCTGTTCTGACTTGGCAAGATATGGAAAGACAGTTTCACACTCACTTCTATCGCACTGAACCAGAAGTGTGTATCGCCGACTTGTCCAAAATTAGCCAAAAGAAAGGTGAATCTGTTGATATGTTTGTAGACAGAATCAAAAAGATGAAGAACAGGTGCAAAATATTCTTACCGGAAGGGGAGTTTGTCAAAATGGCACAGAAAGGGTTGGACTTCGAGTTGAGAAAGAAATTCCAAGGGATGGAGTTCATGGACATTTTTGAGCTATGTTCAAAAGTGACCGAATATGAAGAATTGCTAAAAGATGAGTCTTACAAGAAAAAGACAACGTTAGGCTCCTACTGTCAGGATATAGAAGAGGTGGCCTTGGCGGAGACCTTTTCGCCCGATCATCGCGTACCTTCCAAAGAAGAAATCAAGGGACGTGAATACTGTAAGTATCATGATTCATACAGTCATACTACAAAGTCATGTTTGGCTTTTAAAGATATTTTGCAGGAAAGAATTAATAAGGGAGTGCTGAAATTCCCTGAAAGACAAAATTACATGGCTGTAGACAAAGACCCATTCCTTCCAGTGGCATCTATAAATATGAGTACGACAGATTTGAAAGAATTCTTGAATTACAAACAGGAAAGACGTGTGATGAAAGTCAGGACTTGCTGGATTCCAAAAGGACAAATATTTGAAGCTCACAGAAATTATGGTGGGTCAACAACAAAACATGTTCGAAGGGGGAGTCCAGGAAATGTTGGTGGGTCTACGGCTCGTCGGCCGAGGAACCAATATTTCCCCAGAAAAACAAGGGAAACTTACTATCCAGGCGAGGTGTATCATCGAACGTCACGGGTATACCAGAAGAAGGACGAAAACTGCTTGAAGCTTCAGCCGATAAACACTCATAAAATGCATGGCTACAGTAAGAAAAATGAGTCTACTAGGAAAACTCAAAGAGTGAGGGCAGCAGAGCATCAAGATAGACCAAGGTTTGTCCTTCCACCTAAAAGCGATGTTAGTGATGCTTGGAGGGTGGCTCAGCACAAGAAATCCCCTAAACTACTTACTAGAACGCAAAAAAGAAGGATGTGGAGAGAAAGAGCAGCCGCTAAGCCAAAGACATTAGAAAACACGGTTAGCAAGTCCAAATTCTGTATAAAGGCTACTGAAGACAAAAGTAGTGGGGACGGTGATGATCTGCTTAGCAAAGAGGACGCCCAAGAAAACAAAACAATTGATTTTTGCGTGGGTAAGTTTCATATATCGGTAGATTGCAACACTGGTGTGGTGATGTTCCCAGAAAAATTCAAATTATGTGATGAAGAAAAGTCAATTAACCATAGATCAGAGAGCGTGGATATGAAAGAAGCTGAAATTCTTCAAGAAAGTTCTAGTTTTATCATCAGGAAAGAACATCCAAGCAAGCCAAAGGTATTCCGAGTCAATGACACTGTGGGGAGTTTGCCTTTTCTGTACGCACTTTTAGTGGTGAACTTTTCTGTTAATTTCCAAGCCTTGTTGGGAAGGGTTTGGATCCTTGCTAATCAGTGCATTCCATCTCCAATGCATCAACTGTTATTATTCCGTAAGGGTGATGGAGTGGAAATAGTAGAGGCTAATGCACAACCATTCCAAGTAAATATCAGCATAAGGGATGCACGATACTACAGTAGGGATTTTGGGCCTATAAGAATTCGGGGCCTGAACACAGAGAGATCAAACTCAGTATATATGAAAAGTTCGACTCCCAGCCCAATCCTTGACAAAATCCTCAAACCGACTGTCATTGTGCCTTATAGGCCAGTGATGCAACCCATGATGGAGGATATTGATGATTGAGCACAGCAAAGAGGAGAAGCAGACAGCTGCAGCCGCTATTCATAAATTATCCGTGCAGCAAATGCTAGAAAAACTTGAAGAATTGGGACATGAAGCATTCGGGACAGAAATAATCCATGAGGAGGATGACAATGAAGAAGGCCGACTCCAGCTAGATGATCTAGTAATGACACCTACTCAAATTGAGGATGGTGCACACGAAGTTCAAGATCCAGTAGAAGAAGTAAAGTTAGGGAGTCCGGACCAACTGAAGGTAATATTTATCAGTGCACTGCTGGAAGATGAGATTAAGAATCCCCGATATTGGCCAAGGCTACTGTCAGAAACATTATGGGCTTACAGGACATCAAAGAGAAGCGCAATAGAGGTAAGTTCTTTTACTCTCACTTTCTGCCATGATGCAGTATTATCGCTAGAAATTATGGTACCCTTTTTTGCATATTGCAAAACAAAATGAGCTTACTCCCGAAAGCTATAGCGAGGCAATGATAATAGAACTTGAGAGAATTGACGAGCTGCGAATGGAAACAACGGGTTGTACTTGCAAACGTAGAAGGTAGCAAGAATATATAATAAAGAGTAAAGAGAAAAATGTTTGAAGAGGGCGATATTGTGTGGAAACTAATAGTCCCCATTTTCTAGGAACCATTTAGAGTACATAGGGTGCTATAAGGAAACACCTACTAGTTATCAAGCTTAGACGGTGAACCACATAGGAGATGTATCAAGGGAAAATACTTGAAGCCATATTTCTCAAGTGTTCGAGAAGAGTATAAGAAAAGACAGAGATAGACAAACAATGAAGATAGAGAAGAGTTGGCTGTCCAACCACTTTTTTTTTTTAGAAGGGACATTGTTGTCTGATACCATGTAAAGATTGTATGGGGGATTTTATTGAAAAGTTGGCTCTCGAGCCACTTCTATTAAGATTATGCAATCATAGATGTTTAAACCGGTCAATACCTATAAAGAAAGGAGATTTTCATCCGTTTTTCATAGAAGGTGGTTTGAGGTTTAACATTTTGTCCAAAAGTTTTACTGGGAACTGAAACACTCTAAACCAAGTTGTTGGGTTCAGGGAGTTTTAGAGAAATCCCCAACATCGATTTTAGGAAACGAAAAGGAGGCCAATACATGGCCAAGAAATCCAACAACACCACCAACAGCAAGTTCGACCAACTCCCAAAACATCAAAATCCCTCACTACACCAACACATCAAAGCCCCAACAATCCTCCATAAAACCACCAACAAAAGCTAAAATGCATAGAAGTGTATGCGGGGATGGGGTCTCACTGAAGTGCAATGCAAACAGATGGCTGCTGGGAAAAGGAGATGGGACCCCGGTGCAAAGCAAATCATACAGGCGGCACATAGAAAGGGCAGAAGTACCTGTGGTGGGGTGAATTACCAAGCTGAACTTGCACACTGTTATTAGCAACACCTGCGAAAGAAGTATCCATGAGAAAGAAATATACTCCCCAAACACAGATGGTAGATTCCATCGACTTTGAAGCAAAACCAAATGTTCACGCATTTACTTTGTGTAAACAGTGATTTGTGTTGCTTAAAATCAACAGCCACATTGCTGATTGCTCGTAGAGCAGAAATCTGTTCTGACATGCAGGAGTTGCACAAAAGCTGAACCAAGGGAAAGACGACAGTTTCACTCATAAAATGACCTGCACTCAAATTCTTCACAGAACAAAATATATTTTCCAGGAAAATGCAGGCTGCAGTGCGCACTTCAGCACTATCATAAGCTAGTGCATCTATTGCAAAATCAAAAACCTTCAAAGGCAGTACCTTATCCCTGCATCATTCCAAATTTGAAGATAAATCAGCCAGAATCCCCGTGGCTTGATTAGAGTTCTTGTTCATTCTTTCCAGCAGCATATCTATTCCAGCTACCCAAATCTCTGTAAGACTTCGATAACAATATCTGCTGCCTATTATTCCCTGTTGGGATTGTGGTTGTGCATGTGGTTATTACTAGCGACCAACATAGGGGAGCACATGATGGACTATGGCAGAGGCAGCGATTCCGTGAAACCAAGCGAGATGTTCCTAGGAACAACAACGCTTGGTGACTGCAAACAATGAAAAGAAAAATTCAAACTAATTTGGAATCCAGGAGCAAGAGTCGAGAAGAACAAGCCCTTGGACTCAAAGATGGCCCTTAGTCTCACTCGGTGCATTAACTCCATGGTCCAAGCCCAAAACCGAGGCGATTATTACCTCCTCAAAGTCCTTGCTATCTGGTTCGCCATGTTCCCAGAACTTGTTATCTTAAGGGTCCCCGGATTTGGATACTTTGCTGGATGGAAAAATGGTGCATCAATATTAAGCGAATTGGTTTCAGCAGACAAAACGCTACATTTCTTGAAACTTCTTTGCCCTTGGGAATGAACAGTAGAGGAGGAGTTAATGTTTAAATTGGTATTTTCATCAGCAAATTCATCTTCAAGAATCATAGAATTTTTAGTGACAGTGTGCTCTTTGTAATGCTGAGGCTGCCAGATTTTGGAGGAACCCAAGAATGCATCAAAAGTCTCCTCTGCTTCTACATAATTGTTCTGCTGCATCAGTGCCCACCCTAAGTTCCCCAGCAATCTTGTGGCATCTTGCTCCACAGAAACTTGGAATTTCTTTCCTTACGACCTGGCGGTCTCGAGATCTAATAAGATATTGTCGAGAGATTCTTGAGCCTGATCCTATCCCGTTCGTTGAGAGTACGATGGTTGCAGCTGAGAGTAATGCGGGTTCCTGTTCTGAAAATTAGAGTTCGGGTTTAAAGCTCCACCACCGCGGCCATTGCCGACCCCAGGTGGATACCTTCCTCGCGTATTATTGTGATTCATCAGAAATTACACCGAATAAACTGACTCTAAGATCATTAGAGGAAATGAAAGAAGAATTCGCCATAAGATTTTGGAATTGCTGATTATCTTTGAGAGGAGATGGGTGTAAAAAACTGTGAAGTGAGAAATGTGCGTTGATGAAAACTGCAAGAAGAATAGAACGAGGAGTTTTGGATAAGGGGTTCAGGGAGTCTGAAGAAGAGGCACATGTGTAGTGTACTGCTGGGATTTTCCTGTCTCTCTCTCCCAAAAGACATGGTCCGATTCTGTGTTTGGACCTCACTGAGTGTAATGAAATGTGAGAACAGACTACAATACAAGCAATTGGCCCATTGGGCCAATGCTTGCGGGGGGCATTTGTTTGTGCCAAAAATAAAAGCCCAAACCTGTAGTAGCCCAAATCTGTAGCCCAAATCCATTACTTATTAGACCCGATTCATGAAGAGTCAAAAGAGAGCGCCAAAAAACAGTTAGAGACAACGTGTGGAAGTGGTCCATGGCCCAGATCGTGCGAACATGGAAATTGAAGAAACTCCCCATAATAGGATAAAAGAGGCGATGGACAGAGGGATCAATCATCAACAATCTGCACAAAAACTCAGCACAAAGTCTGCACAACTTACTGTCAATTCTCAGCAAATTTATCATTAAAAGTTCCTAGTTTCATTAGGCTTTCTGCATTTCAATTCAACTTTTCGACTTTGTTTTTATTATTACATTCTTGTAAACATCCTACATTTTTGTTGAAAATACAAATCAATGTCAGGAGTTTATTCCTATGAATTTCAATTTGATCATTTTTACCTTTCGGTATCATATCGTTTAGGAGATTATAACTGACGGTCAAGTTTAGTTCCTATTTTCGTTTTGATTTTAGAAGTTAGATATTTTACACTTTTTTACACGAATTGGCGCACGAGCGCCTGGCACGCCCAGCAATTCGCAAAATTACACAAACAAATTGGCACGCCCAGTGGGACACCGATACTCATTTTATGATGATGTAATTTTGGTATAGAAAAGTATTAAAATCTATAATAGCAACTTTATGTCCATCTATGGCTAACATATATCAGCCAACTTTTCAAACTGTTAAACTTGAAATTTATTTATTTATATTTATCTAGCTTTTGCACTAGAATTCAAGTCTCACTCCAATTATGAAATATATTACCGATATTAAATTTAAAATAACAAAAAAGTTATTTAGTATTAATTGTTTTCTTGTAGACGCATATATCACGTGCAAAATGTCCGAATCTGAACAATAAATAGAATCCAATTTAATTTAATCATACATGAAACAATAGAAAATCGAATCCCATGCAAACTCGTCATGGTTGCCAAATAAATCATTTCAATGATATTACAATAACTATAGGAGATGATAAACATATTGGACGCTATATATTTCACCAATTTGTTCGGCAAAAAAGGGAAAATAAGAACAGTCATTCCTAAAAAAGGCTAAGCTAAATATTTTACCAATTTTGTCTCAAAAAAGGGAAAATAAAAATAATTACTTCTACCAAAAAGTAAATAAATACTTAGCAGGTTTTTAAAAATAATTTATAAGAATAACTTAGAAGCTGTTGTAATAATTTACAATCTATCAGGTCTTATTTTTAAATAAGTATTTTAAAGTATTTGAATAAACTTATTTTAACAATTAAAATATTAATGTTTTGATATCATAATATCTTTCTTGTTAAAATACAAAAGGATATAAAGCTAGTAAATTTAGAAAATTTATAATGCTTGGAAAATTTTTTAAAGAATAAATATTTAATGTTATTTTAATTTTTTTATATATTAAACAGACAAAATTTGCTAGAGCAAGTAGTGGAGTTACTGTCGAAACTGTACTCACCCTGAAACGAAAAAAAGAAGGTTAGGAAGAGAAGGTAGAAAAAATCAAATAATCAATAAATACAACAAGAAGGAAGAGTTGAAGCACTTTCCCACATCCTATTTATTTTCATCTCCTCTCCGGTCAAATCAAATCCATTTGATACCATTATCACTCTACTAGTTTTTTTTTCGTGCTTCCTTTTTCTATTTTTACTTGCTAGGGTTTCTCTCGTGGTGTTGATTTTGGTTACCTTGTCAATCGGTAATTGAGATGGAATCGGAGGACGATATGCACGATGCCAACGATGTAGCGTCTTTGGAGGAGGAAGACGATTATTACAGCGGCGGCGAAGAGGATGACGACGTGGAAGACATGGAGGCTGAAGAAGATTATGACAACAGCTATGACTACGATGGTGAAGATGAAATTGATGATTACGAGTTTATTACCAATGACTCTGATGAACGCGATGATGTTGCCACAGGGCATTCACAGGTACACTAGAGAAACAACCTGCGTTTTGTTTTCCTTTTTTTTTTAGCAAATTGTTTATATTGCCAGAAGATTGAGTCCTTGGGCAAAAAAAGAACCATTGATTTCAAAGGTTTATGGTCTCCTGCCAGTTTTTAAACTTTTTGGCCTACTTTTTAAACCTTTTTGGCCTACTTTTAACTCGCAATTGAGTCTGCGAATTTAAGGTTGCTAATTCGTGGGAATAAGGGTGGATGATTAACTATTATGTATATTCTGGATCGGCAATGTGAGGACTTTTTTCCCGCTTGGTAAGGTTGAAGTTGTATTTATAGTGTTGAGTTGTTTCAAAGTTTTCTCCTTTTGGTATTTTAGTTGTTGATTGAGGGGTTTTCGATTTGATCACAATAATTGTCTCGCTGAATATGCGGTCACATGCACCTTTGGTTGTATCACCAATATTTGTATTTATATTATATAATCAGGGGCCACCTTCTACATACAATGCTATATCGCTGTTGAGTATATAGCATTCGGAGAGAGGCATCTTTATATTCTCTTAATTGGTGTCAGTAAAACGATCCTATCCCATTGACATAAGTTTTAGATATAATCCTCAGTCAGTGGAAATAAGCACCCAAGCTACTACAGGGGAGCATTAGTTTGGGCATTTATTACAGGAGTGCCTTCATTACTTGCTCTACCTTTTAGGCTTTTGACTAATGTAGCTATTTGCAAGAACAGCTGTTTGTAATTCCTCATCACAAATTCTTGAACATATATCCTTGTTTATGTTCCAGAACTATACCATCTTAAAGGAGGAAGATATACACAGGCGTCAAGAGGAAGATATTACCAAAATTTCTACTGTCCTCTCGATTTCTAGAGAAGCGGCTTGTATTCTCTTGCGTCGTTCCAACTGGTAGTCTTCTTGTTCCATTGTCTCAAATTTAGAAATCTGTTATCGTTGTTGTAAAATGTTGTGTTTCTTAGTTGGAGACTTCAGGTTAAGTAAATTTTGTTGGAGTATGAATTTACAAAATTAGTTTTTGGCAAGTGAAAAGTTATTTTAAAACCTAGCTGCTACAGCACTGGATGCTTGACAGTTTTTTTGTTTTATGATATATATGTTGGCGTAACTATTTTTTCATCAAATTGATCATGAAGGAGCGTGAATAATGTTCATGAAGACTGGTTTGCGGATGAAGATAGAGTTCGTAATGCTGTTGGCATATTGGAGAAGCCAGTGGTTAATCTTTTCAATGCTAAGGAAGTAAGTTACTATTTTGCACCACAAGACTTCCTATCATGGACAAAATTGAGTCGCATTGACATTTATGTTTGTTAATTTTTTTTCGAAGGTGACATGTGGGATCTGTTTTGAGAATTTCTCTCGTGAGAATTTGCGCTCTGTCGCATGCGGTCATCTTTTCTGTGAGACATGCTGGAAAGGTTTGTTGGCTATGACACGGTTGACTGATTATTGTTGAAAACTACTGTTGTTTTGATCAGTGTATAGTTTAAGTTACTCTTGCTTGCTGTTGTTATTTTATAGAGACCTTTACCGCTTGTAACTCTTTAATTTTAGAACTTAATGCCATTGGGAAATAAGATTATGTTAATTTGGCTCTGTTATGGTTTCACGATTTAGATTAATTTTATTTCTCTATCGGTTTTTGGTGGTGGGTCACTGTGGCCCAAGCACAAATATAGAAGTCGAAATATTTCGTGTTTACAAGATAGAGTCCTAAAATAAAAGTTTAAAACTTATTACATGGTAAAATCAATTTGCTTCAACTTTCCGATAATAAATTGCAAATATTTAGGATAAAAAACCACCATACTTGTCAATAGCGCAAGGCTTATTAATACTCTCAAGTGCTCTGGGGCTTTCACCACAAAGTTCAAAGCGAGGCACACACGTGACAAACGTAAATCACATTAAATAAATAATCTAAAAAATAAAAAAAATTCAGCTTTTTTAAAAAATATATGAACATATGATAAAGATATATAAATTATCATAATCTTCATCTATTAAATGTCAAAGAGGGGTGGCACAAGGGATGAGGCGATGGGGGAAAGATAATGTGAGGTTGACGTTTTCTTGGCTATTTTATTATGGTAAATAGTGGACAAATTGCATTTAAAAGGGAAAGGTAATGTGAGGTTGAGGTTTTCTTGGCTATTTATTATGGTAAATAGTGGATAAATTGCATTTAAAAGGCGATATCCCCTTTATCAGAATTTACTTTTCAGAGAAAAAGATCAGTTTTTCTCCGAAGCGCGCTTTAGCGTGAAGCGCACAAAATGCACGCTTCATGGAAGTAATGCGCTTTAAAGTGCACTCAAACACAGGCGTTGCGTTTCGCTGCGCTTTGCGCTTAGAGTGAGCGTTTCTGTGCTTTTGCCAACAATGATGAACACTGGTATCGTGTTGTCTTAGCCATTTTGAATCAACGATGGAGATTAACATAGATTCAGTACTATTAGGGGCATATATTGATGGTTGGTTGTTCATGTTTGTGTCCAGTGGAGTAATTTTATGATGGTCTTCAAGAACTAGTCTTGTGGATTCTGCTGTCTTATGTTTGGGTACCTATATATATGTCTATAATAGTGGTGCTTATCAGGTTTTTCTGTCATGTTTATGTGTTGATTTTGCGCTTCTTGCATCTTAGAATTGATTCGATATGATTTGCGGGGTTGAATGGCTGAGAGAGGCTGATTGTTACCTTGTGTTGGATGTTTATCTGAAATTCCTCATACTTTTACGTTTAAAATTAGATGTTTGTGGGTGGAACACCTGAAATGATGTATAGATGGACTTGTAGATGATGTTTGTTATTCTTGTCATCCAATGGTTTCTAAATATGGTAAAAAAAGTTAATACTTGTCGCAAACAAAATCTCATGATTGTAAAATGCTCAATGAGCAGCTTAATTTTAAGTATGATTGATAACAGGAAAAATTCCTCCATCATGATATAATAAGTGATTTTAGAGTTTGCTTTTCTTGAAGTTCTAATTGCCGTGCGTGGAACCTGAAAGGTTCACCCTCTCTTCTTGAAATTTCGGCTTTATCATGCTTGGAGCTTACTTTAAATAATATTTATGTTTTTTTCTGTTTACACTTTAGCCTACATTAGCACTTCCATCAATGATGGCCCTGGCTGCTTGATGCTGAGGTGTCCTGATCTATCTTGTGTTGCTGCTGTTGGGCAAGATATGATTGATAAGCTGGCAACTGATGCAGATAAGGAGAAGTATCACCGTTATCTTCTTAGATCTTATGTTGAGGACAGCCGCAAGGTAGCCTTTTCTTTTGAGTACTTGATGTTTTTTGTAAAAATGACTTTCTAACCCATCATTTGGAGGTAAGTTTTATAACTCGATATTTTAATGAAAAAGATGAAACAAATATTCTACCATTCTCCCCTTCATATGATTTATCGAGCTTTGGCATAATAATCCAGTTTGGAGAGCTTGGGAGGGAGGATTTTCTTGGTAACAAAAACTTGAAGATCGTAGATAATATGGGCAAGGATCTTCTTAAGTTGATCTATCTTGTTCATGTTCGTTCTACTTGACTACAAATGCTGGTGTTACTGCTGACATCACTTATACAATTGCTATAGTTGCTTATCACTAATGTGAATTAGATTCAAAGTTGGATTTTCTGTTACGAGACTAGTAAGCCACCCCTTGAGGTGGCTAAATGATGAGATTGAGATAATTCCTTTAGTCTACTATTTATTTGAAATCTTTCAAGTGCCTTTTAAGCTATTTGTGGCTGTGCTCCTTAAGATCAACTTTAGGGAAAATCTATATGTGGTTGGTGATTTGGCATCTGTATGATTCAATAATTTTCAAGCCTCAGGGGACATATTATGTCCTAGCGGATCTATTGTGCTTTGGCTTTGCTTGCCTCATTCCTCTTTAATTTCTGAATTTTAGAACATGCTATTAATTGTTACTACTACTATTCTTTCACAGATCAAGTGGTGTCCTGCGCCTGGTTGTGATTCTGCTGTGGAATATGTTGTAGGTAGTGGAAACTATGATGTCACTTGCAGTTGTTCATATGGCTTCTGTTGGAATGTAAGTTGAGCTGTATGATATGTTATTGTCTTGCTTGCCTTGTGAAGATTTCTTGTATTAAGCATAACGAATTGCTTTGACCAGTGCACAGAGGAAGCTCATCGGCCAGTGGACTGCGAAACTGTGGCTAAGTGGATTCTGAAAAACAGTGCAGAGTCAGAAAACATGAATTGGTAGGATACGTTTTTGGGTGCATATTTTCTTCCCTATCATTCTTTAGTTGTGTGCATGGTTCTCTATGTGCTTGGTGATTTTTTTTTGCTTGTACAAGAAGTCACCGAAAAGACTTCAAACGAATTACATTTGGCCCCATCTGATGTTCAATAAGTATCTGTTCTAATTGTAGACTCAATGTGTCACATGTGGTGTCCGTGAATAGTATACTCCATCAGAAATGGGTCCTGAAACTCTAAATTGCAATTCTCGTGTAACAATGTTACAATTTTTGGTATTGATGTGTTTCTATAGTTGAAGCAGTCATCTTTGAGTGGAGAATTTATTTTACAAATGGTGCACCTGAAAATGTAAAGCTTTATCTTATTTCCCAAGTTACGCATATATTTGCAAAGAACAAATTGATTTTGATATGGCTTAATGCACTTTTGCTTAACATTAATGTTGAAGCTGTTCTCATTCTTCATAGCGCTGCAGTTGGATCACTCTCTCACCACAGAGTTCTACTTTCAACTGTTCATAGAAGTCAATAATAATTTGAAGTTGGTGCTGTATGGATTTTTTGAAATGAGTAGCAAAAACCTGGTGTCTTGTTGCATCTATAATTTCTTCCTATTTATGTACAATTATCCTTGGATTATTCAATTTTTATTCTTCCCTCCTTTTTTATTTCCATCAAGAAACAGACAATTTCTATGACTGTCATAATCATAAGGTAGGGCGAGTCGAGGTCTGTCCATTCGTTGTGGTATGTATGTTGTGACAACATGTTTATTTTAGATAGAAGGTTGTCTATTTATCTATTATCAGCATGGCGTGGATCTCTTATCTTGTTGCAGAACTTTGCTTATACAAATTTTGTTGATCTTAGGATATTGGCTAACTCGAAACCTTGCCCCAAGTGCAAGCGTCCAATTGAAAAGAACCAAGGTTGTATGCACATGACCTGCACACCGCCCTGCAAGTTTGAATTTTGCTGGTGGGTTTTATGCATCAGTACTTTCAATTTAAACAGCTTCAGTGCAACATACTTATCTAGTCATTCATACGCTTTGGTGGAATTCGTTTATTGGATTTGAAATTCCTACTATCTAGCCTAATTTCAATGCAAACTAAATTTTCAACTGTACCCCTAGGTTATTTTTAACTGAAAAATGTGTTGTTCTTACTAATATTCAGGTTGTGTCTTGGTGCATGGTCTGATCATGGTGAGAGAACAGGAGGTTTTTATGCTTGCAACCGTTATGAAGCAGCAAAGCAAGAGGGTTTGGTATGTAAATAAGGGAATCCATCTTTTTTTAATGTTGCCTATTTTATATGATATAATATAATTGTGCAAGTTCTTGTTCAATAAATTTGAAAGAAATTTAAAATTTACCTGATATTTATTGCATTGTATGTGCAGTATGATGATGATGAGAGGAGAAGAGAGATGGCAAAGAACTCTTTGGAAAGATACACCCATTATTATGAGCGGTGGGCGTCCAATCAATCGGTATGCTCTAGTTGTCAGATTATTTAGTTATTGTTGGATTATATTGTATAAATATGTGAAGTGTATATTTTGTATTATGTATCCAACAATTTCACCATAAAGTGGTACTTCTCTTAAGTTCTAGTTGGTTGCTCAAATTTATGAATCAGATAGAAATCCTAAGGGAAAATGTAAGAGGGTTGATATTGACCTATACTTCTCTATGATTGAATAACTTCTCCTCGTCTCACAAGTCACATCATACTGTTGCTGCCTGACTATCGTCACCAATTTTTCCTTGGCCATTTTCTTCTTTGTCTTGGACCTATGATGACGATGGAATACTATTTGAGGATACTGTTCTAACCTCATTGGGCTTTACTAAGAGCCACTTTTTCTTACTATGCAGTCACTTCACTCTTTAACTGAGGTTTGATAGCCTCCATACACTTAAAAATTGTGATAACCACTTTGCTAGTTGGTAATAAACTTTAGTTCTTTCTTGGAGAACGATTGCCTCTTCAATTAATTAATTGCATGATTAGATGAGATAGGATTTTGTTAAGAAGAAATCACATCACAGAAGAAAAAGTATTGGAGAAATTAAATAAGTTGGAAGTGCGGAGAATAGGAAATGCTTTATTCCTCACGGTTGAAGCAAAATCGATAAAAGCAAAACTTAGTACTAATAAACTCTCTTGATTTTTTAAGAACGCAAAGTACATATAGACATCAAACTTCTCCCTTAAGGAAAGTCACTTTAAACCTGTATATGTGAACTGACTGGTCCATGTACTTTAATTGAACTTCAAACATCCACAGAAATTAGACCCAAGAATCATGATCCTTGTTCACTGCGAATAGGAAAATTTATGATTTTACCCTAATTAGATTTCGAGAAAAAAACAAGTTCACCCACATGCTTGTTTTATTTTATGACTCTTTTAGATAGCAATTATCTTCATTTGGAGTGTATTTCGTTGTCAATGATTCATTTTTTGTTCCGTTCGATGTTGACTTGAGTCACTTAAGTTTGCTGGTTCATGTATATGCTTTTTCTTGTTCTGTTTGTTTTTTTACTTAACTAATGACAATATTTGCTAAAATACAATTTGATGTTGGAACATAACTGCATTCTAACATTTTTAGCATTGCGTCATTTTTCCTATTTTTGCTTCTAATCTGCAATCGTTTGACAATTTAATACAGTCAAGGCAAAAGGCTCTGGCAGATCTACAGCAAATGCAAACTATACATGTAAGGATTTTGTCCCTCTAAAAGTGAATGTTATTGTATGATACAGAATGTTTACAAGATGAATTAATAGATAGGGTCTGTGCATTTATTGTTTCCTTTTCTTGTATTTTTCCCGATGGTGAACCTGTTATAGAATTTGAGAGCACTAGTTTTGTAGTACAGCGCATTTGCCGTAGGTTTCAACCTAAAAGGTCTATCTTTTTGGGCAAATATGGTTGGACTGGAGATACCTATGATCAACTGTTTGGTTTATGTGATGTTCGAGTGCAAAAGAATGACATCTTATTTGAAATATCTTATTTATACCACTGCAATTTCATTTGGCACGAAATGGTCTGAGAAATGAATTTCGAGGTTATTTTACGACATGCAAGCTAAAACTCCGCACGAAATTCCATCCAACCTTCTACTCCTCTGTATTGTACTTTGTGGAGATTCAAGGATGCATGCTGATTGCTGAGGTTGTGGTTAGCAAATAAACTGTGGAATGAACCATTTTAGATTGGGTTATCAACCCTTATGCTGTTACAACTTATATTGGCTCAATCCACACTCGTGCTTCTGAAGTGTCTATCCATATGCTAAATTGTGAACAACCATGGCTTAAGTCTTGTATTGAAACCACACTGCTATCTTGAATTTAAATTTGAAACTTGAATAGTTTTTATTTGGACAAATGGAGTATATACATGCCACATGACTGCCAAACTTTTTGTATGCGATTTCTTATTTCTAAAATAATTCTCTCCAGCTTGAAAAGCTTAGCGAAGTACAATCTCAACCTGAGTCACAAATGAAATTCATCATAGAAGCTTGGCAACAGGTAAATACTGTGACTGATTCTGTAAGCTTTTCCAAATATCCAATTGTACTGATGAATAATGAAATTTGTATGAGTTATTTTTGTGAATTAATTTTGATAATTGTACGTAAGCTTATGAAAGGATGCCTGTTATTTCCATATAGAAAAATACGGTTTGCACATTGCTAGAAATTTATGGTCCTCTACCTATAACCGGATGGAAAATTTAATTTACTGCTAGTTTAGTTTTTGAAATTACCTTGCATTTGTTCAGTTTGCTACATAATCTGGATTGATCATAATGGAGCAATCTGATTTATGTTTTCCTTGTGGAAGAAATATTCCTTGTGTTCCATCGCTATTTGATCTAGCTAAACTTGGCTCTGATTTTGTTGCTCAAGTTCATATTGATTCGTTTTTCTTAATTCTTTGATTGTTTCCTGAGTATTATTAGACAAAGTTGTGTTGACTGTTCATCGATTATTTACTTATTTATTTTATGTTGTAACGAGACAAGTGCAGATAGGTGAATGTCGGAGGGTTCTAAAGTGGACCTACGCATATGGCTATTACTTACCTGAAAAGGAGCATAATAAAAGACAATTTTTTGAATATTTGCAAGGTATCATTTCTCTTCTAATCTTAGAAAATGGCTGGAGGAATAATCAAGATTTATTTTTACATTTTTATTGATTGAACCTTTGGAATATTTGAATTTTAGGTGATGCAGAAGCTGGTCTGGAGAGGCTTCATCAATGTGCTGAGAAGGAGCTAATGAACCACATCAATTCAGATACGCCAACAAAAGATTTTAATGATTTTCGTACAAAACTTGCCGGCCTGACAAGGTAGTTTCTGGTTGGATTGATTAGTAAATATATTTGATTTATAGTTTACTAGTCCAAAATGTAAATTTATTTAGTTGTCCTTTTTTTTTTTTCAACCTCTATCCCCATTTTAAACTCTATTAAAATTTGTGTGATTTGGTTGAAGTTTGATTGCGCATCCTATATATATCGGAAGAAGGATGGCGTTTTCTTGTTGCTAGTATTTCAGTGGCCATCAGATGTTTAGAATATGCATTTTTGGGTCAAAAGATGCTCTTCCTTGACTTTGTTTTTTTGAGTATGGGAAAAGAAGATTAAATATTTACTGTAGGTGATGATTCATCTGGGTTGCATCTTAGTATGCACAACATCAATACCTCGAAACGTGAAGTGGTTTTATTCTGCGGGAGTAAAATATATTCTCGTTGTTTTGTAACAGCGTGACCCGAAATTACTTTGAAAACTTGGTTAGAGCATTGGAGAATGGTCTTTCAGATGTCGATTCACAGACACTAGGTAACAAGACAAGCTCAAAAAATGTAGCAGGAAGCAGCAGCAAGGCGAAAGGTGTAAGGGGGAAGGGCTCCTCTAAAACAAGCACATCGACCAGGAACACTGATGATTCTGGTAATTGGGCATGTGATCAGTGTACGATGTTGAACTCACGATCTGCTACGACATGCCACATGTGCCATCATAGCCGTTGAACCAAGCCTCGACGGTGTGAATCAGCAGATCTTTGTGCCCAGTTTGCTATTCTGTGGAGCTGCTACAGGCGCTGAAAAGATGGGAGAGCAACGGAGGGCTTAGCTAACTGTTTCTGTTTCTCAAGGAGGCGGAGGGTTTGAGTATCGAGCATTTCATGGTCCAAAAATATTTGTAAATAAGTTGATTCGTGGAGTCAATGGGTCACCTTTCTCAATTGTACTTTAATGTTGATTGATAAAAAGAATACATAATTTCAGAGCTGCATGCTGATCTGACTTTCTTGCTTCTTGATAATGATATGGGTTACGGTTTCCCTAGTGAGATCGAGAGATTTAGTAGAATATGATATAATATTTTATTTCGTTTGAAAACGTAAAAGATCGATTACATAAACAAGAATAGAAACGAATATAAAGCATGTAAACCAGGTGTATACTTGTAGCAAGTCTGAGTGCGATACATTGTTTTCTTTCAATCCCTTTTATTGTTTGCATTTTTCGTCATTCTGGTTAAATATCACTATTTTCGAATTAGGGTGAATAAAAGGAAAAGTAAACGATAACAGACCTCTCAAAAACCATTATCTACAATAGAAGTTCTATCGTTTTTTCTTTTTCTTCTCTCTCTCCTTCGAAGTATACATGGAACAGAAGTCAACGCTTCCTACAGTGACCAATTCTACAGACTTCCAAAAAAATTCTGAATATTTGACTTCAGAAACTTCTCCGGAACATGTATATCTGTGTTATATTATTAGTATTATTTTATACAATTTTGATATATGTGTTTATTAATTTATAAGTGGTAAGAAAAACGAAAATATATTCAAGGGATATGAGCCAAACCCGGAGAACACAAGCAAATCCAACAATGGAGCCACCTTATACAGGAGGTTCCTTCATCCAAGAAACAGGAATCTCCTTCCTCTCTCTCTTTTTTCGTGTAAAACTTCGCACCTTAATTTTTTCGTCCCTCTGGAATATCGAAACACACGAAATCATGAAATCGGGTTGAAAAAAAATCAAAACAGAAAAACATCCATCCCAAGATCCCATGGGAACTTGCATGTCCCTCCAAGCAAACAAAAGCTTTTCCAAGAGATCTAAACATGGAAAATCAATCCCAAATGCACATGAAAACGAGAAATATAGCGGGAAACTGGTTCCCTTATCCCACAAGATGTCGCGTCCCATCCAAGTACTGAAAGATCCTTCGGGGGACGACATATTCAAGAGATATAAATTCGGGAAAGAGCTCGGAAGGGGGGAGTTCGGGATAACTTATGAATGCATGGACAATGATAACGGGGAGAATGTAGCATGCAAGAAGATATCGAAGAGCAAGCTAAGAACCGAGATCGATGTCGAGGATGTAAGAAGAGAGGTGGAAATAATGAGACATTTGCCTAAGCACCCTAATATAGTGAGCTATAAGGATGTCTACGAGGATAAAGAGGCTATTTATCTTGTGATGGAGTTGTGTGAAGGAGGGGAGCTATTTGATAGGATTGTCGCAAAGGGCCACTATACGGAACGGGCTGCAGCCCTTGTCACCAAGACTATTCTTGAAGTTGTGAAGGTATATATATACATGCATGTTGTATATTCAAACTGAAACATCTTAAAAGCTTTTGAAAGAAAAGAAAATCGGGGCCATCACTGGCTACTCAAACATCAATTTGTTTGAGATGATTACAGTAGTGCAAACACCAACTATATTGACGCATTAAACTACAAGATTCAGTTTTTAGCAAAAAAAAAAAAGTTATGATATTATGCTTATCTATATATATCCTGTATCGCTGTCACTGCAGGTATGCCATGAGCATGGAGTCATGCACAGAGATCTTAAGCCCGAGAACTTCTTATACGCAAATGATGGTGAAAACGCCGCTATCAAGGCTATTGATTTTGGGCTTTCGGCATTTTTTGAGCCAGGTATAAATGGTTTGTTGCAAATTAAATTCAACTGTTTACCTTGGTATCTTCAGATTCAAATTTCTGTTTCATGCTATCAAACTACTTCAATCATGATTATAGAGCTGAAATGGATCTTTATTTTTTCTTTTTAATTTACATACATATGATTTTGTTCTTTATGCAAATATATCAGGTCAAAGATTTGGTGAAATTGTTGGAAGTCCATATTACATGGCCCCTGAAGTACTTAGGCGCAACTATGGGCAGGAAATTGATGTCTGGAGTGCAGGTGTTATTCTTTACATCTTGCTATGTGGTGTTCCTCCATTTTGGGCAGGTATTTGGATCAAATATCTTTGGCACTTTAATTTGCACACACTCGATTTACTTGTAAACTCAAATCGATCACATGGAACCAAACACACAATGGATACCATTTCATAGTTTTCTCCAATCTGTGTTATTGTTTTTCTGAAATGAAAGAGGCGGTTGGATTGACTGTCTAGTGCAGAAACAGAAGAAGGGATTGCACATGCAATAGTGAAAGGTGAGTTAGTTTTTGAAAGGGATCCATGGCCGAAAGTCTCCGAAGATGCTAAGAATTTGGTGAAAGGGATGCTGGAGCCAAACCCCTACTCAAGGCTCACAGTTGAAGAAGTCCTTGGTACGTACACAATTTGATTGTGAGACATCTAAGCAATGTGTGAACGTCGTGAATACGGTATTAATGTATTTGCATTATAGTTGCAAGTTTGATTTGGAATTTTGACTATTGAGTAGAAATACTGATGTTTGTATGCATGACTGTAGGATAATTGTAGAAGTCTGTTTGTTTTATGTAGAAAACCAGTGGATACAAAATGCTGACAAGGTCTCAAATACTCCTTTGGGAGAACGTGTTAGAACAAGAATCAAGCAGTTCTCATTGATGAATAAGTTCAAGAAAAGGGTTCTCCGAGTAAGTTATTCATTTCAAAGCCATTTTTAAATGTAAGTTTCTGTAATACCAGTTATAAGCACCCAAGTTATATATGATGATCTTCTCCCCCTCGAAGCCTCCTCTGATCGATTTGATGAGTGGCCTAAATATGCTTGCTACCATCTGAGCCATTCTTATTTTGACAAAAAATTTACCAATATTTTAGAAAAAATTATTGTATTATCTCATAACCACTCCCAAACATCTTACAGAACAATATGGTCTTCTGCATGATATCTTTTGTAAATTTATTAGTCGTCAGATAAAGCATGATTTCATATATATTATACACGGGACTTATGCTTCTCAGTTGGTTTTATGTGTAGGTTGTAGCAGACAACTTGCCTGATGACCAAGTACATGGCATCAAACAAATGTTTAATATGATGGACACAGATAAAAATGGAAACCTTAATTTTCAAGAACTTAAAGATGGCTTGCACATGATTGGACAGTCTGTTCCTGATCCTGATGTGCAATTACTATTTGATGCTGTAAGCATATATCATTATTAATCATCATAGCACTCTCAGGCTGCTTCAATTTCCTTGTTTCAAATGTTACTTGAATCTCTTTTCACCTGTTCTGTATGTATGTAGGCTGATTTTGACGGGAACGGCACGCTTAATTGTGAGGAATTTCTGGCACTAGCTGTTCATATGAAAAGGATTAGTAACGACGAACATCTCAAGCAAGCCTTTCTGTTCTTCGACAAGAACGAGAGCGGCTACATCGAGTTTGAGGAGTTGCAACAGTCTTTGAAAGATGAGCATCTCGGCCCTACCAATGATCAAGTTGTTCAAGACATTATCTTTGATGCTGATTTAGACAAGGTAAACTTGATGCATATTTTCACACATTTCAAAATGCTATTACATCTTATTCTGTGATATGTGTTCCTGATTCAAATATAAAGAAAGAAAGATGCAAATTACTTATCTGCATATTCCTGCCAATAGGCGGAGCCTGATGTAAGTGATGTTGGATCATGAAAATTCACCCATCGGGCAGCATGTGTAGTTAGTTCACTTTGGTATCTTGCAGTTCGCTGTTCATTACGACTCAACGAACTTAACAAAAAAATATATATATATATATAAACACAGGATGGGCGGATAAGTTTTCCAGAGTTCAAGGCTATGATGACAACAGGAATAGACTGGAGGATGGCTTCAAGACAGTACTCTAGGGCAATGTTCAATGCTCTAAGCATGAAACTCTTTAAGGACAAGTCCTTCCAGTTCAAACCTTGATATTGTCTGTTTCAGGCTCATCTTGTTGGGATATATAATGGCAAAAAGTATTAGTGAAGTTATGGGCAAATTTTGTTTCTTCAATGACCATTACTCAATCATGATCAATTTTTTCCCTGGGACTGGGATTTCTTTATCATTTAATTTATATCGCCTATCAAAGATTCACTATTGTTCAACGAATAAAGCTAGAACAGAACAGGGAAGAGAGTGGGAACAATATACTTAATTTGTTTTTCTCTTTCAACTTGAAATAACACTTGGAATGATTGAGCCAAAAACATAAGATTTGGTTAACTTACAATGATAAGTTTTTAAAAAGGAAAAAGGAAAAGTAAAACAACTCGTTGTTTCATTTATGAAGTTGTATTTAATGAATTTGAAAAATAATGGAACCTACGTATATCTATTTTGAAAAGGGTACGTTAAATTTTATCCTTCCAAGAAGCATTTGGTCTAAAACGAATACAAGGTCCTTTAGTTGAATAAATTCTTTTACCAAAGAACAAATACAATCGATAAAATTTTTTGAAAATAATGAACGAACATGGATAAAGGCCATTGTTACAAATAGTAAGTTCCATTTGTTTCGGATTTAGTAAGAGTGCCAGAAAAATGACGTAAAATGTGTCCGCTTTCAATTCATTCCTCCCTCTATTCTTGTATCAAATCCAATCGTCTTCAGCCTCAAAAATCTTGATCCTACGTACCTCGAGTGGCCACCAATCTTTTCAAGTTCATTTACCACCACATTTTAGACAAGCTACTCATTTCAAGAATCTGCCGAGTGGTTTAATAATTGTTGGGAGAAGACAGAATCAGAGATATCTGTAGTTGTGATGAAAGTAAGTGCGAAACAATCCGAAGTGTTTTTTATATGAAAAAATTATTTAATCAACTTTCAAGCACCTGCACATGGCTTTAGCATGTGCTCTTCCATCGCCCACATCTATATCCTACGCATACTCAGCTATGGCTGTGCCATTGAAGAGTCTCCGGTCGTGTTCAACCATGGAGGAGCTTAAACAATATCAAGCCCAGATCATCAAACTGGGTCATTCTTCCGACAATGATGCCATGGGCCGTGTCATCAAATACTGTGCTTTATCAAAATCTGGGGACTTGAACCATGCACTCAAGGTGTTCGCTATGTTGCGAATCCCAGATGTTTTTGTCTATAACTTTATACTGAGAGGTTATTTGGGAGCAGATTTGTGCCGAAAATGTGTTCTTTTCTACTCCTATATGCTGGAAAGGTTTGTCATGCCGAATAAATTTACATTCCCTCCGGTTATACGCGCATGCAGCATAGACAATGCGGTTGAAGAAGGGAAGCAGGTGCATGGTCAGGTGATCAAACTTGGGTTTGGGCAGGATTCGTTTTGTCAGAACAATTTGATACACATGTATGTGAACTTTGATTCTTTGGACCAAGCGAGACTAGTGTTTGACAAGTTGGATGAGAAAGATGATGTATCTTGGACTACCTTGATACGTGGTTATTCCCAGTTGGGGTGCATTGATATAGTGCTTGATGTTTTTGAGTCGATGGCTGTGAAAAACTCTGCTGTGTGGAATTCCTTTATCACAGCTTATGTGCAGAATAAACAGTTCCATAAAGCATTTTACATGTTTGATTGGATGTTAAGAGAAGATGTGGTGATGGATAATTTTGTGGCTGCTAGTATGTTGTCCGCTTGTACACGAGTGGGTGCACTGGAACGAGGTAACTGGATATACAAATGTATTCAGAGTAGTGGGATTCAAGTGGATCCTAAGTTGGCAACGACAATTATTGATATGTACTGTAAATGTGGACAATTGGACAAGGCACTCGAGGTTTTTAAGGGCTTGCCATGTCCAGGGATCTCATCATGGAATTGTATGATTGGGGGATTAGGTATGCATGGTCAAGGAAATGCTGCCATTGAGCTTTTGAAAGGAATGGAGGAGAGTACGGTGCAACCTGATTATGTTACATTTGTACATGTGCTCAGTGCTTGTGCACATTCAGGTCTAGTAGAAGAAGGGAGACATTATTTTCGTTACATGACTGAAATGTATGGCATTTCTCCAGGAATGGAGCATTATGGAAGTCTTGTGGATTTGTTGGGTAGAGCTGGATTTTTGGAGGAAGCGAGGAAAGTTGTTCATGGTATGCCTATGAAAGCTGATGCAAGTGTTTTAGGTGCTCTTCTTGGAGCCTGTAGTATCCATGGGAATGTAGATATGGGAGATGAGATCGGGAGGGAAGCGATTGACCTAGAACCAGACAACAGTGGGCGTTATGTTTTGTTGGCTAATCTATATGCCAAAGCCGGCAGATGGGAATATGTTGCTAACATCAGGAAGTTGATGGATGAGAGAGGAGTTAAAAAGGAAGCTGGATCTTCGATGATTGAATTTCAAGGTACAGTTAGTGAGTTTATTGCAGGAGGAGTGACTCATCCGCAAACTGAAGAGATATATTGTAAAGTGGAAGAAATGTTTGTCCGTATTAGAGATGTAGGCTACGTGCCAGCCACTGATGAAATTTTTTGTGATATCTCTGAGGAGGAAAGAGACAATGCATTGCACTACCATAGTGAGAAACTGGCCATTGCTTTTGGATTGTTGAAAACAAAACCTGGGGAACTTATTCATGTTATAAAGAACTTGCGTGTCTGTAAAGATTGTCATGAGGTGAGTAAGTTGATCTCAAAGGTCTATGATCGTGAAATAATTGTGAGGGATCGGAATCGGTTTCACCATTTCAAAGGAGGATTATGTTCGTGTAAAGGGTACTGGTGAAGAAAAACATGGGTGGCCACAATATCACTCAGCTTGAGGACATTAGGTACCCTTGTGGATAGTTGGCTGTTTTATAGACAACCTGTGACATATTCTTGGATGCAAGAAATTAATAATGTGGATCGTTTAGACCTTCCTTTGTGGTAAGCAATATATTCGAGAATTATCAGGTTTGAGCCAGATGGAAACTGACTCAAAAATGAGCAGCTTGTCATGCAATCATGCACTTCCCTAGGTAAGGTCCAGGGATCCTATTTAATTAATCAATTAATATTGTTCCTTTTTTGCTTTTGTAATGTTTCATGCCATTGCCCTTCCATCTTAAAATAGTAAAGAAGAACTGAGTGGGTTACCTATAAAATTATTCAATAAACATTCTTGGCTCTGGCCAACATCATTCTGGAATATTTGCTTTGGGGTTCCTACATAATGTACATACATTCTGTAACCAAAAACTGAGCAGATGGGTTATGTAATTTATTGGATGCTTAATTTTTCTTAAAAAATATAAGTTTCAGTTCCAACTTCCAAATGCATTATATCACCATCTGCTCAGTTCTTGGTTCATCCTGGTCTGTGAGTTTTTTTCAACTGTATGACTCATTATATATTCTTCTCTTATGATGGTGGAGATCGATACTGCAGTCAAGTTTTGCAATGAGAAAGATCCAAGCCAAAAAAACCAAGTTGGTAATGAGTGGATGCAGTGTGAGATTAATGACGAGCTCTCTTTGATATCATGAATACTTTATTCATGAACTTGTTACTCTCCTCCTTGCTCTCTCTTGTCTTCAATCATAATCATTTTGGATAGTTTGCTCAGGGTTGCTGAATAATTGTTATTTTATTTTTATATTGTCTTAGATATGTAATTTGTTGCTCCAAATACACATGTCATCCCTCTTACTCCTGATTTTATAAATGCATATTCCACTCTCTCTGTTAGAGGAATTCTTTGGTTCAGGTTCTTACTCTGAGTTATGAACTCAACTATTAACTGATGCCTCATCCATGCAAAGGAAGATGGTAAAAACTTGAGCATCATTCGGGGTCAATTCTCTTCTTTGATGGCGGTAGCTTGAATATCATAATAATTTATGATGGGATTAACATTGAGTGGGGTGGGATTTACTTCTTCGTAGCACTTTTCGTTTCCCTTCCTGACAAAAGGCTTACAAAACAGAAAAAAGAAAAAAAGAAAACAATATATGTCGATGGGATCAGCTCGTGTACATTTCATCTAAGGATTTGCCTGTCTTGATTCAATAAACTCGATACTTAATAAGTTAATATCACTCCGAATGAAGAATGTGGAGAAAATCATAATAATAAATTTTGGAGTTGGTAGCTTAAAATTTCACCGTCGTGTTTTTTTAAACATCTCATTAACTGTCAAAAAAAGTTATTAGACAGTTTATAAACCATTTTTTTTATAAATTTGGTCACCCATATCTTTTTGGAAAGTGATTATTGTATAAATAAAAATATCATTGCATGCTTGTTTATCTCTTGCTATCTCATACACAAATACTGAAGAAGTTAAAACTTATGGAAAAAAATAATATCAAATATTTATGTTTGAAAGTCATTCTGAACGACATTTTTTTTTCTAAATTATAGATATAACATAATATCCACTCTTCCGATAATTTTAATGGTAAACAAATTTATAATATCAAATCTTATAGGTTTTGTTAAATACAAAATAATAAAAAATTTGTAAGATGTGGAAACTTCTAATATAAATACAACAATATCCTTTTGTTTTGTAGCTACGAAAATGAAAAGCAAGAAGGTAGAAAAGACGAGAATTTGTAAATTTTCAATAATGGTAATGGGAAGTAGTATGAGTATCCAACCTCACCCATCTCCAGCCAATCACATTCCTTGTTTTAATTCTTTCTTTTGATCACAAAATTACAACTCTTCACTCATTTCTTATCTCTCCTTCCCTCCTTCCCCTCTCTATTCTTCTCTACGATGGCCACCAATCTTTTCAAGTCCATTTCCCACCACACCTCGCCGTGCCGGCGCCACTCCGCCGCAGACTCCTTCCCCAACACAACCAGCATTACTTTCTTCCTCAAACCGACGACCATCACCATCCCCATGTCACGCGCCACCACTTTCCCCATCTCCTCTGCCACGCCCGCAGCCACCGACCCCTCCACGTCCCTGCAGAACATCTCCTTGGACCTCCTCCAACAACACCTCTCCAGTCAGAACTTCCGCCAAGCTGACGAGGAGACTCGCCGCCTGCTGATCGTCCTCGCCGGGGAATCAGCCCAGAAGCGCGGCTACGTCTTCTTCTCCGAGGTGCAGTTCATCCCAGAGTCCGACCTGAAGGCCATCGACGAGCTGTGGAAGCAGTACAGCGGCAACAAATTCGGATACAGTGTACAGAAGAAGATATGGAAGAAAGCGAACAAGGACTTCACCAAGTTCTTCATCAAAGTGGGATGGATGAAGAAGCTTGAAAGCTCCGAAGTGGAACAGTACAACTACAGGTCGTTTCCTGCGGAATTCACGTGGGAGATGGATGAAAATCCAGTGGAGGGCCATCTGCCATTGACGAATGCCCTCAGAGGGACGCAGCTTCTGACCAGTATCCTGAATCACAGAGCTTTCGAAGACGATGAAAACGAGGAGGAAGAAGAAGACATTTCTGAAAACAAGAGCAGCAGCAAGCCGTTGGGTAGAACATTTAAGACCAGCTACTCATTTTAATTTTTTGTTATTTGTTTCGATCGAGTTTGTTTTTCATTACATCGAATACATCTTGTGAGTTAAATATATATATTTGCATGTATTTCATTTCACGGGTCGTGATCCCTTGATTCAATTTCTAGAAATATTTGTTTCACATTTTTCTTAGTATATTAAAAATTCATTCTCGATAAATATATTTCTAAAATTCTGGAAATAATAAATTAACCATCATAATTTAGATTATTCTTATTTTATATTATGACGATTGCTCACAAAATATATGCATGCTTTAAAAGACAAACCGCCAGGCATCTAAGTTGCGGGCTTATTAGCGATGTAAATGGTTATTTGCATGAATTAATGAATACCTATAATAATATAATAATAACCATCATCATCTTACTTATTTATTTTGACGTTTAAATTAAATTGTAACCCCAATATATTAGAAATCTTAATATCTGAGCGGAACAAGTGGAAG
The DNA here is from genome assembly GCA_001598015.1 of Dorcoceras hygrometricum. Taxonomy (NCBI): domain Eukaryota; kingdom Viridiplantae; phylum Streptophyta; class Magnoliopsida; order Lamiales; family Gesneriaceae; genus Dorcoceras; species Dorcoceras hygrometricum. The sequence goes on from KV005017.1 coordinate 934,983, forward strand.
TAAATTACAATCTTTCATTCTCAAAGAGTTCTTTATGATCGAAGTTGATTGTATACAAGTTGATGCTCGAAATGGAGCTCTATACAACGTAGAACTCAATTGTGGTTCATCTTCGTTGATTGTATACAAGTTGATGCTCGAATACAACGTAGAACTCAATTGTGGTTCATCTCTTCGTTTTGAAAATAACTTGATATAGTATAGTGAAACTAATCAAAGTACAGTGGCCTGAGGGAGAATTTATTAGAATCTTTCTCTCGGTTGGCACATAAAACTTGTTCGACAATATTCAGTAGTGAATTGTTTGATGTTAAATCGAAACTAAGATGTTAGAGCATATGGAATTGAAAAATGCATTGCTACCGTACGAAAATTACTTTGCTGATCTTTTATGCACAAGGGCAAAGCCTCTTTGTGTGCCTATGTGAACCATCACAAGAGAGCACAGATGGTGTTCTCGTGTACAAGCAGGCGCCTGGGTTCTGGAAAATTTAAAAGAAAAAAGGTAGACAGTGAGTTAAATAGTGCACCAAGTATTAGTAATCGCAAATGAATTTTTTAAGATAGTAGATGTTGCTTTCTCACGTCCTGCAGCTTCTTGAAGCAACTCTGAATTGAATAAACAAGTAAAATAAGTAATTACAAGTTACAAATCTTTTTTTGCGACTTAGATCTAAAGATTAATTTACTGGACTTTAATTCAAAACTATACAATCTATCAACGACTGACTGACTCGCGGGCATAAAATAACAATGTACCAGTTGTTTTGGGGCATCATCTACTACTTCAGCTGGTTGATCAGCTCCAACACTTGACAAACAGGAACCTTTGCAGCTCATATATTTATGAATGCTACTCGTCACCAATGAAAAACATAGAGTTAGAAGAATTCAGTTGATATGATGTGAAGAGTTCATAATAGTAATTGATATGTCTAGTATGATAATGCATCACACAATCTTAAAATGTTGCAAACAAAAATTTCACTCTCCTGGAGGTCATGTTCACAAGATACAAGGAAGAAAGTTGAAGCAATGCTAGAATATCTCATGCAATACCATATGATGGTCAATCATCGTATTCAGAGAACTCCATATGTTGGTACCAATGAAAACTCACACTAAATAAATTAAAATAAACAGTTTTTCTCCAGTTTACACATCCATGTCATCTGCCAGAGCTTTAATGAGCAAAAACACTAATCTGCTCTAAGAATATATCAAGTGGTTAATGTTAATAAAGATTCATGAACAACAATCATCATACCAAGAAAGACTACTGAGATCGAGTAACAAGATTGAGAAGAATTAGGCTTACATTTCACACTGATTAAGCAGCGGCAATTTGTTAGGCACACAAGATTGTCCACTAGACTTGCAAACTGAATCACATGATTCCCCTTGACTATGACATGGAGACAAAATATAACAGTTTAGGATATACTATCTGTAAGGTTGTTTCCTTAATCTAAAATAATTGATCTTACCTTCCTATAATGATATTGATCCCAACTAGTCTTGCTTCTACTTGTGTACCAGAAGATCCTATGATCAAAAGTATCCTTCAGTATGAAAAATTCATGATTAGGTAGAACCTCACATGCAATAACTTTTTTAAACACAAAAGCTTGAAGTTAAACAAAAATTGAATTGGACGAAGCAGCATGCCGAACATGGAAAATAGACAAAACTTCAAAATATCCAATATTAAAATTACCCTAAACAGCCCTCAAGGGCTATCCTCAAAACATAAAGCAACTTGAAGTAGCACAAGACAAGACATGTTTCAAAGAACCGTGGGAAAATCTAAGAAGAAAAACAGCAACGGAGTTACACCATAGGCTGGACAAAAGTTGCAGCATGGTTTAGCATTCTCAAACACTCTTTCCATAGGAAAGAATTTGGCCAGCAGTACTGCCTTTAATCCTCTAAGAATTAGCATCTACTTCATACAACCCCAGCAGATTCGAAGAAAGTTCGTCGAGTTCTAGACAAAAGCTGCACAAGGCAGTTTCATCTTTCAAAATAAATTGGAAGCTTATTAGGATACATGACCCACTCTCATGCATGACTTTTGAAAGTACACTGACAGCCCAAAATTAGCACAAACACAAAGATCACATAGCAGCCCCCAATCAAATCTACAAAATTCACACCACCAGAAATTATCACTTGCACAGATGTAAATTCTGCAAAACATATTCCCTCGTAAAGTCTTGAAATCAGATGCAACCTTGTAAAAAAATGACCAATTGGACGCGACGTTCAAAACCAAGGCTAAAAAAAATTTTGGCACATTGCATTCTGAACCTAGTACAAGCAAAAAAAGAAAAAAGAAAAAAATACAGCGGACTCATTTTTAATTTATAGAAACACATAAGTAGCTAGTGATGGAGATAACTAATTAGCAACAACCAGAAAGAGGACTAGTCAGCTTTATTTCCTTAAACTTTAAATTATTTATGCACAAACCTGATAAATTTGATGGAATGGTAAAACAATGGTGATATTCACTCAAATAAGCATTTTCATGCACCTGAAATATCATGAATTAAAGAATATCAAATGTTACATCAAAGCATTAAAATGAAACGAAAAAATGCAAGAAAATCAGAATCTTCAGCATCAGTGAGATCAACTCAGACTGTTCACACGCAAAAAAAGGTTGAGGCCATCTAAATAATAACAATTCTCTGGAACATACGTTGCCTTTTTGCATTTTGTAGAAAGTTCTGCCTTGTGAACAAACTGAAACTACATCATTCAGGTTCACTTGAAATTTCAAAGAAACCCATTTGTGATTGTGAAAATGAAGAACGAATTGGTGAATTAATTGTCAAAAAGAAAGCATAAAACAATGGAAGAAGCCTGTATGACTGAAAAACAAAATAAATACAGTTTGGGTGGAACAAAAACATCAAAATTCAAGACATCACACTTTCCACGGTAACTATCATAGCACCATCCAAATAGACACTGCTTTCAGAAATGGCTTGATTACAGGTAATTCAGTACATCAGATAGTCTGAATGCAATCATCGCTTCTTCAAATGCCGTCGTTAGCATGATAATATAGACCAAGCAATCGCAAATGAAAGCATACCACACTCTCAGAATTGTGGCGACATCTCCCAGCACAAAAGTCAAAAACACTCCCATATAATCCTGTGAGGCACAAATCAAAGCCAAAATCTTCTCATAACTCAATTTCAACCGAAAGAACAATCACTCATACACACAATAAGAAGCCTACAATCTTCCTTACGAAAAAAGCCTTCAAATGGTCAAAGATATGGATGTTAATTAAAAAATATTTATTATGCTAAAAGAAATCTTGAAAAGGAGCAGCTGATTTAGCACTCAACCAACACTTATAGTCAATCTGAATTGAGATTTACCAGCGGTCACAGGCTTGGCTATTTTGACTTTTAGTGCCAATTCTTTATCAGTCTGGAGAACAAGTAGAGTGCAAATTACAAATGTATGTTACTAAAGCATACTAAAAGGAAGAAAATAAAGAGTGAAAAGTACCAATGCTGGATTCAAGCAGCATGAAACACAAAACTCATATGAGTTGCAACACTGCGAAACAAGATTGCATCCACTGCTTGTTCGGAGGAAGAGAGAGAGAACATTATAAAAATCTTCAATCGAAACCCCATTTGAGAGAACCATAAACATGTTATTTTCAATCAAATTGTTTCTTCAAAAACACGATATGCATATCTATTTGGAAACACTAAATCCAGAAGAAGCAACAAACAGATCAACCTAGAACAAGTGAAAGGATAATGGTATTGAGATGGAGTATAAGTTGCCTAGTAAAGAACTAAAAGAGCTAACTCACTGACAAGAAAATTGATCTCCTTTCCTTGCACAGCAGCGAGACAGAGGGTCAACAGATAGCGCATCGCATACATGAACCTGCAAGAAGAGACCACTTTAGTCACATGATATATATACCACCTAAAAATATTACAAAATTCGTAGACCCCAAAAAAAGGCAAAAAGAATCATCACAATGTAGATTAAATCAATCAAAATACTATACCATTATCGTCTGTGAGAAGTAGCCTTCCTGGCACAGTAGTTCTACAGCTATGCTTCTCCGAAGAGCCCAAATCAATCCTTTCAAGTGTAAATACATAAACAATGAACCAAGCTCATTACCAGCTGACATAAAGATATTCCATATGCGTAATCAACTGTGTGGAAAAAATACTCAAAGTTCCAACCACCGACGACTAAAACTAAACTGGAAACCACACATAACAACCAAATCATGTACTCTGATATACCTAATTGCTGACACTGGGGAAGACAAGTGAAGAATGAGAATGGACATTGACAAAAGGACGACCAACAGAACCAGATTCGAATGATTTCGAAAAGATAGCATCATTTCGGAGGCACAGATCCAAAACGAAAAACTGGAATTTTGCGAATCATAAAATCGCGTGAATCAAATCAAGAACTTGTCGATTCACTTGTGCCTTCAAACTCTATTCCTATTAGCTAGTATTGACATAGATAATAAACATCAAATGATTAATTTTTCTACTCATTTAATTATATGACTAATTTAATTGTTAGAATTTTTATAATTATATGATTGAAAATTTCTCCTGATATGCTGCACATAAGTCAGACATTAGTTATTTAATTATACTAAAAATGACGCGATAGACTAAAATTGTTTGGGCTTATTGAAAAATTTTAATTTCTTGAGTATATGTTTAAATTATGTTTTCACTATTTATGTTAAATAATAATAATATTACGAAGGAAAACAGACAGGCTGACTGATCCGGTCCCAAGTCCTAATTGGATTTCAAACGAGTGAGCTAAATTGTATTTGGACTTTCTTCAATTCAAAGGAAAAATGGGCCGACTTAAAAAGTTGGACTTAATTTGAAAGCCATTTTGGACATCACACTGGACCTAATAACTTATATCCACTGGTAGTGGAGTGGAGGACCATGACCGAATCAACTTTAACTAATAAGTATTAAATTAAGACCTTTCCTTTGTCTAATTATATTTGTTAACTACGGCGTGGAACATGGACTTTGTCCAATAATAATACTTTTATGTTCTAAAGTATTTATTAAACTCGATCTCTTTATGTTTCTCCCCTGTCAAACCTCCAAGGCTCCGTTTCTAGGACCAATTAAAAATATATTTAATGTTTTATGAGTGAAAAATTAAATATATGTTTTGTACAAAGTTTTTATAAAATGTTTTTGAATTTTTTTAAACATGTATTCTTTAAGTATACGTTTTGAAAAATAAAAGACGATCCAATATGAGACAAATCTGATCGAGGTACTCTCTCGCCAGCAGTGGATGTGAACATTCCCTATGTTGAAAAGCTCTTGGGGACGATGAGGTTTGGGTAAAGACCCCACCACATAGTTTCGTATTTGTCCTAAGATTCTTTTACAATATGCTTCCATAAGTAGACAAATCACGTTGCACTGATCGGGGCGTTCGTAGTGATTGAGGGGTCGAAGAGGCCTCAAAATGTATAAATTTTCTGAAATTCATCATCAAATCTCTCGTACGCTATCGTCCAAATACACGTTTAATTATAAAACTATTTTTATAAAAATAGTTGTCCAAACACATACTTACTTTTAAAATACTTTCAAAATTTTTTTCCGCACGCACTTTCATTTAATCATTTTTAAAAAAATTGTCCAAACAGAAGGAAAATTTGAATTTTTTTCTAACTAAATCCCCCTTTTTAAGGTTTGTCTAGAGTTGTAGACTACTAATGTATACACTCTGGATTTACCAAGTATACAATATTAATAACTGGGTCATATAATATGAAAAAATGAAAATGATGTAAGATTAAGGAATATTTTAGTCCACTACTATCCATAAAATAGTATTGTAGAATACGTGTAATGACGCGTCTTTGTTGTTTATTGATGTTTGCTTCCGATCGGCCGGCCTGTAGCTTGGGCGTGTTCCCCCGCTCTCAACGGTAAGTTTTGAACTCAGGCCATTGGACTTTTTATTTATTTATTTTAAGACAAAAATTAAGATTAAAAGTCGACCGTTGTTGGAATTATTAAATATCACCAAAAGCTAAATTATTAACAACGCGCTTTTGATTAAAAATTAAAATATTCTGCCACTTCTACTCCTCTATCCAATAGCGCGTCCAATTTTCTCCACTCCAGAATCCAGCCTATATAGGGAGGGATCAAATCCCTCTACTCTTGTCCAAATCTCCATTTTTTTCTCAACAAACTCTCACCATACGATTGTTTGTTTCTGTTTCAGCAATGCCAACAATTTTGTTGTGGATTTTCCTGGTATACAAGCTCTTGAACACCGTGGTCTTGTACCTGATACCCAAGAAATTGAGGGTCTTTTCTTATTACCTGTTCTCGCATCAGCATCAACAGAAGCAATATAGCAAGAAAAGTCCCGCCCCCGCTCAAGTTTCCCGTGGAATGGAAGCGAGTGAGCTCAAAAGGGTGTTCCAGATGTTTGATCGGAACGGGGACGGGAGGATCACGAAAGATGAGCTGAGCGAGTCTTTGGAGAACATGGGAATCTCGATCCCGGACAAGGAGCTAAGCCTGATGATAGAGAAGATCGACGTCAACTTAGATGGATGTGTTGATATTGATGAGTTTGGGAATCTGTATCAGAACATCGTGGATGAGAGACACGAGGAGAAAGATATGAGAGAGGCGTTCGACGTGTTCGACCGGGATGGGGACGGTTTTATCAGCGTGGATGAGCTGAAATACGTGCTGGGTTCGCTCGGATTGAAGCATGGAGGGGGTGTGGAGGATTGCAAGAGATGATAATGAAGGTGGATGTAGATGGAGATGGCTCGTGGATTTCAACGAGTTTCAGATCATGATGAAAGGGGCACGGGGATTCCTTTGAATCACCTATTCATTATTCATCTTTAGTTGGTCCAGATTATAAAGATCTTACTTTTATTATCTTGTTTCGAAGAAGATTTGATCTTGTAAATACGCCACGCCCAGTGTTTGTCTCTTTAGTTACATTACCCAACAACACAAGTCCAGCATAATTGCTAGATCGATTTCAGGTATAAAAGATGGCAAGTAGAACTTTTCATGCAATGCAGGCATGGATGGAAAGATTGCTACTTTTCTAGTCTATCGTTCAGGTTAAAAGATCTTGCTTTCCGAATCATCACTTGCTCTTCTCTGCTGTTCAGAGAACAGATTTTTTTTAACAATGAGGTGTTGTAATCTTATTTCATTTATAGAATTAGTCCATTTATCTTAGCTTAGTTATTACCTTCCACTGTATTTTGATTAATGTAACTTTCTTTTTTATCATATTTATGATTTAGTACAGTTACTAGGGGTAATTAGCTTTGTCATTCATTATACAGCATACACAACAAAATCTTACAAAACCATTTATTTCTCGATAAGAACAGATGGTAAAAACAGATGAAGATGCAAGCTTAATATATACAGCTAGCGCTGAATTGTTGATTTCTTGGCATGTCAATGGCCACGGGGAGAACCCTCCATTTCGGAATAATAATATAATAATACTTGGTTGCATAGCAACATAGGTCGGATTCAGAGCCTAATTTTCTCCAAATGCTCCTTTTTATCCTTACGGCAACGTACTGGATCACAACGAAATCCTTTAGCAAGCAAGTAGTTGCTTTCACATCAGTTGGTATCAATAATTGCAAGGCCACGATTAAGAAGATTCAGCAACGGTCCATTCTTCAAAGGCATCTACAAAAGGTTGAAGACGAGGAGAAATTGAAGGCTCCAGTTGATTTGGGAAGAACGAGGTTATGATTTAAATGCAATTCTTGCAAACAGATCGACAGAGCTTGCCTAAAACCAAAATCAACCAATTCAAAATTTCTTAATGGAGATATAACTTCAGTTATTCAGGAAGCAAGTTGGAAATTTAACCATCAATCAAGAAGTAAAAGGCATCAGATATTTATCATTTGAGAGAAAGGAGGCTGCTCTCACCCACTGTGCTTGGTCTAGTGATTTGGAAGATCATCCCTTCTTGCGTCTATTTCCTTTAAATTGCTACGGATGGTTTGCAATTGAGTTGTTAAACTATCGTTATGATTCTCAACATCTCTCATGAGAGCAAGCAGCTGGTCTCGATATGCTGCACTTAGACGTTTCTTCAGCCGGAGTTCTGCAGTCAAATCTTGAATCGTTTTATCTTTCTCATCCTACAAAGTTGAACAATTCGATCACTGATGTTCAACTACAAAACAATATCATCCTTAGAATATGCCGTGTCTTTCTCAGTGAAGATGAGAAATTGCACTTGCCACTGTGCCTTTCATCAAACTCAAGAAATTGAACAGAAGAAATTTCGTTAGACTTATCAAATATTTGGAAAGCTCTCTTCTTGATCTAATAAGTTTGCTTTGAAACAAAAAAGCAATAGGGATTGAAAGCCGAAGCAACGGACACAAAAATAAGAGCAAGAGAAGGCTCAAGTCTTATGTTAATAGAGAAGGAGCCTGCGTAATAAAGGACTATAAGAAACTTACAAACGTAGGACGTTTCTTAGGCGACGAAATCACCAACGGATGATTGTGGTCTCTCACAAATTTCCGAACTACCCACCTCCCTATACTTTCTCTCTTCACTATAAGCATTGAAGTACAACCTTCCCTTCGTTTTTGCCCCATATCATGAGATGGACTTTGGACATCACGATTGCCTCTACACCCTAGTCCACGAGATATGATTGATCCATCACGTTCTGATTTACGGGATGATAAAGTGCGGGTCAAAAAACCTATGCGCCCAGCATATTCTTCGTAGAACGTTCTGGCAGCGTCTTCTGAATCAAAGATCATACCTTCATAGGGTTCCCCACTTAAGTCAGCTTCACAGCTAGTTAAATCATGGAGTACAGATGCCTCAATCCCGCCATTGCTCACAACCAAAATTTTTTCCACATCCACTGTGAAAAAATGTTGCACTATATCAGTCCAGTATGATAATTGTTATTTATTAATAGCACGAGCAGCGAAAGACAACTGATAATTACTTCAAATTATATCCCACTTCAACTTAATTGTAAGCAGAAAACGAATTCATTCAATTGACGATACATATCTAAACTTTCTTGGAAGGAATAGATACAAAAGCACTTATTTTAGCTTCATAAGAAATCAAATCCCTCTAATATAGATGCCGGTAGCTTCTCCCCATACGTGCTAACAATCACACAAGTACCTCTTAGCATAGTCAAGAGAAAACGGATCAACCAAGCGAGTAAATTCAATTTCCATAAACTGAGCTACATGAATACGCAAATCCGCACACACAAATCCATATAATTCTTATGGATACATAAAGAAAATTCGAAGGGGGTCCTGCAGTACGAACTGATGGTGAGAATGCTGTCAACTTGTCCACTCCAAAATCAGCAATTTCTGCCCGATTCCAAATTTATTCTCGTCTTTTTTCCCTATCAAACTGCGCATCTGAAGGGAAACAATCGTGGGTATTTGCTGGCGGATTCAGAACTATATACTTCTCGTAAACATCAATTTCTCAATCGGATCAGCTTAGAGTATCTGGGCAGGAAGCAGCTATTGTTATTATATCTGTGAAAGAAGTAACTCTAATAAAATTTACTGACATAAATTTAATATAAAACTTTACTTTTATATTCATAATAATACACATAAATTTTATTCAAAGAAATCTCATTGTATGTTTTAACAGACAATGCTACGATACAATAACAAAATCTATGACATAACTGATGTAAATACTGATATATAATATAAAATATTAGATGTGTTTTCTGTCTATTCAATAAACTTTATCATCTAGTTATTTGCACCTGATATTTTTAAGATTAAAAATAATGTTTAAGCTAAAACTCCATTTCTTAAAGAAATTTTCAAAACATAAAGTATACAAATATCAAATTTATGAAAATAACATTTGTCAAAATACCAAGCTTTCAAATTTGGAACGAATAATGGTAACGATCGCCACCTAAAAAAGAGAAATAAAAATTATACCCTGGGGAAAAAAAGAGTTTACAACAAATTGACAAGTAAAACAACAGAGGAGCCCTGATAAAAAAAATGGACCTGCACCAAATTGTTGGGTTTTCACGATAAAAGCAACATTGAATAAAAACAACTTCTAAGCTTTCCTGCTCTCATAATCACTGCATTTACTGTACAAACTAGCATGAGACATTCACTGTACACAGAAAGTTGCTTTCTTCCAACTGCTACGATCTTCACAAAGTCTTCAAACATGTACATGACGAGTAGCAGAAGCCATTGATATCGGACTTGTTCTAGACATACAAATCCTAGGAGTTCGACAAAGATCATTATCACATCTCCCGGACGCCAATATCCAGGTTAATTTTATGAGATCACGCAAGTGTAAATCGATCACCAGCACAACTAAACAAGAAACTGGTGGTTTTGGCAAAAAATGGGGTACCAAGTGGATATCATAAGGAGCCCCCTCCCAAGAAGCAGTTGCTGCTGCCCGAGCTCCCAAAAGTAGTTGGCACATCACGAACTTGGAACTTCACAATGCAGGTGCCAAGAGTATCCAAGATATCGAGGCATTCATGGAAATCTGAATCACTTACCATCAACACCCATTCCCCTTCATCATCGAGATACTTGAGCTGGAATTGCCCAGTTTGCATTTTGAACCTTATGGCAACTTCTTCATACAGTTGAAAACAACCAGCTGAAGGGTTGAATTTGAATCGAACTGTATCTTCTTTGTATGTAGCTTTGACTACAAGTTTACACCGATTATCGCCAAAGGCTGCTTCAGTTTTTAAATCACGTCTATCATCATAACTTTTCATGCTTGACGAACTTCCATTCATCAATGACCCTGACACTGACCCATTGGTTGAATCTGTCATGCCAGAGGATGTAAGTTGCTTGTGTTCAACAGCTCCATCATCTGCAGCCGTCTCTATATTACCTTTCGATTCCGAATGTGTCTTACCATCAGCAGCCATAGAGCTCGATATTCCAGAAAAGAAATGAGATCCAGAAGGCACGGGTTTCGTATAGTCATTTTCCAATACCCGACTACTGCATTCTTCTCTTGCAAGAAAATTATCTGGAGGAGATTTTGGATAAATTATCAAGGGCATGGTGTTTAGACTAGCAGGAGATGAAAGCCTCACATCTAATGTGGCTAACTCTGATTCTTCGTGCTTTTCCGAAGGAATATTAGTTTTACAATCTCCTTTGTAGAAGTTTGTGCCAATCAAATTAAAACCTGACAAATCATTTTCATTCAAACAGCACTTCTCTTCCATTTTTTCAGTGGTGGTCTCAATGTCAATATAAGTTGATCGGGGCACTGTTTTTGTGTTCTGGATAACTAAATCCGAAGCTTTTGCCGAGGGATTATTATATGGTAAGACGACACTTTTTCTAGGATCAAATTCTTGGAGAATTGAGGCAGTAGCCACGAGTTCCCCTGTGGTTGGATCAAACTTTAATCCTCCTTCAACCCCCTCGACTGAATCTATCACACTTTGTATTTTTCTCAAAGAACGGTTCACTTTGTTTATTTTCCGAGAAGGCCATCTCGAGATGCCATGTTGCCTGCATATCCTTTTGAGAGTCGTCGGGCACACTATAGAAACAAGAAACATTGAACAAGAGTTATTTTCCCCTTTATATAATGTTTCGATAAGTTCATCCCTGCCACAGTTCTGCGATACAGAACATTGTAACTTCCCCATTACCCATATCAGATTGATCTATTAATACGTTTGTGTGTGTCAAGTGATCAATAAGAAAACATTTTCAGCCATGTGAGGGAAATAATTGTGCAGTTGGCAAATCGACGTGTTCTTGTCGATTATTTTTATTCTGCTATTTTTTCCATTTATTCGTCATAATTGTAACGCACATGAATAATGTCTCAACGGATAACTCACCGCCAATGCTTTTTGCAGCATCCTTGAGGCTACCAGAGAAATATTGCTGAAGAACGTGTAAACTAACGTTCTTCTCAGCTGTGCTTCGCTTCTTTTCCATCAGTTTTTTAGATCCAGATATCACCTAAAACAAAAATAAGATGACTCAGAGTCCTATTTGTTAAGCCATTATCATGAAAAAGCTATCATTTCTAAAAGCTTATAGGTAAACTACCAGAGAAATTGCACATTGACTCAGTAAAAACCTGTTACACATCCACACTTGGTAAGGTGGTCGCTGTAGTTTTGTCTTATTCCATATAATAAGACCTAACGGGGATCGGGGATGTCAGGCCTGATGGGGAAAGTGAGTCTATAAAAATTTAAAGATTGTTTCGGTATAGTTAAAACACACACACCCACACACATAATATATAATAGATTTGTACCTAATATTTTCGGCTTTTCCTAAATTGTGCCATCTTCCACCCCTTATTATTTTTACTTACTGGTTAATCTTATCTTATAAAAAAAGCTTTTTCTTGCCTACTGATTGGATTTCACAAGATTAAACAATGTCTCAGATAGAGCTTTGGGTTGGGCATTATCTCATGTATGCAACGTGTGTTAATATATATATTTAATAGCAAGTGTAATAAGAAAATATGGAAGTACCTGTCCATGATGACCATCAGAATCTGTTCTCATAGCAATTGAATCAGGTATATTTTGCATAATTTGTTCAGGGGAGTTCATATCCCCATTGACAAGTGAATGCTCAGAACTCCTCCGAGATAATGGTGGTATTCTTTTCCCTTCCTTACCATGTAATTTATCTTTCGTATCCTCCAGCCCAAGAAATTCAGCATCTGCCACAGTCCTCAAAGTTCTGCAGATCCTCTGCATGGTACTTGAGAGATTATTAAGCAAGAGTTGCTGTTCTGTGCTTCCTTTCAAATTGACAGGAAGGAAAAACTCAAGTACATAGTCATCATCCCCAGTGAAAGTACTTCTTAGCCTGACTGCAACAGCTGCTTGTAGACCAAATTTACGGGCATGATGTACAAGTGGGTACTCATGTACATGGTATTCCTTGACATCTGAGTAGAAGAATGCATGATTCGATTGAAGAGCTTTCCCAGCAACACCCTGTCCATTCTCAAGATGATGTTGTGTGCAAGCATGCATAAAACCCTGTATATCTTTGTCATTCACATAACATGCTGCGTCATGGATCCGCAGCACCCACTTTTTATACAAACTCATATGTCCTGTAGCAGATGCTAGTTTGGTTTCACTACCAGAACCTTCTATGTAAATACATGGAATCCATGCTAAAGCAACCGGTAATCGGTGTGCATGACAAACGGCACGTAAAACATCTGTTATCTCAGCTAAAGCTAGCCTTTGATTCTTAGAGAGAGTCTGCAGAAAATTTTGAATAAATATAGTTATGCTGACCATGGAACAGACATGACGGGCAAATAAAAAAACCAAGGACAACCTGAGGATATCGCCTATGAGGTACAGTGCTCCTTAAATTCACAGCCTGAAATGTGCACACAAACAGTGAGAGAAACCATCCATGTAATGGAAAACAACCAAGAGAGTGAGAACAAAGAGATAATCCAGAATCATATGTACGATTTCACTCATATTGACTCCCTCTCTCATTTCAATAATAGGATAAAAACAACAATGAAATGTAAATAATACTGGAATTAAACAAAGAGAGTAGTAAATGCGGTTTTCACTAGAACCATCAATATATCTGAGGAACTTTATTATTTGCTGCATCACATGATTGTTTTCTATTTTCTTTCTTCTGTTTCTATCATGTAGAAATATCATACCCAACCACATCAAAGGATATCGAAGGACAATTCGTAAACTGAGAAATATTTCTCTATAACCTAGAAACACTTACGAGGTTCTACTTGCTACTGAAGGTTTTTTTCCCGATAAGGGATGAGGAAAAATGCCGAAAAATGCCAAAAAATAATAGGAGAAACAACACCAATTAAGAAACCAATGACCAACCTGTAGTGCACGACAAACGTTTTGCATCTCCAAATCAAAATTAGATTTTTCCTTTGTGGTAACTAGTTCTAGTACTGCACAACATGCGGTTTGAAGTGAATCATCCTCAAATACAGGTAAAGCAATAGAGCCTTGGACTTTATGATCAATGGCATATTGTTTCCGTGCATATTCAGCTTTATTGTAGTATCTCACATTTGAGGTCCATTCGGGAATTTTTGAAGTAAATACGCGACCTATAAGCCCAGGGACAGATCCAGGGTTTGATTCCGGGGAAAATGTAAAAGATCTAGACACTTCGCGATATCCGCTAAGTGTTTGATCTAGTAAATAAGGTTGTTCACAAGTGCTTAAGATGTGACGACTCCCATCCATTACTGGAACCCAGACTTGAGCTAAAATACCAACCTCAGACCATTCCTTAAATAGATACAAAGCTCTAAGCATTTTCTCAGCCAGGGATTGGAAAGGAAGCCTTGGTATCACACTGTTCCGTTCATCGCCCACTACATTATGCAGCCTTGAGCTTTTCTCTAACATCTCACTAAAATTAAAACCACCATCAGCAGGATTAATCGGTATAGCCAAATGACTGTTCTCATGAAATTTACCATCGGTTATGAATGAATTTCCCAAAGTACCACCTCCCACCATTGAAATTTCAGAAGTGTACTGATCCGTTAAATTCAATCCATCGAAGGATGGAAAATTTGTGGATGCCATACCCGTGGAGAAGGCAAAATGTGGAAGCATCTGTTCAGAAAACCCACTAGGGCCATCATACCACCCAGTATATGCGTCGATATTAATTAGTTCTGGAACATTACCAAACGTTTCGTCCGATTTTGAGCTCCGAACACCATTTTCCATCAATTCTGCATGCTTCCCCTCCATACAACCCTCTGAAAAAGCTAAACTTCCGTGGCCTTTTCTGTAACCAAGAACAGGTACTCCGCTTAAACTACAGAAAAAAAACTAAAACCAACTAGCTAAGAGTGAAAGCTCCGGAACAGTTGAAATTTCATTTACTCTTCCCAAACATTCCCCAAAAACGTTATCCTGTTTGTTCCTCTTTTGCCCCGATATTTTCTAATCGACTCATGGATTAAAACTACTGGAGACCCTTCTGCCTGCAACAAATAAGTTCTGAAATTACACTTGGTCACTCCCATAAGCACTTTAGGACAAGCACAGATAATACAATCGCTGCCTGTGAAAGGACAAAAGACAGCTTTGAGACCAACCTCAGATGTTGACAGATTTTGCGTAGACAAGCATGAACAATAATCCACATAGAAATGGCCAGCAGTGTAAATAAAGAGATACTGTAGGAAAAATTTTAAGAAGTCGACACTTAAAAAAAGCCCCTAATCATTACCCAAAGAACTAATACAATCTATATAAAGATCAGCTATAAAAATTACAGCCATCGGTAGCTTCTCGTATGACAGAAGTTTTGTCACGAAACATAGAAAACTTTGTACTAACAGCAAACACTCTATCCATTACCAGATCTGTGGAAAAAATAACTATAGAAATACGGCAAATACTGACATTACTATATCTGTGGAAAACCAGTATACGCGTGCACAAAAGAAATATTAGCTCTAGCTACATGAACAAACTTTCTCCTATTGTTTATTGGAAATGGGTAACCTGAAGCAGGACCAACCACAACTAAGATTTGGAAATAGATGGTTCTTGCCTTGAGTATGAATTGTGTGGGAATATTTAAGCTACCCTTGCTTCTCAGACTAGAAATATAGCTTCGTCCCTCCTATGAAGTTGTAATTTTTGATTTCATGGCATTGTTTTTCCAGAAAAAAGAAGAAAACTTCCAATCATGGAAAATTAACAGCGGCTAGATTCATGATTCAGGAATATCTAAAAAACTCTTGAACCTCAGTTGATTAAGTATACCCCATTTAACCAATGAATATAAGGTAATCAAGTTTAAAAGGGCAAAAAAATATAAAGTGAAGAGAAGGAAGAAGACGACAAATAAGAGAAGTACCTGTGGGAGCTTCGGCGGAGATGGATGCAATGGTCCGGAAGATGGAGACTGCGCTTATATATTTTAATACTAAAAATGAGCTGGGTATTTTGCTTTTATTTAATTATTTTTAATGCGGAAGTGTCACTTTTGAGAATTAATAAATAAGTGTCGATCTCACATCCATTACATTGTACTTCGTCTTCTGATCGTTGTCTGTTTTCACTGCAGAGTTAAACTTATGAGCTTTTTTTTTAGTAAAATATCATAAATTTTAAATAATGTACCTATGTATAACTAAGTTCAGGGCTTACTATTATAATTAGTTATCATATTGTCAATCTTAAAAATTTAAACAATGTTAAAATTTACTATTATAAATTTATTTCAATTAATTCATTTTTTTCATTTTAAATATTACTTGACTGTAAATTTATTGAAACAATAAAAAACTAACAAGGTTATAAAAAGATATAACTGGAAAGGCTGGGATCTCAACCCAGGATCCCTCAATGGCTCAACAACTTAAAAAGGCACGGCCCGGGATTCAAACCGCGGTCTCGTTTTTATTACAATTTATTTTATAGCTGTTAAATTTGTTTACATTATTTAATTAAATAAATCACTTCCTTGGTGGAACCGGTCTACAAAGCCGGGCCTTTGGATCTTGCGAATCAGAAAACGCCACCTCATTTTAGAGATCATTTCACTAATTCAACCACCGCCACTCCTCCGCCGCCGCTGCCGCCGTTCTAACTTCAACAATCGTCCCTCAATCATGTCGAATTTCTCTTCAGGTTAAAGGTTTGTCTTTCTTTTTCATTTTCCATTTATTGTTTTGATGAATTCATGTATTCGAGTTCTTCCTGTTGATGACTGAATTATCGCACAATAACTGGGTTTAAGGAGAAGAGAGAGTCGGTCTCGAAATGCTGAAGATGATTAGTGTCCGATCGTTTTGGTAATTCGATGTTATATCCATCTCTGAAATTTTACATGCTTGTCATCCCTATCGTTTAAGCGGAAGATAGTACGCAGCGTTAGACAGGAATTGAATTGCGGGGACTAGTGATGGTGGTGGGGATTTGGGTTAACATTTTCTCTGTTTTGGAGTGAAAGGTATGATTTTGGAAACGTTACCCGTAAAAGTTTGAATCTTCCGAGGCTTGTATTAACCTGTCATTGCCACTATTTGTTGAGATTCTATGCCTCAGTAATGGATTGTAAGAGAATAAATAAATTGAACAATTTACGCTTTCTGCTACATCATCATGGAATAAAATAGCGGGGGGCGGGGGGATTTTTCTTTCTTCTTTTTCCACGAGGGGTTAGTGAAATGAGGTGCAGCTCTGCTCAATATCATCACTTGCCGCAAATCATATCAGTCACTCACATTGTTTTATTGTTGCAGGACTATTCCATCTTTGCACTGTGCTAACGCCAGCTGGATCACGGTAGAAAGCATGTTTCCCATATTACGTTCAGAGTTTCTTCTTTTGATACTTCTGAAATTCCGTTGAGTTCTACTGTTTCTTGTTCAAGATTGATTTTAGGATTTTGGTTTGTAGGAGTAACTAGAATGTCTGGAAGAGTTTTGCAAGTGCATGAACCGGTATGCAGAGACAGTGATGAAGAGGTGGCCATGAATCCAAGATCTGGTGGGGAAGTGGTTGATATGAACGAGGGATCAACTGAAGCTCATATCCACGAACTAGAAAAGAAGCTATTAGAACAAGTTGTGTATAGTGAGGAAGAGGCATACATGTTATATTGTGACTATGCCCAAGCTATGGGTTTTAATGTTCGTAGAGGAAAGCAGTACTATTTTATGGGAACTCGAAGGGTTCGATCCAAGACATATTGTTGTTCGAAAGAAGGGGTGAAAGATGACAAGGCGGATGCCAATGGTTCAGGCTATAAAAAGGCGGAAACTCGAACAGGATGCAAAGCAACAATATCTTTCTTGTGTGACAGTAGTGGTCAATGGAAGGTCTCAAGATTTGAGAAGGAGCATAATCATGAAATGGCCCCGCCTTACGTCAAGCCCTCGAAGAAATCTGGGCAAGCAATTTTAGCTTCAAATGCTTATGGAAGTGGTGGTGTATTAGATTCACTGGTAAATATCTCGCTTGCTTACAGTCACATACTTAATTTCTCACAATGAGTAGTAAATTCTTGTTGAAATAAATGTGTTGGACTATTAAAATTGTAAAAGGTTCTATATCGGCAGTACACTTAAACTTTCTACCAAGTGTGTACGATCCATTTTGTAAAAAATCTGATGCTATACATAATGATTCATTAAAACTTAAGCAACCAAGATTTAGAAAATTGAACTATACAAGATACTTCCTTGGTAGAACTAAAGCTCAACAATTCTTTTAAATCAAGTGCTTATTTTACATTGGATATTGGGTTTTCAACCAATATTTGGAACTAAATCATTGCAGCTCCAGGCAAGGATCTATCGTATTAACTTTTTGTCTATTTATGTTGACTGAGGACCGTATGGTTGAATCAAGTATATCTTGCTGTTGATATAGCATTTACTTGCATACTAGTAAATTAGAATACAAAGAAGGAATTCATCAGAAGGATGAAACGGCATAGGCTGCTCAAATGTGATCATTTACTTGTGATTTTCATGTTCTTTTTTTCTAATGACGATGAAGTCCAATAACGATTCTTTTTATTCATATCAAAGAAACCTTATTTCATCAGAGCACTGAGTCATTAGATGATAAATTTTGTTGGTTCGAAAAATTGCTCAATGGCTTTGTATGTGGCACAACATCAGAGTGTGGTGCTTTGATGGCTTGATGATTTGAAATATTTGGTATGTGTAATTACTACCGTTATAGTCTTTGATACAAAGTCTTTTCAATTTTCACAAGTTGGAAGTTAGTTGAATGATTAGCGGAGGTGCTTGGGCACGCATATGGAATAAATCATTGACTTGCAT
Source organism: Dorcoceras hygrometricum (assembly GCA_001598015.1). NCBI lineage: Eukaryota > Viridiplantae > Streptophyta > Magnoliopsida > Lamiales > Gesneriaceae > Dorcoceras > Dorcoceras hygrometricum. Next base: position 953,912 of record KV005017.1, read on the forward strand.
CGGTACGATGTTTTATATAGGAAGAAGAAGAACAAGAAGTGCTTGATAGTAAACAGCGCATGATATTGTCTATTTCAGTGAATGCATATTAACTTGTCTCAAAAGTCAGCTAATCTGTCTCTTCAGTTTCTTCATCCCTTACGTCTCTGTGTAGAGTGAAGCCGAAAAAATCCGGGAGCTGTCCTTGCAGCTGGTGAATGCGAAGAATCGAGCTGAGAATTTTGAAAGGCAAGCGGCAGCCTACAAGAGGCAACTGGATATGATCTGTGAGCATATCGAAGAGCATAATCAGTCTTTGTCAAAGAAGATTCAAACTGCTTTAAACAATGTGAAGAAGGTCGAATCCAGAGATTAGCAATCCCATTGTTTTCTGATTGTTTAGTGCATGCTAACAGTAGCTGGAAGTGCTGCCTGTTGTCCCTCCGTCTATCTGTGTATCTTGCTAATTGTGTTGTATATGATAGTGGCTGCTTAACATGTAAAACGACCCATTTCAAAACGAAGCATAATGAAATTTAAGTTCTACAAATTACAAGTTATATATCGAAATAATTCTTTAGATAATTACTGTTTTCATCGAAATTTCTTGGATAATAGTAGTTTTTATTTAAATAATGTAAAATAATATTACTTATAAAAATGTAAAAAGAAATGGTAATATACCTCAGGAGCCCTGCCCCTTGAACGGCGAGAAGTAGGGCCGGAATTGAAGCTCCGGCTCCCCAATTTTATTTCAGTTTTTTTGGAAAGAAAATATTTGAGATTTTGTGTTATTTTTAACTAAAAATGAAAACACCTTAAAGGTGACACTACAGCGAACTAAACTTTTATTTTGTAGTCAGAGCCTCAAACAGCAAATGTTTTTTGCGGAACTTCTTTTTCTTCATTTGACAATAGAAAATTTTTCATGTGATCCTTACTCACTAGTCACTACTCGTGGGTGTGGTCGAAGTCGTCATATTTTTTGGTGTACTGAGATCGGTGCTTGCAAGGTGTTTGTTGTATTTTCCATATCAGTTTTCGTGGTATATTTATCATTCATGTCAATCTCTAACTTTTTTTTTTTTTTTTCAATTTTTGCTAAAACAAAATTTGATAAGTCCTTTGAAGTTGAAAAGCACATGTTTCACCTTTGTTTAGAATTGTTACTGTCTACTTCACACTTTGGTGCTTAATGTTTGTTGATATGCCGTTATTCTTTCTGCCACAAAGTTTAAATTTTATTTGCTATAGTGACCATTTTTGTTGGTGTTTAATTCTGGACTAGTTTTTCAGTACTTGCAGGTAGGTGACCTGCAAACATATAGAACTTGTCCACGCGACGCTAGTGCATACCATGCTAGGGATGCCTTACCAAGAATAAGAACATTGTCTTTCAAATGGTGAATACACTGCTCCGGGGTCTGCGCAGAGTCTCACTGACTTCAGTTTTTAGCTTCACCCTTCCTTTCAGGTAACTCCTTATTTTCTTTTGTTCTGAATTTGGGTTCATAAACATGCATCATGATGATGATGATGTGGTTTAGTTTCCTATTCAGATTTGGCTCCCGACTTCCTTTTCATGATTATATCTATTATTTCCTTCAATTGTCAGGCATATTCTTGGTGCTCCAGAACCCATTTTCATTATCTCTAGAACTTTATCACACTTTCCCCGAAGCCCAAAAAATTATTGGCAGGTGGCTACACTATTTCAGACGAGATGCTTGAGTCACGGGTCAGTGAATCTGGTCATATCGCCAGAGGGAAAGCCCAAGTTTGAGACCCACGAAATTGATCCTCCAAAGAAGGAGAAATGGAAGACGAAGAAGAGGCTGAAGCTACAGAGGAAGAAAGAGAGACAAATAAGAAAGGCTGCCAATAAGAAAGACCCCAGAAGGCTTGGGGTCAAAGGGAAGAAGCAGAGGCAGGGATTTTCTAATGCTGAGGAAAGGATAAAGTACAAGCTTGAAAATGTATATGCCTATCTACTAAAAGTTGTATACATTCCCTCTTAAATAGTTTCGTTTATTTCATTTTTAATTCACTTTCAGGCCCGAATCAAGGAAAATTTACTGATAGAAAGGCTGAAACGATATGAAGTATCCAAAGCACAAGGTCCTGTAGTCGAACCCTGTGTATTATCTGGTGAGGAGCGATTCTATATGAAGAAGATGGCCCAAAAAAGTTCCAATTATTGTCCGGTTGGCAGAAGAGGAATCTTTGGTGGAGTTATCCTTAATATGCATCTGCACTGGAAGAAACATGAAACGGTCAAGGTCATCTGCAAACCTTGCAAGCCTGGGCAAGTACAAGAATATGCTGATGAAATTGCTAGGTTAAGTGGTGGAATTCCGATCCAGATTATTGGAGAAGATACCATAGTTTTTTATCGAGGAAAGAACTATGTGCAGCCAAAGGTTATGTCACCAGTTGACACATTATCCAAGAAACGGGTAAGTCTCCCTGTTCAGCAGTATTCTATGTTTGATATTTTGTAGAACGAGGCGTATCTTTAACTGTTAATGTGTACGACAAACTTCAGGATTAGTCTCTATAACAGTTGGCTTAATTGTGTTGTGGCTTCTCCTTGGATCAGTTCCATTATCTTTCTTCTTTCACTGGTGTACTACTTGCAAGAGTTTGTCAGTATTAGTTCATCATGTGTTAACTTATTCAACTTTCTTGAAGGCACTGGAAAAATCCAAATATGAACAATCCCTCGACTCTGTAAGACGCTTCATTGCCATAGCAGAGAAGGAGCTGGAACTATATTACCGGCATGTTGCACTCTATGGTGATCCAAACGATAGGGATCCCATATCCATACTCAATCAACCAAGAAGGAAAGGCAAAGCAAATCATAACAATCAGATGAAAAATAGCAATGGGGATGGTTTAGAACAATGTTCATCAGCAGTATCTGGTTTTGCTGACCAAGAACTTTCTGAAGTCGAGGATATTAACATAGACGATAACGACTCATCAGATTGTGAGGATGACGAGTTGCATAGCGAGGACTTGGATTCCTCTGATGAAATTCTACGGGCCAGATAATCTATCAACACGGAAAGCATTGATTCGGAGTCTGTATATTGTTTAAACGGGTGGCAAGTGAAAAATTAAAGACATAAATGTCAATGTGCTACAAAATAGTAAGTCTACTTTATTTTATTCACTTTACATTTCTCCCTCAGTTATTTATTCTTTTTTTGCTGCCAATTGTCTCAAATGGCCTTTCACGGCCTAGTTCGTGACTACTGTTGATGTTCAATATATGTAATTGTTCATATCTCATTACTAATGTTAATGTTAATAATGATACTGTGGCAAGAAATGTGTCGTTAAATTTAAATTGGATAACTGCAATCAAATAAATTCTGAATAAAAATTTTATTTAAAAAATTAAATTTTTTTTTCTTGTCGGGCTTGCGTGATTTTTGTCATTTAAATTTTAGATCGGTGCTCATACGATGAAAATGCCACATCAAAATTATAGTCAAATATATCGTGAACGATCGATCGGGAAATTGTTGGCAAGTCAATATTTACGTCCTATATGTGGGTATAAATAATCGCTTCAGATATATTGTTTATTTTGCTTGTTTGACACAATAAATTACCAGCCATCGTCACCACAGATTATTCTGCATATGTTCTATAATAATTTTCCCATGATTGATTAATTATGGTTTAAAAAATTTTAATTTAATAGACCATATAATTTTATATATTAGAAAGTACGGATAATAATATTAAAAATTACTTAGTACTATTTAAAAGTATAGAGAAGGAAAAAGAAATATTTAGCGATGAATATAAATCTTGAAAAAAAACATAAAATACATTGGTATAAGTGGACTATGAATTCATTGAAATAACGCAAAAGAAATCTCAATGCACATTTTCGATTTTTATTTAAATAAAACTACTTATGTAATTTGACGATGATATTTTCATAAATCAAACAGATTTAGTTCTTGTATCGTACATTAAGGTCTCACTTGCCATAAAAGAAATAGATAGAGATGACATATAAAAAATTTCATATTTGTGTTATTATCCATTAAGGATCATGATATTTAATATCGAAAACAAAATTATGATTACTCTAAATCAGTAAAATACAATCCAAAATTAAGTACAAAATCTATTCCTTTCCCCACTAAATTTTGACTAACATATTACTCTGATATGAAGAAGAATCTTGTAAATATGACATATATATACTGATTTAAAAATAGCTAAAGCTAATCATTTTAAATCATAATTTCGAACTAATAATTAAAAAATTGTAAATAATTTCTCAAAATTTTATTCCATAATAAACTATAAATTAACGAAACCAAATATGAAAATTTCAAGTCTATTAATTACAAGTACAGTAAACACTATAAAGCTAATAGTGTGGGGGTGAAGAAACTTTATTAATCTATAAAGATAATCGTTAGATTATTAAATTAAAGATAGTATTTCTCAATTAAACAAATGTAAATATAATTACATAACTATCATAACGTTTGTTATTGTGCATATCAAATATCTTGTATTAATATAAACTAAATTTATTATAAATATTTATAGTTTTAAAAAATAAGTAAATGATCTATCATGATGCAATAATTATAAATTATTAACATAAAGATTCTAGATCTTTGGTGAGGATAATTCTGTTCACTTGTATATACATTAATCATCCTTCGTAAATTTAGTTTTTTTTTTTTTTAATTCTGCGTAACATTACCAAAAATATGAAAAATCATACTTTTGGATAAGTAATAAAAATCATACTTTTGGATAATTTAATAAAATCCTCCTTTCACGCCAGATAATTGATCCATATTTACTTGATTAAACACTCCTCTATCCATTGTAATCCTACTTAGTCCCCACCACCTTCGTCTCTCTCTATATAAACTGCATTGACAACCCATTCTTCTCTGCGCACACAGATTGAGATTATTATTATTATTTATACCTCCGAATTTCCCTTTCGTGTATTCCTTTTGAAGAGCAGGAATGGCAGGAACGGTCAACGGTTGTTCCGGAGGTGGCCTGATCGTGAGTTTTGGTGAGATGTTGATCGACTTCGTTCCCACAGTCTCCGGGGTGTCTCTGGCGGAGGCGCCGGGGTTTCTGAAGGCCCCAGGAGGAGCCCCCGCGAACGTGGCGATCGCGGTGTCGAGGCTTGGCGGAAGATCTGCCTTCGTTGGGAAGCTCGGCGACGACGAGTTCGGTCGCATGCTCGCCGCGATCCTGACGGAGAACGGAGTGACGGCCGAGGGAGTTACTTTCGATAAGGGTGCACGCACGGCGTTGGCCTTCGTGACCCTACGCGCCGACGGGGAGCGTGAGTTCATGTTCTATCGAAATCCCAGTGCTGATATGCTGCTAACCCCCGATGAGCTGAACCTCGACCTTATTAGATCTGTGAGTACTCTAATTGATTCCGTCTGGTGCATCCCACGCGCGCATATTTTTTTTAATGTGATTACTGATACTGAAATCCATATTGATTCCACGTGCAAATATTTTTCTTTATATTATCACAAGGCAAATTAAGAATTTTCTTATAGATTAAAATTAGAATTTACTTTTCCCAGCTTTGACCTTCAAATGGAAGCCCACCTCTGCAACTTGTACTATTGTTGTTTGGATTGGCGTGCTAAGTGATGTTAATGATGCTAATTGATATAGTTTAAACAAATTTTAATAAATAAATTAGCTGGAGGTGGTCCTACGAAGGAAATATCTTTTGAACTGCCTTCTCGCCCTCTGATAGAAAAGTCCATCCGTAGAATAGACCAGAGTCCCGGAAAAGGAAATTAAGGATATATAAAATCAATATATTTTTTTATGATGATACATACCATGATTTCTTTTCCCTATCCAAGTTGGGATAACCATGGAAAGATAATTTTTTTGAACGAAAGATCAGTTTAGATTCTGTTTAATCACGCGCAATTGCGTATGATTTAGTTGAAAAACTAGAGATTTTTTCATGTAGTTAAGAGCAAGAGTTATCGGAGCGGTGGGAAAATACTACCGCAAAGTGCGGATCAACTGTGAAATACGTCTATTAAACAAAATCCACCCACCCACCCACCACCCTATTTAATGTGATTCTAGAAATATTTAGTTCACAATTTTGTACGAAGCATGAGGACAAGTTGATGATGGGAGAGGTGAGTCCCACACTTGACGTGTTTAACACGCTGGAATCTCACTGCGGGCCTTAGAATCTATTCGACTTCTTATCTTCTACGTATGAAAAAAAACACATATTTATGTGTCTCTGAGTACATAAGTGAGAGATAATAAAAAATGGTATCGGAATTTATTTATGTCAAATCATGGGTCCACTGATTCTAAAATGGAAAAATAGGCATCCCTCGATGTATTTCACTCGATGGCTCAGTACCATTGATTGCATGCATTTTCATCCGATAGATATAGATATTAGATCATATCAAATAAATGGTGGATGTGGGTAGCATGTAATTTTCCAAAAAATCATGGGGCCGCTGATCTTTTCTGACTTGTTAACGTAGCCTACCTAATCCCACCAGACAATTATTTAAGATAATAGACCAATTATATTAGAATAGATGGTGTTTGGACGATCATGAATTTCAAATTTACAGATTTGAGTTAGAGAATTTTTGTTGTGTAGTAGGTAAGAACATGAAAATATGAGCTTGGATGAAAACTTATTCGAAAGTATTATTTCTGATATATGTGCACAAAATTAAGACTACTCATTAGAATCATTTTCAATTATTCTTGCCTTTAATCTATAAAACTACAATCTTGTTTGTGCGCATAGGCTAAGGTGTTCCATTATGGATCAATAAGCTTGATCGTGGAGCCATGCCGATCGGCTCATTTGAAGGCGATGGAAGTGGCGAAGCAGGCCGGGGCTTTGCTCTCATACGACCCAAACCTCCGGCTACCACTCTGGCCATCGGAGAAGGAGGCACGAGTTCAAATAATGAGCATATGGAACAAGGCAGATGTGATCAAAGTCAGTGATGTTGAATTGGAATTCCTCACCGGCAGCGATAAGATTGACGACGAATCCGCCATGTCTTTGTGGCACGATGACTTGAAGCTTCTTTTAGTTACTCTGGGAGAAAAGGGATGCCGATACTACACCAAGGTAATAAATTCAAAGTTTTAATAACAGCTCAAAAAGTTCTTACCTTAAACATGTCATCTATGAGTGAAAATTAGATTGTTGCAGTAAATCGGTTGCTTTGAATATTATTCGAATCAACCTTTGTAGTGAGTAGTAAACTTGATTTACACGAAGATATATTATATGCAAATTGGTTAGGGACTTTTTTAGTAGATATATTAAAACGAGGCGGGCGGTCAACTTGTTGGTTCCCTGTTTCTGAATGAAGCATGCACTATTTTGGAGAAAAATATGATTATTTATATGTTAAATCGAGCAACATTACCGCAATAAATACAGTATGAAAAGGAAAAGATGGTGATTTTATCAAAACTGTGGATGGATGAAATATTCTTGAAATATGTGACAGACTTTTCGGGGATCAGTGGATGCATACCGTGTGAAAACAGTAGACACAACTGGAGCTGGAGATTCTTTTGTGGGAGCCCTTCTTTGCAATATTGTGGATGACCATTCCATCATCCAAGTAACAATTTAGCAACCTTGGATTTCTTTCTAGAACTAATGCATAAATCCCTCCTGAATCTGCCATGTTACTGATAATATTTGATTACTAACTATATGTCAGGATGAAGGGAGATTGAAGGAAGTGCTCAAGTACGCTTGCGCATGTGGAGCTATAACAACAACCAAGAAGGGAGCAATCCCGGCTCTTCCTACGCACTCAGATATCCTCACTCTCCTCAAGGGAGCTTAATCAATACAACAAATATACTGATTTTTTTTTTTGATTCGCGCTGCTTTCTTTCCTTTCTTCTCTTTCTTTCTTTCCAGATGGCTATTTTCCAATCTCTCGTGTTGAGGTTTTCAATTTTTCTGGTTTAACATTTGATAGTACTGAATAATGGAACACTTACTTTCTTCTCAAGTGTGGATAATATTAGAGATTATGCATTACAACTATGCCTGTGTATACTTTTTTAAGGTTTTAGCTGGAAAAAGGACTTGAAATGCTTGGACATGAAAACCGATATATTCTTCATCCTGGGCATCTGATATACCAAGTTCGGGATGAATAAGCAACAAATATGAGTAACCTTACAACCGAAGTCACCCAAACTTATGCCCCTTCACATAGTAAACATATTACCGAGCCACTTTAATCTAGTATTTGATCTCTCTCGCATATGATTATCAAGTTTCAACCAAGATCAGGAACTGTGAAGAACTCTTCATCGTCATCAGGGACTTCGGTTCTAGGCTTCTTGTTAGGCATGTGACATTTTCCTGATCGGTGAGAAGTTGCGTAACTTGGCTGAGACGTGCGCAGCTGAGGGACTTCCGCTGCAGCATAAGCGTCTTGGTGAAGCTGCTCACCGAACAGATTCATCTCCGTCAGCCATTCGAGTTCATTAAACTCGAGTTGCTCCTTCTGCACAGATGTATTAGAATCATTTTTAAAACAAGCAGAACACAAATTTTGTCTACGAGGGTAAAAGTAGATACCCATTGAAATGTAAAACTTTGCCAAAAACACTAGACCTCTTATCTTTCCAAACGTAAAAACGTACTATCTCCACATCTTTCGTTGGCGAACTTTTCAAAGTAAACTCTTGCAAACAAACACTGGTGCAGTCTCCAAATATTTCATTGGCTAAAAACTTTGAAGTTTTCAAAATAAACTCTTTTAACAAACACTGTTGTAATCTTGATAGAATTGGGCAACAAGTGCAGGATAATTAAGTTCACAACATTATCTAAAGCTCGTAGATTTGTTGACACTTATCTATGAGTCTTTCTTTCAAGACGAGAATATATCCATCAATGAAGGCAATTCATATACATACAGGAGTGAATGTTTACCTTGTCCGATGAATCATAATCAGAAAATTGCAGCAAATCATCAACAGCCCAAGATGGTGGTGATGTTATGCCCGGAACATTTGGCTGTGGATTTGATTTAGGGGGCTTGGGCTCAATTGAATTCTTCAAGTTATCTTTGTTACAGTTGGAGCTGCTCAAAGCCACACGTATTCCGGTGGCTAAAAACCTCTGGTGGTTGGCAGCAAGGGTATTAGCAGCATGAATAGGCTCGTCACAGTCCTTACACAAGAGTGCTCTGTCCTCCACACAGAAAATGAAGGCTGCCTTCTCCTACACACGATCAATGCCCAGAAAAACATGTTAATCAACATCAAAAGTTGAAGTACCAAAACATAGGAAATAGAAGGCTAAAAAATGTTGCGACAACTGATGTGAATTAACACGTACTTGGCAAATGTCACAGGGAGGGAGCTTGTTCGAGAGGGATTGGAGAAGCAGCCTCTGGTGTTTGCCGGCAAGCTTGTTTGCCGCATGAACTTCAACATCACATCTCGCACACAGTGCAGCCTCATCTGCGCAGCATATCACGGTTGCTTCTGCCTTCTCACAAACATCGCACTGAATCTTCATTTTCTGATGATGGTCTCAATTCTTTTCACTACCAAGAACAGCGTACAGTAAAAATCAGCAACCAATAATATCAGATCCCATAACTCTTCACCACCAGACAACTATATTGGTTCTTCCTATAACTCTTCATCACCCAGACAACTATATTGGTTCTTTCCAAGATTCGAGTTTTGGAATGAAGGGTCCTTGTCAAACTACGCGAGTACTCAAGCGAAATATCTGAGCCGAACCCTTGATTGAATTGAGTCCAGACAGAGATAATACATGAACCAGAACAAATGTCTGTTTTGGTTGAAAATGAGGCCAATAATGTAAGCAAACAAGTCAAGACAAGACAGAAGAGCCGATGGAAGGAGAAGAAGAATCTGCCAAGGACCAGAAAGAGAAATGACTGGAGGAGGATTCAGATAAGGATTTTAGATTTGAGAATCAAATGCTTGGCCAAAATTCAGACAACAAGGAATCTGTAGGGTCAACCACATGTGGGTGATCCGTGACTTGCGAGCATTATCAAGCATGCTGCCATACATACACTCGTTACCTACTAACATGTAATTGTTTTATATCTTATTTTACTCAAGAAAATCAACAGATTAAAAATTTTATTCGATCGACTGTCTCGATTGAATCGCCATTAAAAATCCAACATGTCCTAATGATGAACACTACGTGGTCTGCTGAATTACTCAATGGTGACATTTTTAGCCTATAAATAGGCAGCTTCTTTTTCAAATATATTGGCCCGGTTTCGTGTATTCATGGCCTCTTCGGACATTTCCTATAGCCCATCGACAGGATTCGGGATCAAATATCGGCTAAAGCGTCCCAAAAAGATCAGGAGTAAAGTCCACAAGTCCTTAGCGAGCAGTGGGCGGGAAGGGGATTGTGTCAACGTTATTGTATTTTTTTGTTGGTGTGATTACAAAAGAAATAGTTGAACAAAGAGTGACGTTTGATAAGCTTAATATATCTGATTTGATTAAGGTAAATTATTAAATTATTTTTTCATCTTCATAAATATAATAAAAGAAGAATATAAGAGATAATATTATTATTTTGTATTAATAATTTGATTATTTTATATTAATAATTTGATTGACGTGGGTTAAGTTACTAAAGATTTGATTGATGTAAAATAAATATGTAATGGTATGGCTGACGTGAGATATATAATATTCCAGCATTAGATATGTTAGAAGTAGAATAATATTATCAATACCATACAGCGAAAAGAACAATACCTTGTGACATTATTGGTTAGGTCCGGCAACTTAGAAATTTGATCTAGAAATTATTTCGTAATTATGATAATATTTATAAAAATGATATAAACAATACTTTTAAATATAATATGATAAGGTAGAAATGGAAAAAAGATAAGTTAAATTATGATAATATCTCCTATAACTCTAATTAATCGAATTAAAAGACCCATGAAGTTCAATTGCATTATTAGACCAATTATTTGATAAATAATATTTTCAATCATATAACTTACTAAATCTCTACCAAACAAAGATTACCATTGAGTTTCTTGTATACTACTCTATGTAATAGACTACAAATTTTCTTATGAATATCTGTTTCCTATAAGAAAGAATAAGAAGAATTTATCGTTAAAAAATATACTTAAAATCTAAGGAGACGTACCATGATATATTTTCTTAACTATTGCTTCACAAAATCAGGTTGTCCAAGCATATCTCTCCCAAAACTGGAACGCCTCACAATTAACTCGGAACCTCTACTTCTTCATCAAGCACAAGTTTCCCAATGTTTCAATCTCCACCGTCTCTTTTCACATCATTCTCTACTTTTCTGCTCTCTGATGCTTGCAATAGTTGAAGCTGAACCCGACACACCCGCTTGCCGGGGGACCAGAAAATGTCTTTCATTTTTCCCCCTTCGTCGACCCTTGCCGCCTTACTTGACAAACTCTAGAGCCTCCTTTGCGCCGCCTCCTCACAGAAGCCTTCGGGGTGACCCCCTGTGAGAATTGAGAGTTTAGATTTGTGATTAATTGGTTGGATTTGGGATCAATCACGTGATTTTGAGGTTTCTGCTGAATTGTTGAGCGTCGCGTTAAGTTTTTGGAAATTTCCTACCGTAGCGATTTTGGAGCAAAAATGTTAGCAGCAGGTTACTGTAGCTCCTGCTGGTGGAATTTGAAATCAGCAGGTAGCGTGACGCATGAAGATCTGCTGGTTTTGGTGCGAATAGAAGTTGCTGCTGGTAGACATCGCGCGTAGTGTGAGATTGAGCGAGGTAGTGACGCGTGTTAGTCAACATTTGGAGCGTTGACTATTAGATTCAGCAGATGCGTTTGTGAAAGAGATCAGCAGATGAGTATTTGTCGCGAGAGCTGTCGATAGATATGATGACGTAGGCGTGACGTAATGTTTGCTGCTGATTGTAATTGCGTTGTATTGCTTGCTGCTGATCAGCAGAGCGCAATACTAGCGTTGAGAAGCGGCGTCGTTTGAGTTAGTGGAAACGCTGCATTTTGAGCTTTTCGTTGAGAGTTCAGCAGATGCGCAATTTCAAAGGCGTCGAGATGCGTCGTCGTTTTGAGAACTTCGCGCGATCAGCAGATGGTTTGTTTTGCTTGCGAGAGTTGTTACCTGCTGATATTTGCTACGGTGTCGTTTTGATTAGTTAGAACGGTGTCGTTTTGCAGTGTCTAACCATGACCGACTGGTTCTTGCAGGCACTATCAGTGATACCTAGGGGATCATGGGGTGATGTTGCTAGACGCTTTACCATGATTCGATGGGTAAGTCCGAAAATGTGTTTTCGGAGTCATAAATGTTGTGTGCCCACGGCTAGTTGTATCCCTAAACCATTGAGGGTCACACAAGTACTGGTTTCTCAATTCCCGGTATGGAAATTAAGCTCAATTTGTTGAGTATTGTTGGAGAAAGGATGAAAGTGTGACTTCCTAAATTAACTGGAGGTGGAAATGTGATTTCTTTAAATTGGCTTGGACTAGTATGACTATCCTTAAAGCTGATGGGGGCCTAACTGCTATTTTGGGTTAGCTGGTCTGAAAAATTATTTTCACATCATAATGTCCAGTTTTATAAACTGTGTAGATCGGTCCGATCTGATCGTTGATCGGGATTATGATGAAGCCACAACGATGGACTTGAAACCAATGTTCACTGGGCATGGGCCCGACCCAAGCCCATTAACCTGGTTTAAGCCCATGTAAACTCTATAAATAGGGCTGGATTATTCATTTTACTCGTACGAAAAGTTGTATTGACAACTAATCCTCTGGGTTGAGAACTCTCTTCTCCCCTTAGTTATATTTTTCTTCCTCCTCCTCCCTTCCTCTCGCCGTCGTCGCCCACCGCCGCCGTCGGAAGTAGTTCCGACTGTGTCGGTGAGGAGATTCCGTTCACGAAGCTTTCGTTGGTTTTCTAGTGCAAACCAACGAAGGAATTGAGATTCCGGTCGTGTACCGGATTAGGAGGCCATAGTTGTTCAACCGTTGAAGTGCCAATTTCCTCGTGGAACTGGTCGGAGCCAGCGCCTAGATGCCAGCAAGGTAATCTTATAAACATCCTATGAATGTTTATATTATTGTTTAGGTGTATTGACCATTCTCGGACTCAAAATTTTAAAACTTCCGCTGCGCCCCGAGAGCGGGATCCGGATCCGCCGCTGCGCCAACATAAATATCATGTCATAATCTTCCTTTGTGCCTAATTATTATTCATATAAGATCGAATAACTATCATATGTTTATCATCACAAGTGTATGTGTAGGCAATATTCAATCGAATATTAATATTCCTTTGGGCCTATTAATATTCAATCAAATTACACATAACCTTTTATATTTTAAAATACAATAATTTCCACAAGAGATAATTGTTTCAATTAATTCATTTTAAAATATACAAGATATAACCCTATCATTATTTGAATATATTGAAAATAATCTCTATCATGTCATGGTCCAATTATGAAATACGACAAAAAAACTTTAGCAAAATAATTTTCTGAATCTTTTGATTTTCCAGAAAAAAAAAATAATTTTTTTTTAAATCGAAACCCTAACCCTAATCCTTTCGAATCCGCCGCCGCCATCACCGCCGTTCCTCCGACCAAATTGACGCCGACAGGTGGTAGTACTAAAAGAGGCGACCACCACCGTACCTTAGCCGTTTCTGACCATCGATCGAGCAGCCTGAATTTCGGTCGGGAAGTCATCGCCCGCGCACATATATCATGCGCAACCTTTAGCGAAAAAGTTCGACCAAATCTCGACGGTTTACAACCAAAATACTGAGGTAAAATGGGCGCCAGATGATGGGCAATATTGCCTCTCAACCCCGTCGCCTGACGATAGCCAAAAGTCACCCGTATTTGCCTAATTTCCGGCGGCCCGAACCCTATGTAATTTCCGATTTATTTATATTTATATTTTTATTTTTTTAAAAGTTTGGATCTAAAAATCAGAATTTTTGATAGCAAATGAATCACAGTTCTGATCTCAACTTCAAACAACAAAATATCAAATAATCTGTACTGAATTCCAATAATCTAACATGAATCGGCTCTGATACCACTTGTTGTAAAATTAATGTTCATGAATAATTGTAGTATCATAAACATGTTAAAATCATTAGATCCGTAGCTGTATCTATAGCTGAATGCGGAAGCGTACCTGAAGTCATAGTCCTGAATTCTTTGAGAAAGATAGGTTGATCTTCTAGATCTGAACTTTCTTCGTGAGAGTCCTTTTTTTCTCTCGGATTCTTATTCTAGTAATGGGATTTAGAATAGGGAACGTGATACGCCAGATCTGGGGACCATACCATTAAATAGATAATTCATTGAATTATCTCCTGTAATTGCTGTTTTAGCCCATCATTAAAACAGTAATTATACTTTAGGCTCTACACATAAAAGGTCCATATCCAATTAGACACATTAAAGCCCAATAATCCAAAACTTTACTTGATCACTTTAATTCGGGCTTAACTTTATTAACAGCCCACAACATACAACCTCTCACATATGAGCCCATATAATAAATTGATCCAACACGGACAGCAGAGATGCACATTAATTCTGTAGCCCTCTGTTGGATATTAATTATATATATATATTGAACGTAGATTGATGAAGTTATGTCCAAATGATTCATTATAATTATTCCGCATGCAGATAATTAACCTGATCAGCTAAAACTCACACACACTTGGTTATTCGGACATGAGCATCTCTCTACGTGATTAACAATCGATCCCAGTTCATGGGGAACCAGTTCAGAAATACATATACTGTTATGGACAATATGGTCTACGTAGATGTCATGCATTCATTGGGTTGTATATATATATATATATATATATATATATATATATATATATATATATATATATATATATATATATATATATATATATATATATATATATATATATATATATATATATATATATATATATATATATATATATATATATATATATATATATATATATATATATATATATATATATATATATATATATATATCTATGGTGGCCTAGAACTGTTAGGAGGGAGACTTAATCAGGTTTGCTTAAGCCACGATGATAATTTTTAGGTCATTCTAAAAATTTGGATTCTTGAATGAATATTAGCAGTGGTTGCTCCTTTTTCTTATTTTCTTATCTCGAAGAATTATCAATCAATAAATTGAAGGGTCCGAAGTTGCTTATATATAGCTTATATTTACTATATATACACTAGTTATACCCACTTTTATTCTAAACAAATTTCTTTGGATTTTAATCATTTATTTTGTTCACTGCAAATATTATCTAAGTTGAGTCAATTTTTTCAATTTTGAACTGTTGAAATAATCTATACTGCAGTACATAGATATGAAACATATAACTTAGCAATTTAATGAAGGATATGTATATAATCATAAATTGATATTTTCATTTCGTATTAATTAACCATAATTTATATTTTTTAGTAACTTAACAAATAAGTGAAGTAAATATGATAAACTTATACTAAAATTTTTAGCTACTATATAGATTAACTGAAAAAATGGAAAATAGTATTATTAGTTTATATATTAATTGTAATAAATATTAAACTTGTTAGATAAATTATATTTACTGAATAAAGAAAATAATGTTAATATTTGATGGATAATATTTATCAACTTCAAATATCGAGTTTACAATAAAATAGTTATAATATATTAACAACTAAAAAAATAAATAGCATTGTCATATATTTAATATAAAAAACTATATATTAACTTTAAGAGGTCTATCTTAATAGTTGATTGATGATAAATATTAAATTTCTTAGATATTAATATATTTAGTTATACTAATTAAATACATAATATAAATATTAATTATCGATTGATAATATTACCAGGCGGCTGATTTATAATTAAATAAGTAAATATTTGAGCTTTAAAAGTTCCTCGACCATTAGATCTTTAAAACTCCCTAGCATAAGCATGTTATTGAATTAGTTAAAATAACAGGCAATGAAACCAAAACGGCTAACTTCTATTCTTTACTATGATATAAAATAACTATAACATATTAAATTCGACCAATGTATTAACTAATACTATAAACCCCATACAACAATTAATAGTCAAACTAGGTAAGATGACTAAAATAAGATATGAATTTTATCAAGGACGTGTTATCATTGTAATTAGTTTTTTTTAAAAATATTTATGATTAGTTACTTTGCATTATAGAAAATAAGGATTTACGTGTGAATGTGCATGGTACATATTAAAAGTTGTTTTAATATATAAACAAATTGAAAGTTTATATCCATCCTTTTAAAAAATTAATTTGATTAGATATTTGATATTATTAAGATAAATATAATTTTTAGAAATTTAAAACATATTTAAAAGTTGATACGTGATGTTCCTAGAAGCGTAAAGAGCACTGTATGCCTTGTAGAAAAATTTCTCCAATAAAGAAATCAAAAAAACTTGAAGGCACCGCTGTTAAAACCCCGGTTCCTTCAATCTTTAGGAGGCAAACGAGAGATCGTCGCTCTGACCCTCAAACTAGGTGATACATTTTCCCTTCTGAATCTCTGCTGCTATTTACTCTTTGCTCGTGAAGTTGGTTTTTTTTTTTTTTTTTTTACTATTTTCGTGTTTTTGAAGGCTATTTTTTCTCCTTGTACAAAGTATACCGGGTTGTGATATTTAGGGATCACGGGTTTGCATATTTCGCAGTTGTTGGTATTTTGTGCGGGCAAATTGTTATCGTGTGCCGGTTTTGGTGGGTTTCTGCGAAAATTTTCCAGCTTGTACTTGGTTATAGTTGACGAGCAATTCGTCGAACAATTTGGCCTCGACTCTATTCTGGGTTTACCCGTGGTACAATATAGAGTGTTTGGTTATTCATTAATCGGAAGTTGGAGTCTGTAGTTGATTTCGTGTTTGATAGGCTGAGGCTATTTGGATGGGGAAGCCATTGTTTTATGAGATTTGGGAAAAGCCAGCTACGAGTTGCGTAATAGGGATATGCATTGTAATTTGGTTCTACATTCAGAAGAAGAATATCGGATATGCACATGTTGGTTTGAGTTACGAAACTGCCTTAGAGTCTCATCATTGGAGGATAATAACTTCTGCATTTTCACATATTAGCATCCTTCATCTTGTTTTCAATATGAGTGCACTTTGGAGCTTGGGGATCATTGAAAAATTGGGAGACATCGGTCTTGGGGTAGAATATTATCTTCAATATACGTTGCTGTTGGTTGTTCTGTCGGGATTGCTGGTTCTTGGGATCTACCATGTCTTGATTCAGAAGTTCAAGCTGGAGTATTTTAGGAGAGTTACTGCTGTTGGGTACTCTTGTGTTGTTTTCGGGTGGATGACTATTTTGTCTGCAAAGCAACCCTCTTCAAAGTTGGAACTTTTTGGGTTTCTGTCACTTCCTATCAGTTTTGCGCCATTTGAATCGCTAATTTTCACGTCTATAATTGTCCCACAAGCTAGTTTTATTGGTCATTTATCGGGAATCATTGTTGGGTACTCTATAGCCTGGGGTTTGATACACGGGATGAATAATTATTGGGCAGTCTCTATGTTTGGATGGGTTGTTCTTGTATTTGTTTACAGTTTGAAGAAGTCTGGTACATATGATTTCAACTTTCTTGTGATTGAATCAGTGACGGATCCTTCATTGCCATCTGTGCGATTTCTTGCTTCTGGAAATGGTAGAACCTTGCAGATGAGCTCATCGCCTGATGTTGGTGCCAATCTTGTGTAGCTTATGCCTGAATTTCATATGGCACTATGCAACTTAGATTTCTCATGGAACAAGTGCCAATAAACCTTTTTTTTATATATCAATTCAACAATGATTATTTGAAAACGTGGTCATTTCTCATGGTATCTTTTTATCTCCTGTGACAATATTTATGTTGCATTTGTTTACAACTAAATTATTATAAACTAAAAGGTAAATCATTCAATGTGAAGAAATACAATCAACATTTGCCATCTCACAGAATTTTCGAGTTAAGATCTCTCCAATGCTATCAGCAGCAAAAATTATGCCGTGTCCGTGTAACTATAGTCAATCCATCCATCGATCAACAGATAATTTTATAACAAATAATAGGCACAAGTATGAATATTTTCTCATGCTCAATGATCCTTATTTTTCGCGCTGACAAATACAAATGAGTCCTCTCCTTCTTGCAAAAATCTCTTAATGTATAATAGTTAAGTTGTAATCATGCATCGGTATCTTTGAACCTTTCGAGGTTGAATTTTTGCATAGGTGATAGATAATATAATCAAGTCAGGACATGTGCTACTTTGGTATGAATATCGATGAAACTGTTCTTTTAGTTTGCTTCGGATTTAACAGTGACATTTATAATTTATATCCAGTTTTTGCATTCGTTGAAGTCTATATTGGAGATTAATGAGGCAAAAATTTGTGATGATCCCATTTACTTTCTCACCGCTTCATGAAGCATTAAAATGATAATGGTAGATTTACACATCCAGACTCCCAGGTGAAATGAGAAACAAATGATGATCATGGTTGCGATCTCGACACTATCTGAGTTTTACGAAAAGGGGGACATATGTTTAACTTTGCTCATTTCTTGGTAATACGCATATGCGGACTTCCTCCGACTCTTCAGGCAGGATGCTACCCCAACGTGAATCCAACAGTTCAATCTATGAGGTCCATTTTTCCCGTGGATCCAGATTTAAGAATGAATCATTCAGATTTCAAATGACTTGGGAGATAAACAGCTACGGACATCTTACAATAAAACATGGAGTATTGAAGATGATGGAAAGCATACACATTCAAAGGCGCACTTCCGCTTATGTTATAAAAGGTTAAAATTTTTAGATTGTTAAATGACAAATGTGAAGGCTTGCGTGGCACGAAGGCAACCATATATGATACGGATTTATGTTGATGCCAATGAAATCCAACAATCTTCCACTCCAACAGTTGGGAGTTGAATCCATTAACTTGGTTATTGTACCAATTTTAGTTCCAACTGATCAGTATACTATACAAGCTTCTAACAGTCACTGCACTGATTAAGTGCATAAGGAAGAAAAACATTGATCAGTAAGGTTATCTCCATTCACAGATGAAAGAATTCTGAACCATAGTTATCAAGGTAAAACAGGTTTCAAATGGCAATGAATAACTTTAAACAGCCCGGCAGTGCAATTCTATATCATTTACAGCAACGAACATGAAAAAGTCAGCCGAAATCACAACGGAAGACTAAACAAATTCACCGAGGACCAGCTAGCCCAACTACTTCTTCACATTGAAATGAAATTCACCCAGTGTACAATGAGAGAAATCCAAACTGTAACTGTCAAAATAAATAACCGTCGTCATTTTACCAATGTAAACTATATTGAAATATTAAGATGACTTCAAATTTCAGCCAAAAAAAAAAGTTAACAAGTTGATGACATTTTGATGTCAGAATCTATAGTTGCAAGAAAGCAGCAACAGATGAGTTTATGTAGCATGTAGCATCAGCTTCATGGATGGCATATACATAAAGTCACTGATAGATTAGAGGATAAGATGAATTAGCAGCATTTTCAGCATGCAATTCAAATAAATGAGAAATAATTGGGGTACTATTATTCTCGCTCCACTCCAAAATTATTTCTCCACATGAAATATAATACTTTATCAAGGTTATCCTTGAAGACCGGATTTGCTGGCCCAAAGAAACACATAAACACACAGTTTAACAACATTTGGTTAAAAGGGATCGATGATCGGTATTTACTTTAGACAACTATAGCCCATCAAAAACATATGAAAATGAGGGATCTCGTCTAAAAAGGACGAAAGGCATGAGTGGAACAAAATATTACAAGGGTAACCACCCAACTCAGATTCAGAAGTAAATTACCGGAGAGATTGAAGATTTGTACTTATTGGTTCTTAATATCTTCAATATTTTTGTCATGATCAATGACCCCATCGACACACGATGCTCTTGAATTGGAATCACTCCCTTGACCACTAGGGTTCAGAAATTGAGAAAAACCCTGCCCAACTGATTTCCAGAAACTGGTAGGCAGAGATGACTGCAAACTCCCCGTGCTCCCTCCAGAAATCAGTTCAACTGACCTGGCTGATGCAGTATTCAGCTCAGAGAATCTCACGGCTCCTAATATTCGCTCTGGGAGCTCTGTTTCGGTTTGACCTTCAATAACAAAAGCTAAATCAACTGTAAGGGTGGTCAAGTATCCAAAGGCGAGATGAACAATTGCATTTGCAACCATTGAAGACCCAATATCAATGTCAACTTCCACATAGTTATTTCCAGTACTATATTTGCAAGTAAGAGCCCGACCAATAATGCAGATAGCCTGCTCACCAACAGCTTTTCTCACAATCCAAGGGCCTTGGACAATATTTGCTATCAATTTCAATCTTGAATTTCTAAATCCATCATCACCGTTGAGGAATCGGGTAATTAGTGAGTCTTCTTGTCTAGGTTCACTGTCCACGAAAAATGCAACAGCGCTATAGTTGTCTTTACTCGGAACTTGTAAATTAAAAGCCCAAACAAAAGGCTTATTACCCTTTGAAAACTCCTCATCAAGAATTCTCCTAACACGATATCTGGGATTGCTCAACAGATCTGTAATTTTTGCCGTTCCTTTGAGCCAGTCAAAACCTATGGGCTTCAGCAAATAATCCCCACCAGGGATCTTAGCCTTCGTCTTCAGGTATTCAGGTCCTCTAACTAAGAACATATCTCCAGGAGGAGAAGCCCAGCCATTAGGGCAGTTATCAGGATCCAGAAGAGGGACAGCACCTTCTGATTTAATTCTCTCAATCCATTCCTGATCCTGGTTCTTTTCAAAATTTCCCATGCTAAGTTAAATCACCTGTCAGGAAATTGTTATGGACGGATAAATAAAAAAGGGGCAGCTACGAAAAAATGCGGAGATATAATTTTCACGAGCATCAAAGTCAATACCATGAATCAAGAAGAGGTGAAATAGAGAATCAAAACTTTTCACAAATTTATGCACCATTGCAATAAAATTCAAGCCCAATAATCGCTTGAACTTACCAGTGATGGCACGATTGAAACGAAAGAGACGGTAATCGAACAAACACCATATATAAGGGAAGGTGAAACTATTCCAAAGGCCAATCATTTCGCATACAAGATTCACCCTGAACCCCAGAAAAAAGTATCAACATGCTCTACAGAAACCCAGAAATGATCTGCGCAGAAAATTGGCAAAAAGATAGCGAAATTGGCAAATTATAAATTAATCACATTAATACATACAATATTTTTTAAAAAAAAATAGAGGGAGAGAGACCCAATCTCTGGACTAAACCTTATTCCAGCTGGGAGAAAAACTAATTTCGAGATTAGGGTTCCAATAACTGAGATGAAATTGCCAAATTGGGATCGCTACAGGGTCAAAGTTCTTGGTTTTATCAGACGTAAGTTAAGCTCCCCACGCAAAGAACAGAACCCATTCAGACTTCACTTTAACGCAGCAAACACGACATGATAATATCTTTGCAGTTTGAGTAAAAGTATTTCAATGCGCATTTTTATATCTATTTTTGTAAAGAGAAATTTAGTAACTTTTATAATAACTTTCATTTTATTACTTAAACGAATGAAATTATTATTTAAAAAGTAAAAAAAGATAAATTAAATCAACCCAACTCATAATTTATGGTTACAGTTTGAAAATTCACGTAACTTAAAACTGAAATGTCAATATCACGAAAAACGAAGGCGTCATATTATGAAACTTAACCAAAATCATAATACTTCTCTGAACTTGATTTTTAAACAATGTCAAAATGGAACATAACAATCGATAAACGATCCCTCGAAAATTTAGATATCATTGTTGGTCACTCTGCTATGCCAAAATCTCAACAAAAACGAATAAACAAGAAAACCATGAAGAATCTACTCCCAAACCACAAAATGCCTCACAATTCTCGCATGAATTGAAAGTGTTCAAATCCTATAATACCGTTTCACAACATTAATCATCACGAATTGCTGCAAAACGGTGGCACAAAAACACACTCTCCTTCCTCCCATATGGAGACAAGAACAATGCTAATGAAAGATGGGATTCTATTGCAGCATCCATATCTAGTACTACTTGTGTTAGCTTTAAGCTTCATGGTTATGGACCCGCTGGGGTTGAGTCCGGTCGGAGGGAAAAACTTTAGGCCGGTAAAGAATGACATCGCACGTTACCAGCAAGTCATGGAGAGTTGGCCGGGAGATAACCGGAGCCGGCTTGGACTGGGGCGATTGGAGTTTAAGGACGACGTTTTTGGCCCTGAATCATTGGAATTCGATTCTTGGGGTCGTGGTCCATATGCTGGACTAGCCGACGGGCGTGTGGTTAGGTGGATGGGGGATGATGTTGGATGGGAAACATTTGCACTAGTTACACCTAATTGGTAATAAGCTCTGTTTTTTGGGGGACAATCAACATATAAAATATAAGCACAAAAAGCATGCATGGATAAAGTAACCATTTTTAATATGTTGTTGCAGGTCTGAGAAACTATGTGCAAAAGGTGTTGATTCGACAACAGCGAAGCAATGGAAGTTCGAGTCAGATTGTGGGCGTCCCCTTGGCCTGAGGTTCGACACCAAAAGCGGAAACCTCTACATTGCAGATGCTTACCATGGCCTACTTGTTGTAGGTCCCCAAGGAGGCCTGGCCATGCCTCTGGCTACCCAAGTCGATGATGGCACGCCTATTCTTTTTGCCAACGACCTTGATATCCATAGCAATGGATCCATCTTCTTCACAGATACAAGCAAGAAGTACAATAGGGTGTAAGTTCATGTAAATGGAACCAGCTTTCCATCTTTTACATATATATTCCCCATGGCATATGCATGAAAAAAAAACGGATACATGCATGTAACAAAATCTTGAATGCAGGAACCATTTCTTCATCCTGTTGGAAGGCGAAGCAAGTGGGAGACTTCTCAGATATGACCCTCCAACAAAAACAACACATGTTGTATTGGAAGGATTAGCATTTCCCAATGGAGTCCAACTCTCAAAAGACCAATCTTTTCTACTCTACACGGAGACTACAAATTGCAGGCAAGCACAGTTCTTGGAAGTACTTTTCATCCTCTCTACCTATAATTTCGTAATGGTGTGACATAAATAAATACATAAATGAACCAGGATCATGAAATATTTCTTAGAGGGTCCGAGAAAGGGCACGACACAACTAGTTGCAAATCTGCCAGGATTCCCTGATAACGTGAGGATAAACGATAAAGGCGAGTTCTGGGTGGCGATAGACTGCTGCAGGACCCGTGCACAAGAGATTCTGGTCCACAACCCATGGCTAAGAAGCTTGTACTTCCGGCTACCGGTCCCGATGAGATATTTGGCTAGAATGGCCGGAATGAGAATGTATACTGTGATATCAAAGTTGAGTGATGAAGGGGACATTCTGGATGTTCTGGAAGACAGGCAAGGTGTGGTGATGAAGTTGGTGAGCGAAGTGAAAGAGGTCAATGGCAAGTTGTGGATTGGAACTGTGGCTCACAATCATATTACAACTCTTCCTTATCCCCTACAGATTTAGCCTTCATCCCCATTCTATTATTTATTTGTTACAGAGAATATGTCATTCTTCCATCTTAATTGATAGCCTTAATTTCACGTTGCTTTTCATACCATTTTACCATTAGTTTCTCTCTATTAATCGATTATGGCTGTTATCTTTAATAGTCATGTAGACGAAAGGCGAGATTTAAATGAGTAGGAATATATATAATTTCTTAGAACTTAAGAAAAAATCATACCCAGAAAATCGAAGAACAAATATCTTGAAAAATTCATCTACTATACTGTTCATACCACATCCACAAAAGAATAATCAAACAATTTTTTTGTCATTAAAATACACTTATTTTTTAAAACAAGTAGCGATAAACGCATATATGATATATATTTTTATTTCGTTATTTTATATAATTAATTGGATTATATCAAAATCAAATTATGTAATTTAATGAATAATAACAGAATTATGTTAAAGTGAGATTTAAAAACCGCAGGCCAAAACACAAAGATAAAATCAAAATTAATGCTTTCTCTACTTTTTATTTGAAAGAAAATATATTCCTTGGTTGAGGTCGTAGTAAATAAGTATTATTAGATCCTAAAAAATCAGATAATCATATGATTTAATAGCAAAAAAAAAAAAAAAAGAGAGAGAACGAAAAAATTGAAATATAAATAAATAATGGTATATTTCGTACCTTCCAGTTTTGCTTCTCCCGGCTATCGGTGAATCATGCTGAAGCTCTTCTCTTCCTCTACCAAATCGAAGTCATCTTCCATAGAATCTTACGCCTTTCCGATTCGTTTCCCACCTCTTCACAATCTTTTTGAAAACAGCAACCATCATTCTTTGTATGAGCAACCCAAGGTTCTTTATTCATCTTGGCATTCTATAAATTCAGCAAAGACCGAAACTTTAGATCATAACAGAAATGGATTTTTCTCATCTGGGTTCCATAAAAACTCGTCGAAAGTTAAAGAACTTTGTCGGAACGGTATTGGTTTTTGGAGGCCTCAGAATTTGGTTGGTACAACAAGGACTTTCAGTGGTGAATCGTTGTGCAGAGAATCTATAAATTATGATGTGGTGATTGTTGGCGCAGGGCCTGCTGGGTTATCTGCAGCTATAAGATTGAAGCAGTTATGCAAAGAGAAGGATGTTGATTTGTCTGTGTGCGTTGTGGAGAAGGGAGCTGAAGTTGGTAAGTTTATGTTTCTCCTTTTCAGCTGCCACATTGAATGTTTCATTACACGGACATGCAAAAGAAGCTATTCTGTTTGAAACCTCGAATTACATAAAGGCAGAGCCTGTGTAGTTTGCTGAGATTTACATTTTATTCAAAATTTATAGTAAATTTTGATTTTTTTTAAAGATGCCTGAGCTTGGGATCATGAACGCGTTAGATGAGATAATGTGGTTTTTTCATTCTTTCTTTTTTTCTTGAAATGTTGGTTTGGGTGCATGAAGTACTGAAGTAATGTGGAGATAGCGTGTACTGTGTAGGATTAAAATTTGAAGATCATTACCAGCAGGGACAATCAGTGTCTAAATATATTGTCCAATGGTCTTGTCTTTTACTTAGGGCCTTTACTTCTTTTGTGGGAATGGACTTGAAAAATGGAGCCTTCGTGTTTCCTTCTTGGGTTCTGATCTGCTTCAGCCTCATTGTTTATCGATATGCCAAATCTGTGTTACATGTTCTAGTTCAGCATGTTCATTTCTAAAAAACTTAACTGTGACCATTGTTTGTGGTTTGGTCTGTAGGTGCTCATATACTATCAGGGAATGTTTTTGAGCCTCGAGCATTGGATGAACTACTTCCAAAATGGAAACAGGAAGAGGTTTGTTTTGGTTTTGTATTGCGTGTGCCCTCTAAAGCTCAGAAGCATGCTCCAATTTTCATAATATATGCAAATTTTCATTTTAAGAGAATTTGGCATCTTGTGTTCCAGAATTTGGATTGATATGTCTATCAATCATGTCATTGTTCTAGAACTCACCACCTTTCTATTAAACACTCCTTGAGAAGAAAAGGGTGGGATGTGGCATACTGTTTCACACATTATTTGGAAGGTGGGACTACATGTTTGGGGATGAAAGAATTGTTAACTGCGCATTACAGTTGGTTTGTGTTGACTCTGCAGATCTGCAAGAATAAAGTATTAGAAGCTTTTGTGTGGAATATTCGTAGTACTTTATCTGAGTATTTATGCTTTATACTCCACTCATTCTTACTCTTTATAGTATACCCAATACTCTTGTTTAGGTCTTAGCGGTTAATGTTATTGCAGGCACCCATCCAAGTCCCCGTGTCTTCTGATAAGTTTTGGTTACTTTCCAAGACTCGTGCTTTTCCCTTACCATCTCCTTTCAATAACCGAGGAAATTATGTTATAAGGTAATGCTGTAGAGTTATTTCATGCCTTTTGATGACACAACTGTTTAAATACACCTGTAATCTTGAAGCCACTTATTAGAAAAATATTCTGAAAATGTTCTGTAGTTTTTTTTCCTGAATATATTTTACTCCTTTTTACCTTGCTACAATGCATTGACTCGATGAAATCCTGTGATTGTTCCTACGTGGACTTCTCAGAGATTAATCATGTTTCTTTCCCTTTCTGCTGGTAATATGTCTTTTTCTTGTGTTTAAGTTATTTGATAATGTCTTCTGATGGTGACATCTCCAACTATGAGGCTGAATTATGCAAAGTTCTTCTCTTTGTTTCTATGGAACAAAATCTTTGAATGGTTTCGATTCAAACTATAACTAGATCAACATATTAATATCTATTTACGGACGAACTCGGTATGCATGCAGTTGACACTAATTTCCACGTGTATTAATTCTTAACCTACTTTTTAGTTTGAGTCAGTTAGTACGGTGGTTGGGTCTGAAGGCTGAAGAATTAGGAGTTGAGATATACCCAGGTTTTGCTGCTAGCGAGGTGAATACTTTTTGTTTCGATTGCTTCCTGTTGAAATTGTGGTCTTATTTACCATTTATTTTCAGATATTATATGATACAAATGACAAGGTAATTGGTATTGCAACTAATGACATGGGAGTTGCTAAAAATGGCTCTAAGAAAGATAATTTTCAGCCTGGCGTGGAACTGAAGGGCAAGTATTATGACCTAAGAATGTACTTGGCATAATTTCTCTGAAGTGAACAACTTGATATGTTCTCGTTCTGTTCCATATCTTCCTTTTGTTGACTGGGTTCACTATGGTATCATTAGGACGCATGACACTGCTTGCAGAAGGATGCCGAGGATCACTATCTGAGGTTTTTAAAAATTTAGTCAACGTCTAGATGATTTTAAAAAATTTCTTAGATGGTTATGAATTATGTAAAAGGGTGTTCTTATTTTTGCCAGAAAATAATTAAAAAGTACAAGTTGCGAGAGAAAGGGCAAGGACAGCATCAAACTTATGCATTAGGGCTCAAAGAGGTGATTTACTGCATCCCACATCTTCAATCCCCTTTCTATTTTAACAAAGCATCCTTATTGTGTAAGAATGGAAGTTAAAAATGCTTCTCAAATCTTTCCTGGTGTTTGGATTTGAAAAGCTGAAGTTGTACCTCAAACAATGTATTGGCAGGTTTGGGAATTTAGTGAGGACAAGCATGATGCTGGCGCTGTGCTTCACACCATAGGCTGGCCACTGGACCACAGGACTTACGGGGGCTCCTTCTTGTATCATATGAAAGATAGGAAGGTAACTCTAATGTAATGTATATCGGATAATATGAAGGAACCTGTGATTGTGATTGTGTGGCACCAAAAAGTTGTGCTCTGATTGAACATCTCAGTTTGAACTACTTACTCTACTTTTAGATATACAATGCTCTGCCAAATTTAATTTGCCTAAAAGAAATTTCATCTCTGATAAAAGGAATTTGTCATCTGACTATTTAATTTTTTGTCGTTTTCATTTTTAAACAGATCTGTTTGTTGGATGAATATCATGACTAGCATTTTCAATCAACTCCATGCAAAATGTTTTGCGTTCTCACTGAGCTTTAAATTGCAAAATTTTTTAATATCTAACGACATGCTTGCTGTGAAATTTTTAAAATCTATAACAAGTGAGACTGACTGAATGGTGCTACTTAGTTTCCATTATTCACGTTTCCCATTTAGCTACTGAAAGGGTAAGTTTTTCTCATTCCTCCTGCATGTTTGAAACGAATTGTGTATCTTTTGTCTCAACTTACGTTTGAATATTGGTTCAATCTATGCCATGCATGTGGGTCCTACCAATCATATTTTAATTTATAAACATTAGTTGAATTTGAAACATGGTCTTATTTTTTCTACCTTACAGGTGGCTATTGGTTTTGTGGTTGCGTTGAACTATCACAATCCTTTCTTAAGTCCATATGAAGAGTTCCAGGTAATTTTGGTGAACATTGAAACTTTTCGCTTTGGTTGTTATTGCTTTTCTGTTTTCTTCTAGACTATAATTTATATCTAGATCCTGGCTTTCTGAATTTGGCTTACTGAATTTCTGAGAATTATGGAGTAAAATCTTTTTCTTCAAATGTCTCGCAGTATAAGAGCTCATTCATGCCAGAAAATCTCAAATGTTTTATTTTTTATTTTCATGTAATTTTTATTTCAGAAATTTAAGCAGCACCCAGCTATTAGGCCTCTTCTTGATGGTGGTACAATACTTGAGTATGGTGCTCGTACTTTAAATGAAGGCGGATATCAGGTTTATGAGAATTGCTTTTCCCTTTAAATGTTTAGAGTTTTGATATCATGAGAAAATAGGAAAAAACTTCCAATGCAATTACTAGTTTTGCTCATTCCGATGATATTCCGGCAAGTTTTAAATTCTTTAGATCTTATACGATTAGAATTTTATGCTAGTCAAATTGCAGTCCATTCCATATCCAGTGTTTCCTGGTGGAGCAATCATCGGATGTTCTGCCGGTTTTCTAAATGTACCAAAAATTAAAGGGTCTCACACTGCAATGAAATCAGGTACTGGTTACTACATATTAAAAATTTTACATTAAATTTTTCTTGATCTGGCAGAGAATGTGAACAGAAAATTGGTTTAAAACACATGAAATAAGCATAAAAGTTTTGGTTACTTAATGGAACAAATGAATATTGTAGTGTTTGCCCGCCCAAGACTTGGTAACTCTATAGTCTAGTGTTCTTTACGTGTGAGATAATTGTAATTTGGTTCAAGTAAACAAAATTGTTTATGTTTCAACCTGTATATCATCTGGCTGTTACCAATGGACTGGGGTTGTTCTTGGCCAAATAAAAATTATACTCTCCTCGAATGAAGAATCAAGGGGTTTTCCAAAAATATCGTGTAGTCAGACTTGATGTACAAGCACTATTTTTTCAGTTGTTCAAGATATTTAAGGCGAAAAGTTTTTGTCATAGAATAGGATTTGATTTCATGGAACAACTATAGTTAATCAACACGATATACCCTGTGATGGGCACACTCTCTATGAATGGATTTAGTTTTGTAGGATCTATTCTAAGTGAACGGTAACTACAACGTGTATATATAGTTTGGTGGTTTTAAATATTTTAAGGATATTTGTGACAACGAAGATTTGATATGTCAAGGCAATATTCTAAAGTATCTGGCTGGATAAAGTAATATCATATATTTCTGATTATAAATGACGTTAAACAGTCCAGGGTAACTATATCTATTCAATTTTTCTGTCCTAGGAATGCTTGCTGCTGAATCTGTTTTTGGCACACTCCACAAAGATTCACCTTTAGAGGCCTTCTGGAGTAGTTTAAGAAATTCATGGGTATGGAAGGAGCTTCATACTGCAAGAAATTATCGTCCAGTTAAGTCTTTTTATTTGATAAAAATTATACTTCTGAGTAACTAAGTTGGTGTTCCTATTACATGAGAAACAGAATGTATGTCAATGCTGTCAATTTTGTCCCAGACGATTATGCCATGATGCCCATTCTCACGAGACTATAAAATGTTCTATTTTCATAACTTTCCCGAGTAGATCTTGATCGTATCAAACTAGATACGATTAATATACCTAACGTGTCATGCTGCCTAAGTGTATTTCTTTGGCAGTTATAGGCCTACTCCCCCCTCGTCTTGTTTTTGGTTTATTGGGTATAAAGGTAAGGTTTTACCAACTTCCCCCCACCAAAGAACAAGTTTGTTTCTTTGGAGAAAAGTGAACTCTTTTGTCGTAATGTATTAGTTCTTATTTGGTTTTCTCCAAAAAGAAAGGGGGAAAGACTAGGGCTGTAAACGAATCGAATATGTTCGCGAACTTTTCGAACCGCTCGAGTAGATATTCGATTTGAATTCGAAAGTTTTCGAACTCTAGCCGAACTCGAACCGAGCCGAACTATTTTACGAATCGAACTCGAGCTGGAATTATTTTGTTCGAAAGGTTCGCGAGCCGCTCGCGAACCTTTATTTAAATATTTATAATAAAAGATATTATTAATATTCCTATTTTAATTATACAATGTATAATAAATAAATATGTTTAAATTATAAACTAGGGCTGTAATCGAATCGAATCGAGCCGAACTTTATAAAAATTTTAGTATTCGAGTTCGAGTTCGAGTTCGAGTTCGTGTATTCGAAGTTCGATTCGAAGTTCGATTTGTTGTCAAAAGCGGCTCGAATTCGATTCGATAGAAAGCTCGAGTTCGAGTTCGCCTATTCGAGTTCGATTTGTTGTCACAGTTTTATTTAAAAGAGCATCCAATTATGCAAGCCTTGCCCCGAATTCAGTATTCCGGCAAAACATGATATTACAGAGATAATTTAAAAGAATACAGAGATAATTTCAAGCAACTTCAGTCAAACTCTTAGTTACACTAAGAAACAACATTTAATAAAAGTGTGCCTCAATTACAAAAACCTTCAGAAAGTAAATGGGCAAAAAAACCCTTCCAGCCAACTGAGTGCAGCCAAACTCTTAGTTATTCTAAGAAAAAACATTTAATTTTTATGTGCCTCAATTACAAAAACCTTAAGAAAGAAATGGGCAAAAAAACCCTTCCAGCCAACTGAGATTCCTGCTTCCACATACCTTCATAAAACAAAATCATTTGTTAATCCAAGATGTACAAAGAACTTTCCAGTTTCCACATGCCTTCATAAAAACAAAATCATTTGTTTTGTCCATTCAACTGCCAAAAATTGTTGCCAAGATGAAGTTGAAAAATTAGATTCTGACGGAAGCAGGTAAGCATTTTATTATGGAATAACCCTTACAAAGTCAACACCAATTGTGCTGATGTAACTGTCCAAGTATGAATCATCCTGTATGAAAAAGCCGTCACCATTCAGTCATAGACCAATTAACAAGTTGAGTCATTCGAAACAAAATTGAAAATTTCATAATATAGAGATAATAGTTTCATCACTAGACACAATTCTGAAACAACTCATCTTCCTACCTCCAGAATAAAAGGAATGAGAAATAATTTATCGATTAGTACCAAGAGTAAGCACCGTCAGCAAACAGAGGAGTTCAACTCCACGGTTATCCGATAATGACACTCCATGCTATAAATGTATTAATATCCAAAGGAAGATTAATATAACTATACCGCGTAAATTTCTGCTATCTTACATTCACTAGCTTGAGAAAAACAAATTAAAATCATTTGGTTTCTAAGAATGCTAAGAAATATGTATACCAGTTATCGTTCAATTGTTGGGCAACTCAATTGTTAAATGTTGTTTTTCAGCCTGCAAAAAAAGAAAAAAATTACTTAACAATTTAAGAAAAAAAATTACTTAACAATTTAAGAATAAATTATACTTAGTTGTCTTACCTTAGTCTTCTTTTTCACTCCATAGCGTTTGCGGCACCAATCCCCTCCACTCATCAGCATTTCGACAGTAGAGGGAGCTAAAGAAGCACGATACTTATCAATAACACGACTTCCTGCACTAAAGGTAGCTTCTGAAGCAACTGTGGTGATAGGTATGGCTAAAACATCCCTTGCTAAAGAAGATAGTATTAGAAATTTATATGTATTCAACTTCCACCAACTCAAAGCATCAAATTGTTCTTCTGGATTATATAAATGACATCCTTCCTCCAAATAAATATCCAACTCAGATTTTTCGGGATGCAACATTTCAGTCTCCCTTAAAAAAGAAGAAAACTCAAACCATCCTGAAGATGAACCGGAACTATTTTCAGCTCTTCGCCTAACATGGTTGCTACCTTGAGATT
>KV005017.1:996444-1022976 GCA_001598015.1 Dorcoceras hygrometricum
GCCAGTTGATAGACTGGTCTAGCTATCCGATTTCTTGATAGCCCTCATGCATTCATAGCATTGATTAGTAGCATGTTGCATGTTTACCTGCTTTGATAGCTCTTCGTACTGAGGCTTGACCTCGTATTTGTTTCCTGCTTTTGTTTTGTTTGGGTCTGTGTTGCCCATTTGCAGGAGCATTAGGTAATCAAGCTGGACCGAGTGGAAGTTCATTTTGTCGATCCCCGCGTCCCTGAGTCCCAGTTTATATATATATGATACGTATTGAACCGGGGGATGCCCCGTGTTATCTTGTATTGGGGATCTGTTTTGATTGATATACTTGTTGTGTTGGAATTGAATCAACTCGTATTTTATTATTGCTATTTTGAATGTATGATTTGAAGTTCAGGCCCATATTATTTCGAAAAATTTTTAAGCCCTGATTTTAAGCTTCCGTGATTATGCGCTTCTTATGTGTTAATTGTTAGTAATTAGCACGGGGCCTGACAGGGACGCCCAAGCTGGTCAAGAAGACATCCAAGCTGGTCAAGCAGTCATCCGAGCTGGTGCAAGCTGACCCAGCTCAGAGCGAAGATCAGCACAGATGAAATTAGCTCAGCTCAGGAGATAGTGGTTCGTTCAGTGAACACGAGCAGATCAGATCAGGAGCTTCGTGATAGACCAGCTCAGACGAATTAGTTTGTACAAACATTATTCAGAACATTAGAAGACAAACTAATTTGTTTGATCAATTAGACAAATTGATCCAGCTTAGGCGCGATCTGCATTTTGGTTATTGCGTGCCGTTTTTCAAAACAATTTTTTAAATGCACGTAATTTGTGTTTTCGATCCGTGGCTGGGTGCCCGAGCAGTGTGAAAGCTCACGACACCCCCTTTCCATTTCCATGACACATAATTTTATGACAAAGCCTGAAAATAAATTTATGTTTTGATTTAGAGAGCTTGTATAAATTTACCCATAGTAAAATTAGGTTGGGTGGGTTCGGATTCGGATTGGTTATTTCTTTCTACTATTTGAATATATTAAAACATATATTTTTTTATAATTTGCAGGAAACTTTTTTAATTAGTATGTCCACTTCACATTCAATGGAAAACTCAACAAGTCCAGTGTTAGTTTCTGATGAGGTTGTTCAACAATTAATTGATGAGGTAGATAACACAAACTTTCATGTGGAGAATGATGATGCTTGTAAGAAACGAAAAATACAAAAAAATTTGAAGTGTGGCCAGAAATGACAGAAATTTTGATTCAAAAGGCGAATCCAGGTACGAGTGCAAATATTGTCATTTTCAGTTAGCTAAAATCAAAACCGGTACCACATCACACTTGAAGCGTCATTTAACTCATTGTGAAAAATATATGGAAACAAAGAAAAAGCATGAAGATAAGCTAAGGCAACAACAACTTAGTTTTGGGCCTTTAATTAAGATTCTACCACTTTTCCACTATTACGTGATGGAAAGTTTTTCATGGAGCAAATGAAAGAGGCAGCTGCTACATGGATTTTGATGCATGACCACCCATTTTCAATAGTGGAAGAGGAATGGTTCAATTTATTCTGTAGAAGTGGAATGTCTCAATGCACTAGTATATCACGAGCAACAATAAAAAAACATTGTTTTATGATATACGAGTTAGAGAGGAAAAAACTGTCTTGTTTGTTGAAAGCAGCAAAAAATATTAGCCTAACTACCGATTTGTGGAAGTCGAAGAACCAAAAAATTGAATATATGGTCGTCACTGCCCATTGGATTGATTCAGATTGGAAATTACATAAACGTGTTCTTAGTTTTTTTAATATTCCTCCTCCTAGGGGTGGTCCCCAAATATCTGATGCAATTCTAAAGTGTGCAAGAGACTGGGAAATTGAGAATAAGATATTTACAGTTTCAGTTGATAATGCAAGTGTCAATGATGTTGCAATAAGAAATTTATTAAATGATCTTTTGAGGATAAAGAAAAATATTGTTTGTGAAAATTGTTTCATGTTAGATGTTGTGCACATATTTTGAACCTAATAACTCAAGATGGCCTAACTGAAATCAAGGATATTGTTGATGATGTTCGAAGAAGTGTTGATTTTATTAGACGAACGGATTCTAGGTTCCTTAAGTTTGCTGAGATTGTAAAGTCTTTAAATTTATCTGAATGAAAATTGATTGATGATTGTAAAACAAGGTGGAATTCAACATATTAGATGAAAATTCTCATGATGAAGATGAGTTCATTTGCAGAATGATTGAAAAATGAAAAGCAAGTTTGACAAATATTGGGGGGCATGCAATTTACTTATGTGAATCGGTTGTGTTTTGGATCCAATGTGTAAAATGCAAGTGCTTGAATTTATATTTCCAAAACTTTATCCTGATGCAGTGGCAAGAGATAATGTCACAAATGTACGCAACGCAATCTTCAAGGAATATGTTGATGCTACCATTGAAAACCTGCAAGGATGAAATAATTTGGAATCTCAAGGTAGCAACCATGTTAGGCGAGGAGCTGAAAATAGTTCCGGTTCATCTTCAGGATGGTCTGAGTTTTCTTCTTTTTTAAGGGAGACTGAAATGTTGCATCCCGAAAAATCTGAGTTGGATATTTATTTGGAGGAAGGATGTCATTTATATAATCCAGAAGAACAAGTTGATGCTTTGAGTTGGTGGAAGTTGAATACATATAAATTTCGAATACTATCTTCTTTAGCAAGAGATGTTTTAGCCATACCTATCACCACAGTTGCTTCAGAAGCTACCTTTAGTGCAGGAAGTCGTGTTATTGATAAGTATCGTGCTTCTTTCGCTCCCTCTACTGTCGAAATGCTGATGTGTGGAGGGGATTGGTGCCGCAAACGCTATGGAGTGAAAAAGAAGACTAAGGTAAGACAATTAAGTACAATTTATTCTTAAATTGTTAAGTAATTTTTTTTTAAATGTTAAGTAATTTTTTCTTCTTTTTTTGTAGGCTGAAAACAACATTTAACGATTGAGTTGCCCAACAATTGAATGATCACTGGTATACATATTTCTTAGCATTCTTAGAAACCAAATGATTTTAATTTGTTTTTCTCAAGCTAGTGAATGTAAGATAGCAGAAATTTACGCGGTATAGTTAAATTAATCTTCCTTCGGATATTAATACAGTTATAGCATGGAGTGTCATTATCGGATAACCGTGGAGTTGAACTCCTCTGTTTGCTGACGGTGCTTACTGTTGGTACTAATCGATAAATTTTTTCTCATTCCTTTTATTCTGGAGGTAGGAAGATGAGTTGTTTCAGAATTTGTGTCTAGTGATGAATTATCTCTATATTATGAAATTTTCAATTTTGTTTCGAATGACTCAACTTGTTAATTGGTCTGTGACTGAATGGTGACGGCTTTTTCATACATGATGATTCATACTTGGACAGTTACTTCAGCACAATTGGTGTTGACTTTGTAAGGGTTATTCCATAATAAAATGCTTACCTGCTTCCGTCAGAATCTAATTTTTCAACTTCATCTTGGCAACAATTTTTTGGCAGTTGAATGGACAAAACAAATGATTTTGTTTTTATGAAGGCATGTGGAAGCTGGAAAGTTCTTTGTACATCTTGGATAACAAATGATTTTGTTTTATGAAGGTATGTGGAAGCTGGAATCTCAGTTGGCTGGAAGGGTTTTTTTGCCCATTTACTTTCTGAAGGTTTTTGTAATTGAGGCACATAAAAGTTAAATGTTGTTTCTTAGAATAACTAAGAGTTTGGCTGCTCTCAGTTGGCTGGAAGGGTGTTTTGCCCATTTACTTTCTGAAGGTTTTTGTAATTGAGGCACACTTTTATTAAATGTTGTTTCTTAGTGTAACTAAGAGTTTGGCTGCAGTTGCTTTAAATTATCTTTGTAATATCATGTTTTGCCTGAGTACTGAATTGGGGGCAAGGCTTCATAATTGGATGCTCTTTTAAATAAAACTGTGACAACAAATCGAACTCGAATTCGAGTCTTCTATCGAATTCGAGCCGCTTTTGACAACAAGTCGAACTTCGAATAGGCGAACTCGAAGACTAAAATTTTCATAAAGTTTGGCTCGATTCGATTACAACCCTAAGAAAGACAGAAAGGAAAAAAGAAAAGAAAGACTAGAATATCTCCTACGGCTTTGAAAATCTTGATAATATCAATTGACTTCCATCTAGAATTTTTCTCGTGTGTATTTCAGGCATTTGAATATGGACTCTTTCCAGGTTTGGCTCTAAGTGCCGTGGAACAGTAAGATTATCTCTAATTTGTGCAGAAACATAATCTCTGCTTTGGAATATACATAACCAACATAATTTGCCTTTGGCAGCTACATAATGAAAGGAAAATCTCCATGGACACTGAAACATGGAAAACCTGACCATGAGGCAACTGAGGTAAGAACTTTTTGCAATATATCACACATTTATATTGCTCTGTCTGATGGTATTTTCTCTTGTATAAATTCTGTTTAGAAATCGATTGGTCAGTTACATTACACTATTAGCTGCATGAAAATATGAATAAAGGATGAATCGTCTTTCTTACGGAGTACTGATGAACAAAATTTCAGGAAGCACGGTTGTGGGCACCAATTAATTACCCAAAACCTGATGGTGCTGTCTCATTTGACATAACAACCTCTTTGTACCGGTACTTACTCTATTTAAGTTTATTTAGACATTTTTTTATTGGAAACACGCGGAAAAATCATGAAAAGATTTTTCGTCATTTGATCATCCTATCCTTCCAATTTTGGTTTGATAACTTTTATGTTTCGTTCACACTTAGGAGCAATACAAATCATGATCATGACCAGCCAGCTCACCTTCGTCTGCGTGATCCGAAAATCCCTGAACTTGTAAATTTACCAGCCTATGCTGGACCTGAATCCAGATACTGCCCTGCACGTGTTTATGAGTGAGAATGATTTTTATATCATGTAATATGCATAGTTAAATCTTTTTCGTCATCATTGACTTAGTTCTATGGTCTATTTAGGTACATTCCAGATGAAAGTGATCAGTTAAAGCTGCAAATCAATGCTCAGAATTGCTTGCATTGCAAGGTACCAGCCAGATGATACCTTGCTTTACTTCAATGATGAACTTGGCTTGAATATAGTAAATGAAATTTTGTTGAAGCAATAAATTGACCTCTCCTTCCAACAAAACTAGAAAAATATAGTGAAAGTAAGGATTCAAAATGGACATTTTGTTCAAAGAAATTGAGGAAGCATTCATTAACTTAGTATTTTGATCGTATAGCAAACGTAAACGCTGGTCTATTAATGGTCGATTTTTATGGATTTCAGTCCTACTTCAACTTTTGGTTTTCGCAAATATAAAGACTATGAACGAGTAGTTGTGCCAAACCCAAAAGTTTAGTCCTTTGATTGGCTCAGAGATTGCAACATCGGTTTCCTTCACACATTTCTTTGTAAACATAAATGAACCAGGAGTTTTCTTACCTTTTCAGGCTTGTGATATTAAAGATCCTAAGCAAAATATCGAGTGGACGGTGCCCGAAGGTGGCGGAGGCCCAGGCTACACAGTCATGTGATGATAAAGGAGTCAGAATCTTGTCTCTTTGTTCTTAGATTCTGTAAACGTCTCAATATGACACATTTTTTTTAATTTTTAAATAAGGCTGGGTTAGCCCGAAAACGTTTGATAGAGCTGTCCAGTTTGACGTTTTACTCAAGAAAGGAAAAAAAAATTTAACTTGGATTGGTGTTATTGTTTTAAGTTTTGACCTGGATTTAACCTTCCCAACTGGGATGTATCAGATGGATGTTGGCTCATGTAACACAATCTTTCATTAAGAAAAGCTTTTTTTTTTCACGAACAAACGAGCTTCAAAATTTTTGGAATTAAATTTTATTCTTTGAAATTATATATAGTATCATTTCCATTATTTTTTTACACCAATCTTTTGAATTAATGTAGATTCCCTTTCAATTATTTGAGAATTTTTAGTTGAAAATTCAAGTTTCGAATGATTAAGATTTGACGTAGTTATGACACAATCATCTTTTATATAAGGTTGAATATGAAAAATTCATAAACATTAAATGAATCTAAATAAATAGGATGAATTTGAAATCAAGAAAAAATCATTGATTTTAATTTACTTTCTATTGTTAAATAACTTCAATAAATGAAAATTACAGTTACCTCATACTTGTTTTACACTCCATCTATACTAGTCACAATGAACTTCAAATGACTATTATTCTAAGAATTTCTGAAATCACTGATAATAAAAAAATAAATAAAAATATTATTTAAATTTCTTTTGTTGGTGCATTAAATAAATCAATTCCCCAGTCCAAATGCACCCTCAAATATTATTAATATACGCTTGCCTTAATTACACAGACCTCCCACTTTAAGATTCCGTATCATATTTTCCTAGTAGCTGTTGAAAAATCTCAGATTGAAGGTTTAATGACTATTTTGGTCTCAACTGTCCACTCAATGAGTAAAAAAAATGCTTGTAACTAATCAAATCATAAAAAAACAACAGATTGAAGTATCGTTGGTAATACTGAAATAATTAACTAAACAAAGGAACCTCATGCTCCAGAGCAGCATCTGAACAAACACCGTAACGATGAGTCATTCTACTAAATTTTCATACGCTACAAAGACAAAATTCCCATGTATATAATACCTAAGCATA
The DNA here is from genome assembly GCA_001598015.1 of Dorcoceras hygrometricum. Classification (NCBI taxonomy): domain Eukaryota; kingdom Viridiplantae; phylum Streptophyta; class Magnoliopsida; order Lamiales; family Gesneriaceae; genus Dorcoceras; species Dorcoceras hygrometricum. The sequence goes on from KV005017.1 coordinate 1,003,130, forward strand.
CAGAGAGCGGTTTCCGAGCTTTGTGATGACAATTTTTCATGCATATACGGATCTCCGACATCAAACAAACAAATACAAACATTTCGCACTTTTAATCCTTTGTTCATGCATCGGGAGTAAGGTCTTGATGCACAGAACATGGCGCGAAATTCCTTGGCTGCTGCTGTTCCTGCTGCATTGAGGGTTGCACCTGCTGAGTCAGGTGTGGCTGTTTCTGAGTCTTTTGTAACTGGAGCTGCTGCAATTGTTGAGCAGTTAACAACGTTTGCGCCACATGGTTGGTGGAATGATATTGCTGGTTTGTGCCATAGGATGAGGGAAAGTTCATTTTAGCTCCACCGTTTAAAATTGTTTGACCTGTCAGCACTTTCAGATGCTGGATCTCTTCCTTCAATGCATCATTCAAAGCTGGTTTAAACAGTAAAGGAACATCAGATTTCAAGCTTGCAATGCTTCGTTCGAATAGAAGTTAATAACGATCGCATTTTCCTTCCATTAGATACAGATATATAACTAACAGGAATAGCAAGTAATAGACGTGCAACTCGCAAAACTAGCATGTGAAATAGTTTCCAGTTTTTTCTTTATTTTTCTTTTAATTGAACACATAAAAAATGCTTTCGACAACGGAATCAAAGATGATTACATAACTTATATGAATTATGAAGCCAAAGCAAATCTGTATATGCAAATTTCAGTCAACCCTTTAGTATTCACATTGAGTATTGAGGGTAATGAATTCAGGATTCAGATTTATTATAAGGAATTAAAACTGAAGGTGATAATTGTTTGGTTGTTGGGGAAACATGGATAAAATATCATGGCAACGAAGAAAATTTGGGTTGAATTTAGAAGATGTATCAATAATAAATATTAAGCTATGTTAATATACATCACATTAGTTCATCAAGCACGAAAAAAATCGCCGAATGCAATGAGAAAAATATCCTTCACGAAATGTCAAGTTATAAGAGGAATTCAATTAAAGTTAAACAATTCTCTAATCCTCACATCATTAAAGAGAATTAAAAAATTACTAGATGATCCTAGACTCTGTTCGTTGTTTTGAAATGGCAGCAAATGGCTCTTTAATCGACTTATGTATCAACTAATGGAACTGGTATAAAATCAATTCCAGTATCAGTTCACATCATTCTAGCTAATTATTCGGTACTCCCCACAGATTATATACTAGGAAGTAAACATAAAAAAGTGGATCAAGATTCGGCCAACAAAGCAGTCTTACCATCTTGCAAGTGTACTTGTTGTTCTGTTGTTTGCAACCGAAGTTTGAGTTCACTGTTTTCAGCGGAAAGACCATTTGTATCTCTCTGTTGGTTAAAAAGAAAAGGATGAAGCCCACATAAAGCTATCTCAATCTTGGTTGAGTTGGTTCAATATATCATAAAACCTACGGAAGCAGTTGAGAAAGAAGAAATAGATAATTATGTCACAATTGCATAGGCAATACAACATTTGCTTCTGTAAACTATGCCTTTTGTTATCTTACCAAAACCAAATCATGTTCGTCCTGTTTTCTAAGAAAATCAAATGCATATACACCACATGTCTGGACAATATTACTGTCACATGCACAGGGATGGGGCATGTAATTTCTTAGTCCAGTTTGCACTGAACTCCCAACATGTGTAGAACTGCAACCCAATCCAATATAGCAAAGAATAAAAGAAGATTCTTCATTTTAAACGTTTCTCTTTTCATTCTTTGCATTTCATTTTATTCGACTAATTCTACTTTACCTTTCCCTAAGGAAGCGTGTAATACTTGTAAGCTTTTTGGAAGGTATGCATGAATCTGTCTATTCCTTTGTCTATGGATGGATGGAGGACAAGTGTTTTGATGGAGCCAGATAACATTGATAATTAGTATTCATTACAAGCAAAGGTTTACAAGAACCTGCAACAAGGTCAACTGTCCAGACAAGGAAGTCGCTTCCGTTTGCAAGGTCTGGATTTTCTTTTCAAGCTCACCTATATACCTTAATTTCCGTTCCTTTGACCTTGCCGCCGACTGCCTATTTGCCCAAATCCTGGTCAAGATATGCATTTAAAAAATCTTAACGACATGCTCTCTCTTCACAATAATTTAAACAGGAAAACGATAAGCTAAATGTTCAATGGAATAAATCTTCTAAATCAAGGCATAAATAGAATGTGACTGTGCATCCATGGAGGAAACAAACCATATAACAATCCGAATAATGACATAAAGAGAGAGAGATAGAAAACATGTCTCGATAATAGATAGAGATATATACATAGCTTTTACTACCAAATGCCCAAGAACTACAACAGTATATCAACAGTATTTACCATAATATCTACAAACATTACAGCAGATTTTATGTCATCAGGTAATAAATTACATAGAAACACATGACCCTGGAGTAGAAACACATAATTCTGAGTGACAACTAACATTCTAAAAACACACTCTTGAGCAATAACGTTGCTAATTAGATATTATCGAATATCTGACACCAAAACATAAATTTCCATCAGTTGAGCCAGGCGCTTCGATGAAACTTGCAAATTCTAAAAGGAATAAAATAGAATATAATATTGAAAACGGATTACATAAATGGTATCTCTAAGAGACGTCAACTGCTAAAAAAGAAATAGCTATAAAATCATACTGGAATCGGTGAAGAAAACCTCAGAAACTACAGAAACACAAAATTCTTAATTTTAAGACAGTGTGCCCAAAATAAAATTTAAGAAAGCCTGCTTACCAAGGAACCTACGAAATTTTTTCAAGGTAGTACCTTAAAGAAAAACTGCACGAGGCACGAGAGTAAAAAAGAGCTTTCTAACACTCATTAAAAACATAATCAAGGGAGACAACTCAAGATCTGGATCTTGACAAATTGGTTTTAATTCCTTGCGTCGTCACTCTAAAGATCTTATATATATAAAAAAAAGAAACATGAAATACGTTCAGCCAGTGGGCATAACTGTAGTAAACTTACAATGCATCCTTCTATCGTAAACTACAAATGGAATAAGATGTCATTGCAATGCCACTGATTAGACAAGATAACCATCTAAACACTGAAAATATTACCTCTTAGCACGCTTTGGATCGACGAGAGCAAGTTCAGCAAGGTTAGCAGCAGACATTGCTTTCTTGGATTCAGCTGGAGTTATATCTTCCAAACCGCACATTAGCATCTCAGATTTGACATTAGCCGATCCATCCATGGATTGGCTATGCTGATGCCTAATTCTTGGCTTATCATTTAAACCAGTAGCCACGATGTCGGCTGACATGCTGCCATATGCTGATGCCAGAGCAAGACGAACATGTGACTCAGTTGCTAGAGAAGCTTCACCGACTTGGAATTCGGAGTTCACTGAATGTGAATTGAACTTGTCCATATCAAGGTACATGGAGAGCAAGTCCTCCTCCGTATCATCAGAAAAGGATGGTCCATCAAATCCGCCCACGACCCCAAGATCACTATCAAAGCTTATATCATCTGGGATGGTGACAATCTCTGAGTGAGCCCGTCGGTGCCCCAATTTCTTAGGTGGGTTATCAGGCATCCGGCTCATATCATGTCTAAAACGGCTAGAATCAGGTAGTGACTCGCGACCAAAATGACCTGTTTCTGGCGAATAGTCTGGACCAAAAGGAGGCACATTTGAAGATCCCGATACCTCTGTCTTCAAATTATAAACACTAACAGACGATGAAAAGGCAGAGTACCTCCCCGAAGGTGGTGGCAAGTTTTCACAGCTATGGTGAGACTTATCCTTATCCATTGCTAAAATAATTCAAAAAACTCTAAAAAAAAAAAAACAATGCTTTTACCTCTAAAGTTTCCTTAAAAGGACAAAATATTCCAATCAAATCCCAACCGAAGTAAAATCCTATAAAATAGGCAAGTTAAAGTTTCAACAAACAAGATTGCCTCTCTCTGGTAATCCTGCCAAATGGGTGCCCTATATAAACCCTAAAAAGCCTCTCTCTCCCGGCCTCAACCGCTAAAGAGAACAAAGGGACTCGAAAACACAATTTGCATAAAAACCATACAATCTACAACTCAACCGCAGAACATAAATTTACATACATATAAAACAACAGAAAGCGTAAGATGAAACAAGGGAGTACGACATAAATAAATCAGCGGGGAAATGGGATTGCAAATACAGAAATTAACATGCCCGCAGAAAGATTCATACTGCTTAAATTTTTATCCTTGTATCCGTGATGAGCTGAGACAATGCAAATGCCTTTCCTCTCTCACATGGTTTGATAGATACTCGTTCTATACAAACGGATGCTTCCAAATTATCATAAATAAGTCAGCGAACGTTAGACCTTTTTAATGAAAATTTTAGACAGTATATTTATTGAGATTCAGAACTTCGAATATGATTTTTATAATATTATTTATAGTTTAAATATTATTCCAAATCTAGAATTTATGATTTCTACAATAAATCTCCAGATAGGTTGATGAATTCGAAAATACATTTTCACTACTTACTCCGTGTTTCACATTTCTTCTCCATCATATCTTTTCTCGCACTGTATCATTTTAAAACAAAAAAAAAAACTTTCATTTTATTTCAATATTTATTACTTTAATTACTATCCTTTGTTTTTAAAAAATTCCTATTATCTACGCCTATTATATATGTCCTGACAAGCTAGTTTTATTGAAAAGAAAAATCTTTAAAAAGAAGAAATATGTAAGTTAGAAATGAAAATAAAGGAAAAAGGAGAACATCTGAAACATTAATGGTAATAATTATAAATAACAACTTTTAAAAATAATGAGGTAGCCTTTAAAATAGCGTAGTATTTAGAATTAAACTAAAATTTATCGTGCTAACGTGGCCTAATGGCCTGATAAATTTATGCTGGGCCTGTACACATTTGTTCTAATTTGGGCCTTCAATTTAATTGTTGATCTCGTTATTCAACCCAAACAATCACAATAAAAGATCAACCTCAGAGCCCAATTATACACATGATCCAAATTTGGAAAGCCCTTTTTTATGTGAATTCGATCCCGACTAATGAACTTTGTTGAAATGCTAGTAAAGTATATATGTCTTCTATTTAATATATTGTTTATTTTTAATTGATTTATTTTTTATAATAAAATAGAGATAAAAATGAAAGTGGATTCGTTGAAAGGATTGAACATGGGACGGGAATCAATTGTACGGCAAATACAATTATACGTCGACTATTCGAGAACCCACCCCTCCATTATAAAATTCCAATCTGGCCCCCATATCATTTTGCCTAACAACATATTATATATCATCAAAATAATGACATATTAATCCTCCATTTTAAGTAAATACCATTCACACCTCATCACACATTCTACCCTTTGAAAAACAGTTGAAGAAATTAAAGGTCCTTTTCAAGACAATATCTTTAAGATATCATAGGAATTTCAACAAGATCATTCCAAGAATCCATTTTATGAAATCACCCTAATCTGACTTGATAAAAGAAATATTAGCTTTTAAGTTAAAGATAAAAATTTATATGAATCGATTTATCTAAATGGATGTCAAATAATCTGGAATGTGTTGGAGAATTGAATTACAAAAATCCACTTTGGTAAGGAATGAAATATTTTTAAATAAATTTATAATCGTGTCATATATAATACAATATGAATCCATAAAAATGTATTTGACCGAAGACCATGTTAAAAAAAACTGTGTCATAGTCATGCCTGATTGAGTCCACAGTATATTCATAGGATTGAATATAGTATATAGTATAATATATATTTATTTATTGGAGTGGAATTAATTGTATAATAATCTGAAAAAGACCTCGGGAGAATATCGAATATATATATATACCCTAAGCTAATCGGAGTCACGCATAGAAAGACGACCCAACGAACAAAAGGCAGTCGACATGAGCAAAGGAGAATCGGAGCAGCGGGGGGTCACCCTCGATGATCTGAAGATCAAAATGGCGAATTTCGCCAGAGAAAGAGATTGGGATCAGTTTCATAGCCCCAGAAATCTGCTTTTAGCCCTGGTTTGTGCCTCATTCTCTACCCTTTTGCACGCCATTAAATTCTTGCCTTCAATCTTTTCTGGTTTTTGGTTCTATGCGCGACGTGGGTTTTTGGTTATTCATCATATTAATCCCATGAAGGATTAAGTTTTTTACTTTCCAGGTTACTTTGGTTGAGTTTTCTCTTGTTTCTTCTCTTCCTTTACATGGTCGGTTGCGGGTTGGTTCGCGTTTGTTCTTGGTTGAATATCTTTCGTTTATTTCTTTAATTTGTTAACGCCGTTACCATGCACATTAATAGTCTTCAGGTTTCCTGCTCATCTCATTTTCAAGGTTTAATCTTGCTATCTGTCGGCTTAAGTTTTTTGATAATCGTTCTCTAATGTTTCTGAGTTTTATAAAATCCCTTTTTTGCCTTTGAAATATCGATAACATTGACTTTCTTTTCCATAATCCTTTCAACAAGCATATAATTCTCCTATGTTCTAAAGCATATTTATATATAGGTCCTGTTTTATAGGGATGTATATAATTAGGGTCTGGAGTTCAAAAGAATGTTTTTATATAATTAGGGTCTGAGTAGAGAATTGAAATGGGGCGATGATGAAGCTAACTCAATAATTTTTGGATAGAATTTACATTTTTAAATATTGTACTCAAATTTATTCGTGGGTCCTTTCTTTAGAGAACAAAAGTGATGTGATAAACGAAAAGGGTCTGTCTAATTGACAGACTTTAATATTTTCTTGAATCTGTTTCTTTCCTATATTCTTTTTGGGAATTCTTGAAGAAGAAGCATAAAGTGTGTGCCTGGTTTCCCAAAAAAAAAATAAATGACGGGCCTTTTGAAAAAAAATCCTCGAAACTTCTTTCCGTTTTCTTTTTTATGTGGATATCCTTAAGAGTTTAACCATTTTTGTCTTACGATAAATGTCTAGCTGTTGATATAACATTTATATGTTCTATTGTCCAGAGACATCATGTCTGAAAGGAAAAACCAGAAAACTCCTTTATTTTCAACAGCTTTTCGTAGTACCTAAAACTGGCTTAGTATTGTGTGATTTTATGTTTCCCACAATATCATTCATTATAAGCACCACTGTCAGAAAACACTGTCCGAAGCAACATCAGAACTGCCACCAATTAATAATTTATGTTTACTTAGACACGATTAATTTATCCGAAAGTGTGACACAAAAAATATAAAGCTTTCCAAAAATCCAGTTGCTTTGGCACTCCTACACACAATTATCATCATATCATGTCTTTTAGTTAAATTCAATGTTCTTGCATGCCTTGCCTATCTAGTGTATAATATAATACGTGGACTGGGGAGAAGTGAGAATAATGATGCCTTAAGTCAGCTGCACCTAGTAGATTAAAGTATATTTTTAAACCCAGCGCCGACCCAAATTTCAAGAATATTTGGCGTCAGCAATATTGTCGACATATTCCGAAGTGTTTTAGTATGTTTTGTATTAATGTTCTCATTTCCCCGTTTAAAAGAGAACATCTGTCCCCGCGAGATGCTGCATAATTTAAAATATTTGTGACCTTTTTGACGTGCATCAGGTGGGGGAAGTGGGAGAATTGTCTGAGATATTTCAGTGGAAAGGTGAGGTCCCAAGAGGGCTGCCAGATTGGCAAGAAAAGGAGAAGCAACATTTGGGTGAAGAGCTCTCCGATGTTTTGCTTTATCTCGTTAGATTATCAGATATCTGTGGCATTGACCTTGGCGAAGCTGCACTTCGAAAGTTGGAACTAAATGGATTGAAGTATCCAATTCAACTTTGCAAAGGATCTTCCAAAAAACGCAAGCAAATTCATTGCACCATGGACAATAATAATCAAGATCTTGTTGCATCTAATCACCACAATGATGGTGGCGGTGTTTGATGCATGAATCTCTTGTTACTATCATGATATCAACGCTATTATAAATTGCTTCTTTTTCTCTTTTTTGTTGTCAGTTGGAGTACAATCCATATTTGTGATATATTGACTTGAGTGACTCTATGAACTGTCATTTTGGGGTCTATTTAACCTTTTGCCGCAGCTTTTATTGCATCTTTAGTTGTCCAATTTGTTGTTTTGGAACTTACATTACACAGTGGATTGTGTTGGGGTACATGTAGAAAGTGGCCATCCAGTATTACTCCATTGATGTACCATGCCTAGTTGTGTATCTGGCCAGTCCCACTCAGAGTTGTAGGGAGTGGGACTCGGACTGATTTATTCACCACCATTCTACCTTTTTGTGTGCAACAGTTTCGAGCCTTTAATGGGTTTTCTGCAATTAAATGATCGATCAACTTAAAAAAAAAAATAGTAAAGATTGAAAAGAGAAGGAGAGGTTATAGGCGGCGAATGCAAAAAATAAAGGACATATTGCTAATCCAGTACATTGAACCCATAACTTTTCAGTCAAATGGACACTTAGAGCAATAATTATTATTCAATATGATCAGATATTTGTCCTGATGTGTTCAATAAATTTATAAAAGGATTGATAATGCATGTTTAGTGCGAATCATGTCAGATAGTCTGTCGAAGAGGTTTGGATAATTTAAAATAAAGACTTATAATAGGCGTTTGATAGTGAGACATTAGCAATGGTAACGAATCAATGCTAGGTTTTTTTCTTATTGAAAAAAAACGAAAGATATTTTTTTAAAATTTTCTTTATCAAAGTATCAACAGCTTTTCAATTAAGTAAATCAATACATGATATTTGATCTCAGGAATTGTAACTTTGTATGCATATTTATCTATTTACAATTTCAGATCTTTATATTTACAAATTTCCTTCCAATCTGTCAGGAAGCTGATTTTTGTTACTTTATTGACCAATTTTCATGCAGCCACGTATATATGCATTATTCAAAGCCAAGATTCGGAAAATCTGAAAATATTTTCAATATCGTTTGACATACTTAAACTTTTTAAAACTATCTTGGGCTAATATTTAATTACCATGTGATTCTCATTACTCACAGATAAAAAGTGAACCCCTATGCTAATGAACGTCATTTTCCAAGTTTTTTTTTTGGAGATTGGAAGTGCATATATATTATGTGGCCGAAACTTAAAGTTGATGAGATTTGACTCATATTCTTTGTGCCCCTTCTGACCAATTCAATTCTCAGCACATATATATATATATATATATATATATAAAGCTTTTGAGCAATAATCTTGATTTCTCATATTCCAAATCAATCGATCACCTCATATGAATGAATGCAAATATAATTGGGCAATTGAATCGATGAACTGAGAGGGACAACAAAAATATGAACATGCATGTGATATTCGTATTGTCGAAATATGTATATATCAAGTTTAGATTTAATGTCGGCTGATATTTGATCCCATTTGGATTTTATTTATATGAAACACTGATTAATATGAATATATATATATGCATGCAGCGTATCTTTGCTATGTCTCTCAGAGCGTTTCTGCAGAAAGGCCCGCCCGACAAGGTAACAAATTCCTCTGATGCCCATTTTCTCTGCTGAGTTTTTGGATTCTAATACAAGATATTTCCATAGCATTCATTTAAGGATCAATTCCTCTATTACAAGTTAATAAGCTATCCTGCATTATAATATTTAAGATTATGAAAGTCCAGATTATATTTGAAAAAGTGGAAGAAAGAAGTTAATGTCTTTATAGAGTGTCTCTCATTTCTGCTGTAAATGCATGGGTTGTTACCGTCTAGATTTTCGTCACACTTAATAATTAATAATAATGTTTCTTCTTCCTTTTGGATGTGAGAGGTGATTAAATTACGTACCCTACATACTCTCTAGAAAGTAATTAATAATGCATAATTTAGTTTTAAAAAAATTTCCAACTCTGATATTGTGCACAAATTTTTAATTTACAACTATTTTTCCAATAATTTTATTTTAAAATATGTGATGCACGGCACTATTTAATTCACCAGAAACAATAAAAAAAACTAGAGAATATTCCGTGCCTCGTTCAGTGATTGTTGTAAAACTAAATATAAATCTATCTAACCTAAAATAAAACTCTTCTGAATATTTTGATTGCTTCATTCAAGATCAGGTATATGCAGTACGCGAGAGGAGGGCTCGAAGTGATCAAAAATTTTTTTTTTGTTTTATTTTCACGGGTTTTGATAATTCGTTATGTATAATACACACATATTTCATTCCATTTATTTTTTAACAAATTATATAATATACTCGTCGCTTTCAGATTAGAATATAATTGTAAATAAAGTCAAAAACACACCGCTTGAAAATCATAAATCTTCAAACAGAGAGTGTCAAGAAAGATGAGAGATTGAGACATATGTTTCCACAAAGACTTTTCGACAGCTGGTCGACATGTTTATTTTGCTTTTGAATTCTAAGTGATCCATTCCCATTCCCATTCGCCAGCCACCAATCATATAGTACACTTACAAAAGCTCCCTATCTATAAATCCTAGTACATATGTCACATGTTCAAAATTATTTACGTTTGGAAACTCCACATAAATATCTCTAAAAGCCGTAGTTTCAATTACAACATCTGTCCCCATGTCGAGAAAGATATTTTTTAATTGATTTTATTTTTCACTCCCAAATGGCAGCAAAATATTTGCTTCCCCTTGCCATTCGAGCTAGAATTGATTATTGTTCTTATATAATCAAGACTATCTATAGGATATTAGGTATCAAAAATTTGAAACACCACCTTTTAGGTCCATTGTACCGCCGCTAACGACACTATATAGATAGTGCTGGGATAAGGCAAATAAATAGATTTTGTTTTATCAACATCAGATTTAAGTTCTCAGTTTTTTTCCTTCTTCACAGCTCCTCAAAAACAAGATTCGACTCTCAGGCCTTGACCATATAGCTAGCGTTCCTTTTGAGCCAGGGTTTACCCATGTTTTCTTCTTCACCAAATATCTAATTGAAATTTTTATAATGCTTGGGAGATTTTTTTGGAGATTGCCGTTTTTTTTATATATTTTTAGTTATCTTTCATTTTCAACATTATTAATTCTTGTATCTATTTGTTTTTAATGTATAGTTACATTACCCAGCTTTGTACTTTCTTTAACCATAATAAAAAGCATAGAAACTTATGACCGGCTCCAAATGTTTTCGATGAGAGTGCTAAGAGATCAAACAAATTTAAATTCACAGTACACACATACAGGCATGCACTATTGCCATACAAGAGTTGAAAATAAACATCTACATTATGAATCATCTAAAATTCATTCATCTATGTACAGATGTGTGAGTTAATCAGCAAGGGTTACACTGTACAATACAAGAAATGAACATGGAAAGATTGAAATTGAGCACATCGTAATCCAGAAATTTCTGTATTCTGTAGTTTGATAAAGATGACGTTGGACCTTCACCAATTATGGTGATAAGAGACTTAGAAGAGATTAGTCATGGCACCCTTTCTAAGACATGCTGCAACACTTTTTTGATTCCGTCTTGATTGAGCGAGGTTGTTAGCTGTATTTCTTGCACCTGATTACAAAATGAATGTATGATGAGAAAACAGAGAGAAAAGTAAGAGGGAGGGGGGAAGGGGTACATGCCTGTCGTCCAGCTCGAGCAAGAAGTGTGTATTGATCACCGACAGGGGGCGCCTGCAGATTGCAGAATGAAGTTACTGAATCATTTTTTACTCACAAAAAAGAGGAAAATGGACTTCTACGGATGGTTAGGGAATTGGAGACATAGTTTGTTCACACTAACGTTTGAAAGCCATAGCTGCAAATCTTGCGAAACCACCCGTTTCTCAAATCCTTGTCGGCTGATTCTCACATCATCAATGCTATGACACCATAAGGATGAACCCAAAAAAATTGGTTTAACAACTGGGTTATGATGGGAAAAAAACAGAGGAAGAACACTCATTTTTAATATAATACTAATCAAATTAGCATGGGTATTAACAAATGCTAGTCATACCCATCTTCCTTCAGTAGTTCTCCAATTATAGCGTCGAGACCAGGAAGAGGTTCAATAATTAAATTGTCATCTGCATTAATAGTATCGGAATCTAGGGAAGAGTCCTGAGAAACAGAGCAATTATTAATAGTTGAACTGGCTAAATAATAAATAAACAAATCACCTGAAGGAAAAATGACATTACAATACCTGAGGAATAACTTTGTCTAAAGTTTCGAGAAGTGGATCTTCCTCTAGTTGCTTAATTGACAATGTGATCCGTGACTTTTCCCTGTGTCATTTCCACAACCACAGAGAATAGTTAAAATCAATCCTTGTTCAAGTAATGTATTCCATCGAAGAAGACCCAACCTCAAAAAAGATGCTTAAATGGTTTGGCTACAGTATAGTTCTATAACTCAACAAGTATGTGGACACAACTTTTGTTGTTATACCAAAATAAAATTGTCAGCATTTCAAAAATTTTATTCCGCGGCATGGAGGAGAATATGAGCAATTTCTTTTAAACTGTACAAGTCTGAGCGCTCTGTTTTAATCAATTTACCATACTGACGTTCATACAGGATAAGGGAAGCAAATGTAACATGATACTTATGAAGAAAGTTCTAGTTCCTCTACCCAACTTGTTTAGCATGTTTGAATCACATACCTGTGGGTGATTTATAGGCACCTACGTATTGAAGAAACAAATGATGAAAATATAGAACAGCAATTGAAAGAATTACCTATCTATATTGATAATTTTGACGTTCACTTTATCACCCTCGGTGAGGACATCTCTCACATCTTGGACTAGATCCCATGAAACTTCTGAAACATGCACTAGTCCCGTAAGATGATACTGACCTGGATTAAAGCTTCAACGTGAGATTGAGCTGCATCACATAACATAATTCTTCACGAGATCAAGTACAAACTGTTCGAGATTCATACCATCTGGGAAGCGAAGATGGACAAAGGCACCATAGTCCTCGACAGATCCCACAATACCCTCATAAAGGTCCCCAACATTTAGCTGAGAAGAATATCTTGACCAGGCAGTTTCTTTTTCCGAGAATATTAATTTCCTGTTTTCCTCATCTGCTTGGATAACCTTAGAGAGGTAACAAGATTCGCTGTTATTCAAAGGTATCTAGAAACCATGCCAATTTCTCTCCAAAGAAATTGTCACTTAACACTGTTATTTGAAAACCTTTTAACATATTTAAGTTCGAAACTTTTAGGAAATAAATCAACATCTCCGTAACATGGCATAGAAGTAACTAATTTTACATGATTAGTCATCCCCCATATAGTTAAAGAACTGTTAGACAATTTTTATCCCAGGTGATATTATCTTTTCCGAAGAAACAAAATATGATTGTAAAAATAGGCAAAAATAGTCAAAGCAAGAAATGAACTCTATCTTTAAATGTCATTACCACGAACCAGTGCTTAAGGTCATGGTCAATACGTTTATCAAGATACAGTGCCTAACAATTTTGAAGTAGCATCACTACAAATGTCCTAAAAACCATAAACTGCTTAACACTATCATAATCTTTTATAGAAATTCTCAAATTAATTCAAATCGAATTTTAAGCATTAATTATTAAAATTCAAAGAAAAGATTTTACCTCAAAACAATTTGTTTTAAAATGACATTGATTTAAAAATTCATGATTGGATGGATAATCTAGAGTGAAAGATTAAGTACGGATTATTTTGTATAAAAAATTGAGTCCAAAAGATGTGGACCGGAGACTTTTCCATGGGAGAGTCCCCACCCCGTGTTTGAATTGCGCTTTAGGCCAGCGTTGGATGCCTTTCATGCAAATCCACAACATCAAGGATTTGCAATGCAATGCCACTCTGTTGTCATTTAACTCACAAACTTGGTCTCGCGACGTATTTCAAGAGGATAATTTCGGACATTAATTTTTCATTCACCAGCATCAATTTTTAGAACATAGCATATTGCCATAACTTACTGTTGAAATAAATTATGTTTATCCACTTTGTTTCAGTAGTCGACTCATAAAACCTGTTAAAATTGTTTTCCTAATAGCTGTTAAACCCATTTATCTAACAAGTATCTCTCAGGTCATCCTTTAAAATAAAAAGAAAATTTAGGGTATTTTGTCTCAGTTGGAATCTTAGATTGAGAACTAAATAGTTTGCCGTATCTAAAATGCAGGTTACTTGTATAACCACAATCACAAACAGTCAGGTGATAATGATAAATCATAAAATTTTCCTATTATCTGCATTTCACTGCAGGAAACTAGTAAAATGATTTCAGAAAATAAATAAAGACAACACAACATCAGCAACAACTAGAAAAGTAATATATTCTACACATCAGTGATATAACTTAGTACCTTCACAGAAATAATTGAACCTGTCAAAGCTCTTGCAATATCTTGAATGCTCTTGTGAGGCTCTACATAATAAGTCAAAATTTTAATATCTGTTTGCTTACACAGAAGCCAATAATGCTTCAGTATCATTTAGGTAGGCAGGCAAAAATCTGTAATCATTTAGTACAAAAAGATCGTATCATGGATCAGATGGGAGAATCTGGTTTTTTTTTGTCAAATTTCATCAAATATTTATTCAATTCATCGAAATAAATACAATGAAAAGATAAAAAATGGAATATTATGCCATACAAGTATGAGTGAGGGATGATATACGCATAATAAGATTGTTTTTAATAGACCATGATGGGTGTAGCCGGTCCAAAAGAGAGTGACTGTTCGTCACTGGGAAAAAAATTAGAATTCATGTATTTTTCTCAAATGTTGAGTCGAAACCTTAACACAATTATTAAACATTCCCCGGCTGGCAGGTGCCCAGTCACCCGATTTTCTGGGTCAGCTTAGTCCATAATACAAGATTAAAAAAATTACTCCATACATTGAGATTCATTGATACCTTTACATGAATGTGCAGGGCTCAGCTGCGGGAAAGGAAGAAAACCAGTGAGTGAATAAAATTTAATCAGCAAACCACCACCATTGAATCCTTCGATTCTGCCCTCGTAGATGAGTCCCTTCTCGTTACAAGCCCTTGCAGCTTTCCAATCAGCAGACCTCTACTTCTTTGTGGAACAAAGGAACAGGTAAGAAGCTTCTATTGAAGGAACCCACCAAAAAAACATATAAAAGGAAATAACAATGATAATATTTTACTAAATGTTTTTGTTATGCATAAATATTATAATAATATGCACGTGTTGAAGTTGGAGCAAGTGAATACTTAGTTTAGTCAAGTGGATAAAAGAGAAGAAGTCATGACATCTTCATCATTCACCTCATATAATCCATCAACCTTGAGCTGCACTACTCTCTGTTTAAGTGTAATGAATTTAACTAAAATTTGGATCAAACGAGCAAGTGCAAAAAAAAGACTTACATAAGTAGGCTACTCAATTTGATTGAAAAGCCAAGGGCTTATTTAACAATAGAATCCAATTTTTCAAAAGTGATAGCATCGGTGTGTTCTACATTTTGGCTAATCCTAAGAGGACATGTTTACACATCATGGTTAATGATATGAATCATATGATATGATCTTCGGTTCGTGGCCTAACAAAAGACTACATTGCTCAACAACGTACTATTTTTTCTAGCAGGAACCAGACAAGACATCTGCTCTAGCATATCACCTATTACTCCTTAATCTTTGACTGAAGTGAAAATTTTGAACACCCTCACCCCAACCATCGAACTCACGATAAAGTTTCTCCACATTTTAAGTAAGGTCACTGAATCTATCAATCAGGAATAAAAACCATTTTGGCTCCTACGATTAGAATCTGAGTAGTTCTTTAACGGGCTAGATTCAGTACGTTGCGAAAGCGTATGAACAGACCACTATCTAGACAAAATAAAACAAACAACTCCCCAAGCATGTATCATATCATATAGAAAAAATAAATAGTCACAGAAAATATGATACATATGCTTAACGGGCATAATTAAGCACATTTATCTACTCGAACCTTACCAGCAGAAGAGGATTATTTTCAATCAATAACCTACAGGTAAAACAGTAAAAGTACACTGTAATCAACACAAAACACACCCGGTCTAGTCTAATATGATCAGGCAACAAAGCCTGATCCAGTCCATCATCCGTCCTGGTGGTACCGCCACTTGAAAGTGACACTTTCAAGAAAGTTGCCCGCTTGCCGGAATAACTTCGGGAAACGGAAGAGGGGAAATTCAATGAGGGTGCCGGATTTGTGATCAGGGCAGCATTATGGGATGTGTTATCAAAGAAATGGGAGAGAAACGCTAGGCCGCTGGAAACTGATCCTAGAGAAGCAGTGAAAAGCGGCATTTTTCAAGATTCTTTCGAGATAGGTGGCAACTGGCAACAACAGTTCACATAGGAATATGGAACTGTGGGGGGGAAACGTTGGCTTTGGCTGTGGTTTGTAGAGAGGAGCTGTGTGTGTGTGTCTTGTGGATTTGGTGACGTGGCTGATACGGCTGCCAGCAGTTTTGGATCATCATTGTGCCATCCTCACCACCCACCCCACCCCGGGCATTTCCTCTTCTTTTTTTTGTTCTTTCTAAATGTAAATATATAAAAATAATCTGTGCAGTTTTATTTTAAAAATTCCAACAAATTATGTCTAGAAAACAACTGATATCAAATATATATGTTTTACCTTTTAATTATATTATGAAAACATATATTATATATTAACTTAGATCAATTTATTCAAGAATATTTTATTTTTACCATTAAAATAAGTAAAACAAAACATGTGGACATTAATTGCAGTTTTTAATTCAGATACTTCTGCTTTAAATATTACCCGATTAGATTATTTTGGTTTTAAATAAAATATCTTTCAGTTGGCTCAGATTTAATGCAAACACAATGAGTCTTGATTTTGACAATTTGTTTCAATCAATAAGTGATTCAGCTGATTGCAATTATATGCTTTAATAAAAAGTTTATCAAACACTACAGAACGGGTATATCACAACAAGTTATATTTTCAGTAAATACATTTAATATACGATCAATTTAGCTAATAAATAAAGTAAATATAACCTACAATAATCTACTACGACTTGATTTGTGTTATCTCTTGATACTATTTACTATTAAAATTAAAACGTAGAAGTCACAAATCACCATAAAATTTGTTTCAACCTAGTACATAATGTTGTCCCATCCTCGACACATACATGCACTCTTCTACAGATTATGCTCACACTCTATTTCTTCCGTATGCAAATTAATAATCAGCTACAAATGCAGAAGTGCAAAATTCAAAAATCTCTGAAGCTCATTTTCGGGTCTTGAGGTTTCTTCCCACCACGTCCTCTGCTACCACGAGATCCACGCCTCCCTCTTCCCCTACCCCGTCCCTTGTGTCTCCCATATCCCGAGAACGACTTCCCATGCTTCATCTCCACCAGAGAATGCAACAATTCATCACAAAGAATGCATCCGACGTGCAATGTAGCTCCATCCTTTAAAGGGGTAGTCTTCTTATTAAAGTCTACCTCTATGATAGTTGAGTCACACTCAGGGCATTGGTCCTCAGTCGTAGAGATCCTATGAGCGCCTTCAGGAAGGGAGACAAGGCACTTGCACATATTGCAATAAAGCCTCCATTTGGGAGCGCTGACTGGGTCCAGCACCATAGTACCTTCACATTCTGGGCAAGCACAAACGCCTTGGGATATCATGGAATGTTGGCAGGTGGGGTGTGGGCAAAGGAAACATGGCATGCCAGCTCCCTTCCCCAATGTGACAGCACTGCTAGTTTTACTTCCACCGAATAGATTTTCAATTCCTTCGAATGGTGGATTGTTGTAGCAGTAAGGGCAGAAAGGGAAGGATTTACCATCTGGACCAGGCATCGAGCAGATCAAAAGCTCGAAATTATCTAGAGGGCAGGTAAGTTCCTTGTATAGCTGCAAGAAAAGAGATACCTGGTATGTAACAAGTGCTGCTAAGCTAATAAAAAGAACGGTAAAAAATGATATCAAAGCTAGACAATCAACATAGTAAGGAGCCCAACAATTGTATGGAATCCAACATTAGCATCACTTTATGAAATACTTGAAGACTGATACTCCAGAAAGCAGTACGGTAGTTGACGTACAAAAGCAGTTCGCCAATTCATTTACTAGTTCGAAGCCATGTATACTATTCTATTGGTAAAAGCCTAGTGACAATTATTATAACCAAGTCTGAGATAGACAAACAAACTAATTGCTCAAAAGTTGGGATCACATATTCACTCAAGGTCATAACTATTATTTATGCATATTACAACTTAAAACAGAATAATTGCCAACAGTGGTTTGTTTTCTAGGAGGTTAAAGTCACTGACCCAGGAATTGAACGCAAAAATCAAGCTGTGAATAGGCATACTAGAAGAAAATGAAGCATGAACAGGACAAATTGCACTATTGCAATATCTTCCAACCTCAGGTCCTCAGGGGAGAAAAAGACTAAACACTTCAATTTCATGTGATACACGTGACTACCTTGATTATACCCTTATGAGGAGTGTGATAAATTTCCTCACACGTAGCACAGTATAGCCGTGATGGCTGGCTTGATATGTGCTTCATGTATCTCAAACATTTGCCACATTTGCTGAGCACACGCCCGGAATCGGAGAGAGGAGAAAATTCTGCTTCAAATAGTGCATCCATGTTTTCGATCTACACTGAGCAAGTAGCATTATTAAGGAATACAAGCTATCTGTATGGAAAAACGATAAATTAACTTTCTCCAATCAACTGAAATATTTCACAGAACTAAAATCAGAAGAAAAGGACGCAGCGTGAAGAAAAGGGTAAAATGCAAAAAGATAGAAGGCTTGAACAGGAAAGCTAATTCAATAATCTCAACACCTGCTTGACAAAGTAAATGAACTTCTTTTTGAATTGCTCTATCACATGCTCTACAACTATAGAATGGTCGGCTTGACCTTTAGCTACAAGGTTGATCTGGTGCTCAATAAAACTTCGAATGTCAGGCAAACAGAGATCTGGGTCTATACACTGGTACCCTCTGATTAAGCTGATACCTAAAACAGTGGGATACAATCTTCTACCTACTTGTACCTGTATTTGAATACAACAGCACATCAGATCTAAAAATTTCAACACCTTACCAATACATATTAGTCTATTTCAAGTTCAATCAGATTAAAATTATATAAGCAATAACCTGTACATAATTGCGTTCACAAATGTTGTTGATATGGACAGGAATGGATGCATCAGTCCCTATGCCATTTTTTTCCATCAACGATATCAGTTCACTTTCACTAAGGTGATCTGGCGGTTGTGTGCTTCCCTGAAAGTCCGGAAGTTTAGATTGTATGGAAGAAATGTCATATTGCACTTTAGCATATCTCATCATTGCATGCAGATGAATTGAGCACATTGGTGTTGTCACCACAAAAGCTGAACTGTTATGATTCACACATATAGTAACCCAAATAATCATGTTGCTGTAACTACTCGCCAAATATTCACTGGCCAGTTCTTCAGAGAGCTACACTGAAAACACTCTATCAATATGTTATGGACACAGAAGCACACACTGGCTTAGAGGATAACACAGGCGTAGAGGAGAGGCCCAAGATAACTAGAGTTTACACTAGAAGGCCCAAGGCCCATCAGAATACTGTTAAGTACCAGGAAAGTTAGTGGGAGCAGTAGTTAGTTGGTTAGTACTAGCACTAGCTAGGGAGTACAGGGAATGTTCCCTGGGTAAGGAAGGTCACTGTCTCTGTTTCTTTTCTCGTTGGTTTGCTACTGTTCTATTGCTGGGATTATCAATACAATTCAGTTCCTCTCTTTGTCTCTATTATCTTTCGATCTTTCTGTGTTATTA
>KV005017.1:1023686-1063451 GCA_001598015.1 Dorcoceras hygrometricum
CGGAGTCCAAAATCGAGGCTCTGGAAAAAACAGTAGGTGGGATTCAAGGGACTATGAGCGACATACAAGAGAACCTGGGAAATCTGACCAGGGCTCTCGCAGACATAGCTGAATCACAGGCTCGACGGGATGAGGCCCAGACGCGATTAGAACAGTGGATTAACACCAGAAGATCAGCAGAAGAAAAAGGGGATGGAGAAACATACATACCAGGCCGCCGTTACCCGCGGGGGGACGACGATCATCATGCCTTTCCGCAGGAGGAGGAGGAGACCCGGGATTCTAATAAGGAATCAAAAACATACGCCGATACTGAGATGCGCCATGCACTCAAAAGAATTGAAATCCCTGGCTTCGATGGAACTGACCCGCGCGGCTGGTTGGGAAAAGCAGAGCATTATTTTGAGCTCCATGACACCCCGGCCAACAATCGTCTTCGATTAGCTCATATTCATATGGACGGTGCAACGTACCATTGGTTCCACTGGCTTCGCCTGAAGATTCCAGACATCACGTGGAGACGATTTGCCGAGGAGTTAATCAAACGATATGGGGGGAGGCGACAATCCAACCCATTCCTACTGTTATCATCTCTAAAGCAAGGGGGGCAATCGTTGGATAGTTATATTGAACAGTTTGAAGTATTGTTGTCGCAGGTTGGCGATCTTCCCGAAGATCAGTGTCTTGGCTATTTCTTAAGCGGCCTCAGGGAGGACATTGGAAAGCGAATCGGCGTTCATGAACCTCGCACGATTATGCGAGCCATGGATTTGGCCAGGGCGCTTGACGAAGAGATGTATGGATACACCGGTAACTATCGCACAAGATTTCCAGTGAGCGACGGTGGGGGCAACACCCGGCCCAGGCCCAGTATGGGGCTGGTACCCACTGGGGAAACCGTGGGCTATGAGAAAGGGAGGCCCAGCCCATTTGCCGCTAAACCCATTAGACAAGAGAGACAGGGGAGTAGCCCAGCCTACAGAACACTACATGTTCCACCGACTGAGAATCTCCGACCAAGCACAGGGGACACGCTGGGCAAACGAGGAGAGATGAAGCGCGAGGGAAGAATCTTGTCGCAACAGGAATTCTTGAAACGAAAGGAAAAGGGGCTGTGCTTCCGTTGTGGTGAGGCATATACACCGTTACATAAATGTGCTTACAAGCTCATGCAGGTGGCCCTGCTGGACAGTGAACTCGACGAGAACTACGACCAAGAGGAATCATTGAGTGAGGAGGAAGACACTGGGGAGGATATCAAGGAATATGGCACTCTGGAGCTACCCCTATTCTCTATTGGGGGCGTAACTCAACCACAAACTCTCAAGCTCAAGGGGCGAATTGAAGGCGCTGATGTTGTGGTCATGATCGACAGTGGAGCGAGTCACAATTTTATTTCGCGACCATTGGTGGAGAAACTCAGGCTTCCTATAGATGAATCAGTACACTTTGGCGTCTGTTTAGGGGACGGTGGGAAAGTGCCTGGCAAGGGGCTATGCCGTAACTTGCAGTTGAACTTGGGTGAATGTCAAGTATGCATTACAGGGCACCTATTTCAACTGGGCGGGTGGATGTCATTTTGGGGGTCGACTGGTTGAGAACGCTAGGCGAAGTTATGCTGGATTGGAGTAGGATGAGAATGCGCTTCCGGGATGGGACGCGCGAGGTTGAGTTGAAAGGGGACCCGACGCTACAACGCAGTATGGTGTCCCTCAAATCCATTCACAAGATTTCTGAGGTAGAGTACTCCGCGACTCTGTTTGCAATTAACAGGGACAACTCACTGGAGGAGGGGACATGTATCCCAGAATTGAAGGCGCTTGTAGAGCAATACGAATTGGTGTTTCGCAAACCTCAGGGGCTGCCTCCAGCAAGGGACCAAGATCACGCTATATTGATCAGGGAGGGGCACGGGCCAGTTCAAGTGCGACCTTATAGGTACGCCCACCGCCAGAAAAATGAAATTGAGAGGCTGGTGGGAGAGATGCTAACCGCAGGGATAATCCAGTCGAGTAATAGTCCATATTCTAGTCCAGTAATCTTGGTTAAGAAGAAGGATGGGAGCTGGCGGTTTTGTGTCGATTATCGGGCCCTGAATGAAGCTACCATCTCAGATAAGTATCCAATTCCAGTGGTTGAAGAGCTGTTGGACGAATTGTATGGGGCTGTCTACTTTTCTAAACTGGATTTACGCTCGGGCTATCACCAAATCAGGGTTCGGCCAGAGGATGTTCCAAAAACAGCTTTTCGAACGCACCTGGGACATTACGAATTCTTGGTAATGCCCTTTGGGCTTAAGAACGCACCCTCCACTTTTCAAGCCACCATGAACGAGATTTTGAGGCCGTATTTGAGGAAATTCGTCCTGGTATTCTTTGATGACATTCTGGTGTTCAGCAAGAGTTTGAGTGAACATGTAACCCATCTAATCTGTGTGCTAGAGGTACTCCAGAATAATCAGTTATTGCTGAACCAGAAAAAGTGTTGCTTTGGGCTACAGGAAATCGAATACTTGGGACATGTTATATCAGCTGAAGGTGTAGCAGTGGATAGGCGGAAAATAGACAGTGTGCAAGCGTGGCCAACTCCCTCTAATATCAAAGGCGTCCGAGGATTTTTGGGCCTGTCGGGTTATTACAGGAAGTTTATTAAGGATTATGGCAAGGTCGCCAAGCCACTCACAGAGCTGCTAAAAAAGGGAGCGTTTGCATGGGGAGTCGAGGCTAACAAGGCCTTTGAAGAATTAAAAAGGAGGCTAACCACAGCCCCTGTGCTGCGACTACCAGATTTTAATTCTGATTTTGAAATAGAATGTGATGCATCAGGGAAAGGTATAGGCGCTGTGTTAACTCAAGGAGGCCGCCCCTTGGCATACTTTAGTAAGGCATTGGCTGCTGGAGCTTTGTCCAAATCTACGTATGAGAAAGAGCTCATGGCTCTCGTACTAGCTGTACAGCATTGGAGGCCATATCTTCTGGGCAGAAAATTTGTAGTGATTACTGATCATAAAGCCTTGAAGAATCTGTTGCAACAAAGGATCACAACACCCGACCAACAGCACTGGCTCTCCAAGTTGATGGGATTTGAATTTCAGATTAAGTATAAGGCTGGAAGCTTGAATGGAGCGGCAGACGCCTTGTCCCGACGTTTAGAACCCGAGATTAATAGCATTTCAGTGCCACAATGGGTGGAGATAGAGGAAATTCAAACTGCGGTAAGGCAGGATCCTAAATTGAGGGAAATTATAGCAAGATTACAGAAGGGAGACCTGGTGAACTCTCCTTATGCGTTGGAACATGGGACGCTGTTCTACAAAGGCAGATTGGTGCTACCAGCTCACTCTAGATGGACCACATTAATCATGGAGGAGTGTCATGGTTCTGTCGAAGGTGGGCATGCTGGGGCCTTTCGAACACTACATCGCATAACCAACAGCTTCTTCTGGGATGGGATGAAGAAAGAAGTGTACACATTTGTGGCAGAATGCGCAGTGTGTCAACAACACAAATATCAAGCAACCAAACCTGCGGGTCTACTCCAACCACTTCCTATCCCAGACCAAATCTGGACAGATATCTCAATGGATTTTATCACTGGATTACCGAGATCAAAAGGATTCGATGTATTATTTGTTGTGGTGGACCGCTTGTCGAAATATGGGCACTTCATCATGTTGAAGCACCCCTACACGGCTAAGATTGTAGCAGAAAGGTTTATCAAAGAAGTAGTGCGCTTACATGGAGTACCATGCTCTATTGTAAGTGATCGCGACTCAATTTTCATGAGTATGTTCTGGAAAGAACTCTTTCGATTGCAGGGAACGAAGCTGGCAATGAGTTCTGCTTATCATCCAGAATCTGATGGCCAGACAGAGGTACTAAATCGGTGCATTGAAACATATTTAAGATGTTTCACGTCAGAACAGCCTAGGAATTGGAGTGCTTGGATACATTGGGCCGAATACTGCTACAACACCTCTTTTCAAACAGCAGCGGGTATGTCTCCATTTGAGGCTGTCTATGGTCGCAAACCCCCCACCATCATCAGGTTTTTACCCGGGGAATCCAAGGTGGCAGCAGTGAGCAGGGAATTGAGTGACAGAGATGAGATCCTGCGACAACTCAAGTTTAATTTGGGGAGAGCACAGCAGAGAATGATCAAGTTTGCTAATGTTCATCGCAGGGACATTGCGTTCCAGGTTGGGGATATGGTTTTTTTGAAGCTCAGACCACATCGGCAGCAGTCTGTGTGCCCAAGGGTGTACCAAAAATTAGCCCCAAGATACTACGGGCCGTTTCCAGTGATCCAGCGAATTGGGAGTGTCGCTTATAAATTGCAGCTTCCAGCAGGTTCTCGCATCCACCCTGTGTTTCACGCCTCTCAGCTCAAGCAGGCCAGGGGAAACTTTACACACCCGTTGGATCTCCCTAAAGGACTGGAGCAAGACTTATCTGTCAGTTATGAGCCAGCTAAAGTGCTGGCCCAACGACACAAAAAACGTGCAGGATTCTTGGTCCCTCAGGTACTGGTTCAGTGGAAAGAGAGGTCCCTGGAGGAAGCAACGTGGGAAGATGCAGAAGATTTTTACTCCCAATTTCCTAGTCCCAGCCTTGAGGACAAGGCTGAAATCAGGGAGGGGAGTAATGTTATGGACACAGAAGCACACACTGGCTTAGAGGATAACACAGGCGTAGAGGAGAGGCCCAAGATAACTAGAGTTTACACTAGAAGGCCCAAGGCCCATCAGAATACTGTTAAGTAACAGAAAAGTTAGTGGGAGCAGTAGTTAGTTGGTTAGTACTAGCACTAGCTAGGGAGTACAGGGAATGTTCCCTGGGTAAGGAAGGTCACTGTCTCTGTTTCTTTTCTCGTTGGTTTGCTACTGTTCTATTGCTGGGATTATCAATACAATTCAGTTCCTCTCTTTGTCTCTATTATCTTTCGATCTTTCTGTGTTATTAACATATCACAATACCACAAGTTCAAGAATAAAGTTCTCGGCACCCCACCTGGAACTTCATCTCGGGGATCCAGCTTAAATAGTAAAGGATATTGAAGTTAAAGAACAACGGGTGGGAAAAAAATAAAGAATAATAGGAGCATTTACAGCTCTTAGCACAAAATAAGAAAGGGAAAAAAAGGAAATAACGAAATCAACTAATACATATTGATATTCCAATACCTCGTCAATTTCAATCCTCGAAATGTGAATATTCTCCCCTTCAGAAAACTGAGGAATTTTTATCTCATTTACTGCCAACCACGGCATAATAGATGTGAATCCTTGAGCTGTGGCATGCTGTCCAACACAATGGAATGACTCTCCACCAGCTTCAAATTCAACTTTGACCCTATAGGAATTTAAAATCATGGACAGTATATCTGAACACATCAATATTGATAACTAGATTTAAGTTTAAAATAATGATATTTTTCCATGAAGCTTACCAATACATTGTAAAAAGGGAATGGAAAAAACTGGTTATGTATTATAGCCAGGCATCTGTGTCAGTTTTGATTAGTTTAGTTCGTTTTTTGATTATTTTGTGTTCTTAGATAATGTTATGTAGAATATGGTGTGTCAAAATTCATAAAGTTGCACCATCCTCAGTCAAGAAGGAAAAACGCAAATGATGTCGTTTCTCCAACAATGCAACTAAAACTATAACTTCAAGCGCATAAAATTAATGACAAACAACCTCAAAATGCTTCTCATCCTCTAGTTTGTAGAGGTACTAAAAAATGTAGGTCATGCCACAACAATACGCAGCTACCACGCTACATGCACGTAGTATCAGCATGCTACCATAGCTTATGAAAATCGCATGATAATAACTTTCCCGATTCATAAATATTCACAAACATCAACGAAGGCATACAATGATACAAATATTGCACAGGTTTACTTAGCTGACATGAAAATCATAATCAAATGAAAGTTAAATCCATCTGTAAACCAGTAATATATTCATACGAGAGAGGAAGACAATGAATCTAAGAATAAATTGTATTTTCTATATAGCACCAGAGAAAGCCAAAAAGAGCATTCATGTAACACACTGCTAGAAAATGAAAAAGAAAAGAAAGAATTTACCTCGTGTATTTGCAATCAGGAGAAAGAGATCCGAGAAAATGTTGACAGATGTACTGGTAGAGCTTCCAAGCATCCTGGCCAAGCATATCCTCGGTAGCCGAAGACATTGGAGTAATTGGGGGATGATCACCTGCATCAGTTCCCGAACGTGGCTTGTGATAACCCTCAGAGAGAAGGTGCTGCACGTAACTACCCCATGATGGATTCTGGACTAGTGCCCCAAGAGTGCCCTTGTAATCAAATGAAGATGGATATGCAGTACTTTCCGTACGGGGATAGCTAAAGTAGCACCAAAGAGGGAATAAAAACCAAGCTTCATAGCAACTATGATAAAATTTACAGGAAACCCAAAGAAAGGTCACATATACCATCATTACTGCACATGATCTCAAGCTGTAACATTAACGGAAAGGGGGTTTTCTATAAACTCACATTTTTTTATGAAAATGCACTTATACAGTACAAGTAATGTCTCAAATACTCATCGGAATGATAGTTGTATAGTGCAAACTGTTGAATTATTTGTGCGACAAAATTATAAAATTTGAAGTAAGATATCAGAAAATCTGTGATAATATACAGTACGAAAAAAATACTACTTCCGTCAAATTTTATACCAAAAATCCTATAGCGCTGAAGTTTCTTCAAGAATGAGAAAGATGAAAAGGTTCCAACCTACAGGTATGGATACTAAATGTGTGGTCTAGCCATTAATCTGCAAGCATGCCATTCTTTCTGATTCATTCATGCACTCTTTTATTGAAGGTATGTGATTTAGCACAATAGCAAGAGGGAAATAGACGAGAAGGGGAAAACCTGATAAAACCTTGTGTATATAATCGCTCTGCCAATTGCATAGCCAGGTGAGGTCCAAAGCCCAAAGCACTTGAAGCAACCTACAGTTAGTCAAAATTGCCATAATTAGTGATTTATTCCCCACCCATTCATACTTTCCTACCGCGTTTTCAAGTTAACAGGAGAAAAAACTAGTATCTAGCTGAAAATAATCTAAAGAAAAAGTTGAGGAAGTTTGACAAAAATATGAGAGGCACTTTGTTAATCAGTCTGACAGTATGGGCAATCATTCAGACCACAAGAGAAGTCAGAAAAAACCATTCAGCATCTTCTCACCTTCAGAAGGTTCACCGTGTTTAGACCAATAGGACGACCTTTTGACTCCTGTTTCTCTGATATAGCAGTAACTTTCAATATTCCATCTTCTTTTACACGGTTCTGGAACATCATAGTAATCTGTGAACAGCAAAATATGATATCAGAATTCTATAGTAATACGGAATAGAATATTCGAACATAAAGATAGATGACCTCACATCTGAGTCAAATAATCTGCGGCGCTCCCATTCTAATTTGAGCTCATAGCCTTTGTGTATTATGTAAGGATGCAAAGCCCAAAATTTTTCTGGCTTAAAAGTAGTAATTTGTAGGTGTCGTTGAACACAAAATCCAAGAGTTGGAGTTTGGCACGGTCCATAACTGCAGATAGAACCTATAAAATTACTAAGTTGTGAAATTATTGACCAAGAAAAATTAAACTTGATGAGAAATAGCTGCTGCTGAAATAGGTCATTAGAAAGTATATGAGAAGGAAAAAAGCAGGATAACAAATTGAATCACCAAACACGGCCCAGAGTTGAACTACTGCAAAACAGTAAACTGAGCAATTAACATTCTATCTGAACATAATATAATCAAAACAGTTTTCTCAGAATTGATTGCCAAGAACACGTGATATAAAAAACACGATTTGAGCAAATCAATGCACGATTGTTGAAATCAATGATGCCGGGACTACCAAATCCACATTTTTCATTTATGCAATGTGTTACGAATCTCAATATAGAAATAAAAGCAGAAGAAGCAGTGAATGCACACATGAAGTTATATAATCACAACTACGAAAGCAGGTGCCATATATTGAGTACCTAGCAACAACACAGTTACATCAGAAAGAAATTAAACTCACTGAGACTGATAACAATCAAAGGACCCAGTGGAAAATTGTGCGTAAAGATAAAACAGCAACCACGTTGCTCTGGTTTTTTAATACAACTGCCATGAATGAACTAGGCTATGAAGCAAAAGATAACAATTCAGCAGAGAATAATTACAAAGCAGAGAGAGTAAAAGATTCTGCTGGGAAAAAAATAGCTAGAAAGGTAGAAAGACCAACGAGATAACTCTTGAATCAAGGTTTCCATATTTCCCATTGAAATAGCTTGTCTGAAATCTTGTGAAGGCAACACCAACTTTCAAATCTATCTCTTGGCGGGCGTCCACAGCCAATGCCTCATTCTTGTTAGGTTCCACAAGGCTATCCATGGCTTTATGAATATCCTTCGCAGTGACAGATGAGAACCGAGCACGATAAACTTTTTTCCCATCTTTCATGTAAAATCCAGTGCATTCAAGGACTGAAACCAAATGCATAAAAGAGCGAGAGTGACCATTTTTATATATAGAAGAAAAGACAGCTTCAAAACATAGTAGAAGACTATAAGCTGAGGCGTCGGAAATAATACCTTCAAAACATATATTTTCACCTTCACGATCACAATCCAACCACAACACTAGATGTCCACAACCACGAGCCTCTTGGTTTAAATGCCTACAAATGTGAGCCTTTCTCCAGAGGCATGTTAGCAAATGTCTACTTCAAGACAAAAGGAAGAAAAAACTGAAAACATGCATTCAATGGCGTACTCAGGAAGTCCAACTAAGGGGAGCGGATTAAATAAATTTAAAAAATTACAACAGAATAAAATTTGTATACCACCATCATTTTTTTAGTAACACTCTCAGAGAATAGTTTAAAAGCGTTAAATAATAGCTTCATTATCACTGTAGAAAAAACATCTTCCTCAATATATGATAACAAATAATCATTTACCATATCATCTCAGTAAAAACAAAGCCCAGTGACAAATTTTTATAGCATAAAATAAACATATTCTTCTTCTTTTTTTCATCAAAGATAATCTCAACCAATATAAATTTAAACTTGATATTTAAAGCTACAACATATATATAGTACTAAATTTTTTAAATACCAAGGGGTGGTTGCATAATTAAATCTGTATTTTAAAAGGATATTATAAACATAGGACTAAAAAATTATAAACTTCACAGAACAGGTCACACCCCTCGGGACCATTTAGCCGTCAGTACCACTGAGTACAATATATCAACTGAGACGTCTTTTAGGAGACAAAATTTGAAGAGATAGAAATTGAATGAATAGAGATTAGGTAGGGATTGATCTAGGAATCAGCATTGGGGAGATGTAATTTCGGATGATAATAAAAGGATAACTAACAAAATGACTATATATTTATTAATTGTCTAGAAAACATGTTTCAAAATTTTCTGAAAAAAACTAACCTCTTAATGTGTATCTAAAAGACTTCAACTAAGAGGTTAGTTTGACCAATACTGGCAATACATTGCGAGAGTGAGTTTTCAAAAAACATGTTTAACAAAGATCATTTTTCAAAATTTCCTATTAATTATGATGAAACCCTCACAATCCACCAAGTTTCATTTAGCTCCAAAATTTCCATATTTGAAATATTTTAAAACTTTTATTTTAAAAAAATTTGATAAATAGATTAATAGTAGTTTTATCAGTCTTTTATGAATTTGCTAGAAGTTCATATTACATTTATGAAAGCCATATAAATAAATCTCATGATTTCATTGCAAAAAAAAAGATCGGGCTGAGCTAAAATTTCAAGATATCCTTACCCAAAAAAAGAAAAATGGCCGGGGCTAAAGCCCTGGACAGGCTAATATAGATCCCTACATCTCAGTGCTAGCAAAGACATACATTTCAAGTCTTAGAGAATTAAAAGAACAAGATGTGGACATGCAGCACAATGAAAGATTTTACCTTCGGGTTAGATTCTGTCTTCGCAATTGGGGCATCAAAGAGATCCAGGGGATTTGTAGCATTCCAATCTTGATATCGAGCTGGAAAATCTACACTAAATGTCCAACAAAACATTCAGTAAACATCAAATTTTTTGGAACTCATGCAACTCACGTGTTAGAACAGATAATTTGCTTTTAGATAAATGTCTTAAACAATGACAGAAATCGAACTTTCAATGAGAAACTATCTCGTTAAATTTAAAACTTCTTAGACAGGTAAAAGGAGAAACTATCTAAAGTGTACATCAGGAAGTCATGCAACTTGGATTGGATGCATAGTTACTACTCACTAAGGTTTCGATATATTCAGTCTATAGACCTCATAAGACATTCAGCTGAAACAACCTTGCTCTTTCTAAATAAGGAATACAGAAAGATACACACTTCAGAAAACTTTTTAACCTGAAAACATGGCCAATCACTGACGTTACTTTATAATGAACGGGAACTCCCAAAAACATCCCATCAAACTCATGCACCTCGGTACTCCCCCTTCGGGTGGACATCTGCAATAAAATGAACCTTTTAAATTCTAGAAAGCATACCTTGACCATACAATAAACCCAAAACCAATACTAGATAAAATTTAATTCAAAGAATGCAAGAAACATAAAGACATGGATACATCTCTTCCAGTCATCACTCAATTAAGCCAATTAAAACCAGGAAAGGCCGACCAAAGCCAGCAAAATGGCTAGTTGCGAAACGGAAGAAATAACTTCAGATGCATATATATGTACAAAAACCATGGAAAGCCAAAATATTTAATAATTTCCTTTTCACATCACCATCTCCAGAGCAAATACAAAACCGGTATCCTATTAAAATGGCTCGATGTAATTCATCAACTCCCAAAGCAATTCAAAACTAGTTTAGAAAAAAAACGACATACTCCGCCATTGGAAAGTACTGAAGCGATCGAAAGAGCAATGCTCGGCTTCTCTGCTACCTGAATACATGGAATGTAAACTGTCAGAATTCAAAAACTACAGCCTGCGAGCTAAAGTTGAGTAAAAAGCGCGACTTTCATGCAACTCTGTTACCATTAGAACCTGCGGTGCCATATTTGAAGCTTTCGATGAATTAATGTGAACCAGTTGATCTAATTTCTTGAATCATACTAGGGTAGGAGCCTAGGAGGCAACTGTATACTCGAGACGGATGACAAGAGCTGATCCGAATCGGTTACAATCGATTCGAATCGACCGGACCGACCCGAATTTAATCAACATTTGAATATTGTTGAATTGTACTTTTTATACTTTACTATTTTTATTTTATTTTAGTGTTCTTTTCAATTTTTTGCCGAGTACTTGGTCTTTCAGGATTTTTGTTGCGAGAAACTTAAGTTATCTTAATTTATAAAAAAAATTGATAATAACATGACAATTGAACTTGCATACGTAAACATCTGGCTTCTATTTTCTAGGCATCTCATCAACAAAACAACATTCATGATTTATACATTATTAAAATCAAGAGTGAATTATGTTTCCATTGGATCAGATATAACTTACTAAAATGAGAAATTCATTTGATAGAAAGATCCAAGTTTGAGACAAGATCTTGATTTAAACTAACTATAACATAAGAATGATTAATGAGTTATTACTAAATAATAAATCATTTGATTTCACGAGGAGTTAAACAAAATCGAATATTTAATGCTTATCGAACATGCTTAGTTTGGATTAGTGAAACGCCAAACGTATCGTGCTTGTTAACATGTCAAATGAATGAATCGGTTACTTGCACGAGGTGACAATTATGACATACAAAATGTGATCTCACATGTATATAATATAATGGTCCAATGCATGGCGACGTGAACTGTCCTCGATTGCCGCTGCTAAGTGCTAATGGCCTAAAAGTACGCGGCATTTGGCTGTGCCACCGTCTTCATACGTGTCCAGCAGGTCCAACTCACTCAACCTCTATATATGCCCCCAGTTGTCGAAATCTAGTCCGGTATAGTCTGGCTAAAAATGTCAAAATCCCCCACGAACACACTCGTCATTATCTTCCACCTACTTCTCCTCCTGCCGCCGCTACTCTCCGCCGTCGCTGTCGGAGCATTAGTGGGTGGCCGGACACAAGTGAAGGACGTGGAGAGCAACAAGGAGATTCAAGAACTCGGAGAATTCTGTGTCAAACAGTACAATCTTCAGCTCCAGGAAAAGGGCAGCCGGACCGGTATGCAGCCACTGGAGTTCAACAAAGTGGTGGAGGCGCAGACTCAGGTGGTTTCTGGGATAAAATATTACCTCAAAATCTCGGCTTCTGGCGAGATTTATGACGCTGAGGTGGTGGTTAGGCAGTGGGCACATGCCAAGGAGATGCTCACTTTTGCACCTTCCCCACACAGCACCGGCAATTAATTATTAGTGTTGTGCAACTCTCTGAGTTACTTAATATAATGTGAAATACTACGAATATATTGATCATTACTACTATCGATGGATAATTTAGATTTTCGTAATGTTAAATTCATCGCGCGTATTAATAATCACTAAATATCATCAAGGGCTAAACACAATTTCAAAATCAACACACACGTATAAACTTCTGTGAATAAAAATAATTCCATTTCGGATGTATGTTCTTTCAAATTTGCCAAAAGCATCGACTTCTAGACCATTGAGAACACAATTATTGTGCGGGAAGCATTAGTTGACTATTTTAAATAAAAAAGACCAACTGTACCAACCCAATGATAATAATGATCGAGTTCCATGACACTTTAAACTTATAAGCATATAATAATAATATCATAAGAGTATAACTAGCCCACCTACAATCTTGGATCTTTATCTACAAAAAACTAATCTTTTTCTCTATATATTCTACCGGTCATGTGGAAATTCCAAGTCATTCTCAGTGACTTTGAAAGGCTGCGGATGTTGACCAGAACAGTACAAATTCCACATCCTAAAGTAGGCACGCTCCAAGTTCTTCACCTGAAAATTGGTATAACGATATATTTATATTGGAATGCAGAGGACAATAGACTGGTTTTAAGACAAGACGACTGACCCATCGTGCAGTATCAAACAGAGGGCAACTCAGACGGGCAGCCTTGAGTCTGCTGGTAAGATCCTGAAGCTTCGAAGGATTCATGGCCAAAGACACTGCCTTTTCTTCGTACTCTTTCATACTGTCAGATGCGAAGGCAGAGATGAGTCAATTACAAGCAAACACAAGATGAACCGAATGCTATGCTGAAGAGGCAATAATGCTATGCAGAACAGACAACACACCGAATCATATGGAGTTTGCCAAAATATAAATTTGTACGAATCCCTCAATATTGAGAGCAGCGTGAAACAACCAATCAGGGGATAAGGGTTTCTGGCCAACTTATGAACAGATTTTAATTCCTTCTTAACAATCTATTTTCCAGTGATGGATTAAATCGTGATAGCTGGTACAAGCACAGGCCTAAGCGGGATGACCCAAGGTTAGTAAGTGACACCCATTTATCCGTAGGCATACATGGGTCCGTTGGGTGGAGAATTCAATGTTCCCGGGAAGTTGGGGTAAGGATTTCTGAATAACTCATACAGTGTGATTTCTTACTTAGAAACAGTTCTCTAGAGCTGCAAACAACCCCACGACAATGGCCACAGAAATTTTACTATCCATATAGTAGGAAGAAGTGGAGAATGCAATGTGCATTCAGGCCACAGCAAAGGGTGAAAAACAAACAAAACTTGCTAATAAAATATCACAGGTTCAAACACCTACCTATGAACAATCATCTCCTCTCCAACTCCTGTTGCCAAGCAGAGTGAACCAGCAACTCTAGTCGCCATTTTCTCAAGAGGAAGAGTAACCATAGGTAGACCAGCCCAAAGAATATCTGTCCCTGTCGTATGGGCGTTGCAAAGAGGCCTATCAAAAGGAAATCAAGAACTATTAAGAACCCAATTCAATAACAAAAGACATTACTTCAAATGGTCTCTACAACCACCAAAGTGAATACCCACGTATCAAGAAATAGGTCTGCTAGAGAACTGCGTCTAATGTGTTCTTGTTTCATTGCAACATCTGTGAAAATGATTTGGTCCGGCTGCACACCTAGTGAAGCAGCATCTGGGCCACAGAGTAACATAATATCAGGAAATGCTGCATAAATTTTTCATCTGGCACAAGAAAAAATGTAACATACGTGCGCGAAGCCTCATCTCGCCTGCCGCTGGAAATCTAAGAAGCCAAAGTGCACTCTTTGGGACACGCTTAAGGATATTGCACCTGCACAAGTAAATCACATGTATATTTTTCTGATTGGCTATATATAACACTCACAACAATGAAAGCCAAAACATGTTACCATGTCGCGAGTATTTCAGGGTCCATCTTGTAAAGTTGATTGAAACAGGCGAATATAAATTTGTCTTCAGGAAGTCCGTAATCCGATCGCTTGGGTTGGCAGTTTGGGTCCAGTACATCACGATTTTTCTTAAAAAACAAAACGGTGTGAGAAAGAATAGATCTAATCACTATTGAAAAGTTGTGTGGGTGTGAGAAGAGAGAGTTCATAGTGTTTACCTGTTTATAATCATTCACAAAATAGCAATGAGGAAGATGAACTATTTTTTCGGAGTATATATGAGAGTAACACGTTGGAGAAACAAACTGCCATGAGACAAGAAGAAACAGTTCAAGAAGATAATCTCACATCAAGGCGCAGCAAAAGTATAGCAAGGGGAAAATTACACATACCTCATCAGTAACCAAATAATGTATGTAGGTCGCTCCAGTGGTCCCAGGAAAACCCATATAGGACACTTGGATAGGAGCAGGCTGCATAGCAAATATTTCATTTCTTGCACCCTGCAGAGAATAAAGAGTCAAAGTCATTCAAAATGCAATAACTTAACAAGATTAAGTTCAAAGATATACCATCTAGAAAAAGGAAAAGTGATATAATTGCAATTTCAACCTTGGTGTACCCATTTAAATTGATGAGCACTTGTATTTGATGTTCATTGATCATCCTCGCTATCACATCAGAGGACATTGAAGACACATCAATAAAATGCTCTGCTTCAGATTGGATACGAAGCCTCCATTCAGTACCATCATTAGGACTCAATGCATAGCAGAATATCTATAAGGAAACATAAAAAAATGTTAGAAAATAAAAACGCTTAACCGAGTATAAATCAAGCTTACCTCCACGTTTTCTCTATTATGCATGCCAAAAACTGAACCCATAAGATGAGACAATGGATGGTTACCAAAGTCACTGCTTACGTATCTGCAAGAGACCAAACTTAATTTGAAAAAGGTACTTTCAGTATCAACAGAGAGGAGATGCAGAAGGAAAATAACGAAGGCTTGTCAACAAACCCGATCCTTAACCGGGCATTCCTGCCTCCACTCCTTACAGGCAATGGAGGAGGATGATTAAAAGGAGGAAGTGAATAACGGGATGCTACTACTGAAGAATGTGCTGCATATTTTCGACTGCGCATATATATAAGCTCTCCATTAGTAAAATCTCATTTGCAACGATAAAACAAAAAGAAAAGAATGATAAAATTTCTCACCTGATCTCCAATGCAAGCATGGGGTCAAGGGGATACGCAATTGCATGGAAAGGCTGCACACTTGGGATAACTGACAACTAAATAAGAACGGAAAATAAAAATGTTATTCATTATTGACAACTACATTATATAGAAGCAAATGGACATATGAGGGAACAAATAAATTTTCAGAGGGCAGGAGATGAGCATATAGAGTTTGTGAAAGAGGACTTTTGACAAACCTTGATCTGTCTCCTAAGTATCCCTTCAACTTCAATAAACATCTCCTCCCGATCATCCCAGTCACAGACACACTGAGGTAAAACCATTGAGCCAGACATTCATATTAAAGAAATTACAACCAGTAAATCAGTTAAGAACTCATAACCAAATTCCCAATCAAACGATCAAACTGAAAACCACTAGTTCAAGCCATGCCTACAGATGGACAAGGAGATTACAAGAGAGAAATCTCCATAAACGAAATTTTTTTCCAACATTTAAGAATCATTCTCATCTCACAAGATTACTTGTTTAGTCCAAAACAATCCATTCCCAAAACCTCATGTGCTCAGATGCAAAAATAAAGTCCCCAAATGAGAGTCATCCAAATAAGCAAGAAACAAACATGACATCACTGCAACTAGAGAACCCACAAGAATTTCAATAAATTGGACAAAATTATATGAATATTAAGAGATGTAAATAGTTTTTGATAACACATTGAATCTCAGCTCAAACGTAAAGAAAATCCAAGCTCGGGTTAGGGAATTGTGGTTCTACCTGCAAAGTGTGGAGAAGGTTGCATGTAGCCTCAGGGAATTCTGGGCGCAATATCAATGCTTGCTTATAACTTTTAATAGCTGCTTCCACATGACCACTGCAACAGCCCATGAGGTAAAAAAAATTTATGTCCATGCTAAACACCGGATAGGTCTAAAATGTCCCAACCGATCATTGGATTTTGAATTTCATCGAAGAAAAATACAACAATGGTTCATTTGTGTGGTTTGATAGGAAATACAAGGAAAAGTAAGTACAAAATATGAGTACACTTATTATGTAAATTTACATTTGATAATACTCAAATACCAGTATCATGTAGAATAAAAATCTAAAAACATAAATGTAATCAAATAAAATTTAAAAAAATAGATTTGTTTTCCTTTCACTCATGACAATCATGATTCAAACGGAGCCTGTATAGCCCCACCAAAATAATATAAAAATAACAAAAAGCAAATAGCTTCAGTGGTTGCTTTGACACAAAACTGCAAGATGATAAGACTAGGTCAGTAAAGCACTTTTGTTTCACGTGATTTCTTAGTCTCAAATTAAGGAGTAATATTTACAAAAGAAGA
This sequence comes from Dorcoceras hygrometricum, assembly GCA_001598015.1. NCBI lineage: Eukaryota > Viridiplantae > Streptophyta > Magnoliopsida > Lamiales > Gesneriaceae > Dorcoceras > Dorcoceras hygrometricum. The sequence continues at coordinate 1,040,621 of KV005017.1, forward strand.
AATCGAAGTACCTGTCCTTGTAAGCAGAAGCCAAATTCGCATGAGCCTCAGCCATCATTGGTCGAATAGCAATAGCACGAAGATAGTCTTGAATCGCCTCATTAACTCTTCCAATTTCTTTGTAAGTGTTTCCTCGATTAACCAGGCCATCTGCAGCCAATGGATCTATCCTTAGAACCTCGTTGTAGCAAGATATCGCATCTGCATGATTACCCTGTTACAATGATACACAAATTTCAGCTCATCTCATTAACATGTGAGCGAAAAGTTAGGACTCAAAAACGTAGTCGCACCCATCCTTTTCGGAAGCTGGCTCTGCACAAGGATGAATGGATTTGACTAAGGCAATAAGTTTATGGCAAAAATTTTAAATATAAATGACTATGTGTGCCAGTGAATGTTTCTGGTGCCTAACATGTGTGATTTCTGAAACGATATTTAAGACATTAAACCGTGTTGAGTTGATAGGTATTTCTCATTGCATGCATAATCTCAAAGTTGTGACATTTGCCGCATGCACAACTTCGACAGGTACAGCATTACCATTCCTAGAGGTGAATACAACTTCTATTTCATAAACTAATTTAAACTCTTTGGACCTTTTTCACAGGAAAAGAACCATCATTGCACCTGTTGTTTGTATATTATGGCTAAATTATTGAAAGGAGCGGAAAGTCCTGTAGTGACAGACAGTGTTGCCTTGTAGCATTGAGCTGCAGCACTCATCATATTCCTTGAAAGAAAAATGGACGGAATTCATAAAAAAACAAAATGAATTAAACAAATACAGTTCAAGGCGAATTCAATCTGAAACAAGAACCACACACACGTGGTACACATAGACACTCAACATACCACTCCATATAAATATTTCCAAGATTGGTGAGGGCTTGAGGATGACTTGGTTGAAGAGACAGGCATTGCTTCATACAAAACAGAATTTGATTCAAAGAGCGGAAAAAAAAGCCTCAATCAATTCAAATCGTGGAGAAAGATAATTTACGCGGTAACAGTGAATTGCATCCTCAACTCTTCCAGCATCTTTTAATGCATTGCCCTAGTAGTTGAAAAACATAAGAAAAAACAATATGAGAAAATATTAATTTACAAAAAAAATGCTACTCATCATAATTAGCAAATAAGATAGCAACCAAGTTATTGTACGCCTCCAGGAAACCAGGATCACAAGCAATAGCTCGTTTGTAGTTGAGTATTGCCATATCAAGGTTGCTTTCCTCATAGTACACACTGGCCAAGTTACCTGCAATGGTTGGCATACATCACATTAATAAACTCCCAACTTTTCGCAATAACATCAACTACAAAACCAACTAATAGGACAAATGAATTGCAAGTTCAAACTTAGTCACATTATCGTAGATAAGTCAAGTAAAAACTTGGTCAGATATCTTAGATAAGTCATACAAACAGAACGTTAGAATATGACAACATGAAATGTAATTATTAATATATGGCTGCATATTCCAGCTAAAATTGATTTATTTGTACTTCGAAATAGTCTTACCGGACATGAATCGCTATTCCTCACTCATTTACCCAAACTTACTATTTTAACAAAATGTTAGGACATCATCGGAAAAGCAAAGAATTGAATTACAAAATTTAAAACAGAATTTTAGCAAATTGGGCAAAAATGCAGCAGTTAAGATCTGTTAGTTCAGTATAATTTAATTATTCAAAAAATTAGCAAAAGACCCAACCATTCGCCCTTTTCACAATTTTAATTCAAAGTTCTCTTCCAAGGTATAATTCAGTACCAAACCACCACTTTTGAACCCCATATCTCAACAACCAGTTGAGGAGATCAATGATGAGGCAAATAATTGAGTTCAGAAGAAAATTAATCGTCAAACTATAGGTATACAGTAGGAACAGTTACAATCTTAAAGCAAATATTAGCACCAATGACTAATAGAATTAGATGTTCTCTCTCAATGTTTTTTGGCCTTGCAATTAATATCACAAACAGTTGAACTAAATATTTCAGAAGGGTGAATCAAATGTGAACAGCAACAATAAAACTGACTCTATCAAGGAGTTAAAAAAAACTCACCAAAAGCCATTGCGCTGTCTGGTCGTGACTGCAGGGCTCGTTGATAACACACAATAGACTCTTGAGGCATTCTCAAGGCCTGGAAAATGTAAAGAAGACTGGTCTTTCCCCGAATTCTTGCCCTTGCATTTACAGCTACCCAACCTTACAACCAAAATATGTTAGAGTTTACCTTGTAAACATTTCCCAAATTCAGGTAGGCATCTGAGAAGTCAGGCTTCAACTTTACAGCTTCCTGAAAATAGAACTCACAGTCAGTAGTATGCACAAGATCATAAAGCATCCGATTCAAACAAAAATCAAAGCATACATACATTAGTCACACCCAACTCACAAGACCTTTTACTTTTTAAAAGGATAAGAAAAGGTCAATAACATACCTCGTAGTAGTGTAGGGCCCTGTTAAGATCACCAGCCTCCATACAAAGACCAGCAAGATTAGACCATGCAATAGCAAAAGTTGGTTGTATGCGGAGTGCTTCCATATAACACTTAGAGGCCTGAGAAAAAAGACCGAATTAAAATCTTCAATTATGAAAAGATGAATTAGGTCTGTCATCATGAGGTGGTTCTAAATTGGTGAATGAAAATTGCATAATAGGCAAGAACTTTCACTGAGATGATCAGTAGCATATTTTAATAACAGGTTTGAAAATTTTAACAGGTTTGGAAATTTTAATAGATATTAACACCGAATGTCATAAACCAAAGAGTAAAATAAGTAAGAAGCAAGAAGCTAACTACAGTACAGGCAGACCACCGAAACAAACAGAAAACCAAGCATTTAATTAATGAATAGCTGGAAAATAAGTGTCAAGCAAGAGATGGGACATCATCTCAATTACCTCTTGCACCAGCCCTTGAGCTTTCATCAAATTTCCAAGGTTACTATGAGCATCAACCTAATAGGTTGCAAGTTGATGCAGATGTGAGACAAGCAACTAAGTCAATAAGGATGAAAACATAATTAAAAATTGAGAAGGATAAATTTACCAAAAGAGGATTCAGAGCAAGTGATTGACGGCAGCATTGGGCTGCCTCATTCAACCTTCCTTTTCTCATATACGCACTGGCTAAGTTAGACCATGCATCAGCAAAATTAGGTCGAAGCTGCGTATAAAAATACATCATAAACAGACAGAACATTTTTATGTTGCACTGTGAAGCGTGCAGTTACTCCAAGATGCTAAATGTCAGTAGATTCTATTACAGTGGTACAATCTAGGCCAAACATGATAGTACTAGTATTGAAGATATCAAAGTAACAGAGAAAACCTCAATCGCAATCAAGTAATAGCGAATAGCGACATCAATATTGCCTTTCTCCTGCCAAAAAAAACATATCACACTAGTCAGTAACTTCATTGTCAAACTATAATGTCCATGTCAGAAAAAAACCATAACAAAAACATACTTTCCAAGCATTTGCCATATTCCCATAGCACTCGGCAAAATGGGGATCAATTCTAAGAGCTTCCTCATTCTTCGCGATGCACAAATCAAAGTCGTGTAACTATAAAACAAACAGCACAAATTCTAGCTTGAGATGAGTCATGCTGGAAATGATAGTTCAAATTTAGATACCCAATAATAATGCATGTCACATAAAAATATGTAGCAACCAGTAACCTGATAATAAACAGCACCCAACAGAAGAAGGTTATCAGTGCGTCGTGGATTCCGATCATACACAGCCTTGCTATGTTCTAATGCCTGCTTATAATTTCCTGCTTTATAATTCTGATGAGCAAGGTTCAGGAGCATGTCCACATCAACTGAATGGTGGAAATAAGAACAAACAAAGTAAGACTTCATAAGCATAAACCCCAGACAAAAATATAATTTAAATATAATTTAATTATCAAAGTTTCTTGCTCCAATGTCTTTCGGATTGACTTTTATCATCGTAACTAAAAATTAAATGTTACACATTATCACCACAGTTCATAGGAATGCAACGCCTTTCAAGAGGCATTTGCTGATATATGCTAGATTTAAATGATTATAGGAACCTCCCAAACATTGAAAAAGAAGATTATCAAAACCTGGCATATACATATTTGTTTATGGAAGGGTTCTTTTGTTTATGGTCCTCATTAAAAAATTGTGTTTCTTGAATCTATATTGTAAGAGAGAATCTCAACCTAAAATTAAGATCAGATCATGCAATTGAAATGTGCAAAAATATTCCAAGAACAATAAATTGAATCAGACATTAGACTTTAAAATTACTGCAAATACTTATCCAGCGATAGCATAGAGATAACAAGAATCTGTAAATCCATATTTCTATACAGAGTAAGAGTTGAGGAGTCCTGGGACGATGAATTTGACGTCCATGTGTTCGAAGGTTTAGTTCCCCAACTGCAGTAAACCTACTATTACGTTAATAAAAATTGTGATTTCTTGAAAATATTGGCCCATAAACCATCTATTAACTTTGTTATTCCATCAAAATCCATAAATGTTACTTAGAAGATCCTAGCATGCCATCATAATTTTTTTCACGTTAAAGGTCCATGCAAAAATAAAGTATTTGAAGGTTCATTGGGCTATTCAATACCAGAAACAACAATAGAGCCGTAAAATCTCCTCCCACACAGAGTAGTTAAAGTATCTTGTCCAACCATGAACACCAGAAATAACAATAGAGCCGTAAAATCTCCTTCCACACAGAGTAGTTAAAGTATCTTGTCCAACCATGAACACTTGTTACTTACACTCAATACACAAAGGTGGCAATAAAATTTATTTTGATCTTCGTAAAATCTAACCCATCAATTTTGGGTCAAAAATTGAGAAAGAAGATCAGCAAACAAGAGTCGCCAAAAAATGGTTCTGGTCCTCCTGGATAGACAATCTAGTCAAGGTATGTATCGACATTTATTTAGAGAGCATTTGCGTTTTTCCACATTTTCTCACATGATAAAATATTTATTCTCTTTCTCTTCAATGTCCTTTTCACTTTTCTGTTCTCTGGAGAGAATCCCCCTCCGTCTGAGAACCGTTACCCATAAAATTTATAAATAAAAAATGCCTAATTGTTTCAAGCGTAGTCCACTGCCCCTAACAACGATAGGTAGCATAAGATTCAATAGATGACAAGAGTTAATTTAGAATTTAAAGCAATTAAATTGAAAATAAGGCATCCCATGACAAAACTAATTCATAGAGACGATGCAATTGTATCATCAAAAAACTTGAGATAGATCACACACATTAGATTGTGATCAATAGCAGCGAAATCATCAAGAAACAAGAAAAAGTTTACGCTTTAAGCTGCATTGCTTTTTAGATTCGAATAGCTCTCTTATTAGCAAGGCTTGTGACATAAAATCCTTAATAAATTTTGTCAAAACGGCCCACAGCTTTTGTAAGTGTTATATGTTCCCTAAATTCAGACAACAAATTTTGAAAAGGAGAACATTGAATTTCCCTGTAAGAGTCATAATTCCCGAAAAACCACTGAAACTAACTCATCAAACACTCAAAACCATAATTCTAATCTCATACAGGACTATACAAATACTAACAAAACGTAAAACCAAAATCACAAAACTGAATAAATCGAACCTTCGCCCGAAAGCTCCGACTTGACGTTAACCCCGGAGGAGAAAGACAGGGATGGATCGTCTCTGTGATGATCGGTGACAACATTGTAGGGAGCCCTAGACACCACCTGTTGCTGCTGGCGTTGTACCTGCTGCAGACTCAGGCTGTACTGCCGCGGATCGCTCTGCAACGAGAGCATGGCTCGTGATCTAAACGACTACTACCTCCGCCGCGGAATTAAGCTCATATGACGGCGGAAGAGTCCACAATCCCAACGGAGAAGGAGAAATTGGGAAGGGAAATTTCTTCAGAAGGGTTTTTTCTAGAGAAAATTGAATAAAGACAAAAGTTTAAAAGAATATTAAAAGGGAAGTAGAAAAGAATAGAATAAGAAAAGGAAGAAAATGGAAAAAGAATAGAACAAGATTCGCTTTAAAGGCACTCTAACCCCTAGAGAAACATGGCTCTCACTTTGTGAACCCAAAACATTCTCAAATCTCAATCTCTACCTTATATAGGCCCAGATTCCAGTTTCCTGCTTCTTTTAATATACACTTTAATGTTAATATCCAATTAACCCAAGCCCAAACCGGTTGATTGGAACAAACCCAATTAGCACGATTTTTTTCTTTGCTGCTTTAGATTAGAATATGAAATAAATAAAGAAAAGAGAATGAGGTGGCAAGTAAAATTTCTCAGAAGAAATAATAATGATATGACTAATATGATAATAAGACAATCGATTAAGTTTACATTAAATTTAGAAATTGATCGATTGAGTTTGATCGAGTCAGGTCTGATTGGATCAGTTTGACTATCAGATTCATAAATTGTGCGAATAAATGTACTGGTGAATAGAATATATATTTTTGAAAATATTGAATTTGAAAAGAGATTGACCAGGTTTTTTTGAATATATAATCGACTTTTATTTAATTTAATGGTTCTTATCAACTGGCAAGTTAATGTATTTATTATTGTTTTATGAAAATACAAGGTATTTATTTGAGTTGTGGTTCTTGGTTGGGAAAATTCAGACGTAAAAATGGTCCTCAATCTTCATATATTCAAATATGAAACTTTTCCCTTTCAATTTCCTTACATATATATATATATATATATATATATCTTTCTTTATATCCAAAATCAAGTATTTCGACTCGCGCGTATCAGGGACAGGCTAACTGGGCTTTTAATATTAAACGATTTAAGGGAATTATTATTGACAAGTAGGACATCAGATTTTGACTTGCATTATTGATATTGTCTAAAAATAAAGATAAAAACTTCAGCGAAGTATATCTAGTCGAAATTGCACTTGACAAGTCGCGTGAGAACAACAAACTTAAGAAGAAGATGCCCATAAAATAATATCCCGAGATACAATTCATAACTGTGCATGCAACTTGATTCAGCCATAAAAAATACAACATCAAATGAACAACAACATTCTGTGCTTCTCTACACTGTTACCTTCAGTTAACTAATAATATGCAATAAGAAAATCGCATGACACAACTGGTAACCAACTCCTAATGCTTTCACCTTCACAGAGCAAATCCAAAAATTTTCGAAATAATGAAATAAACAAATCCGAACTATCTTCCAAATTCTGACATCTTTCTTTTACACATATACTATGCACTGTGTTGCTTACTCTTTTCCACCATATCCTCTCCCGGATAGCCTCCATATCTACCTCCTGGATAACCCCCGTATCCACCGCGGGTACCTCCATAGCCACCACGGGTACCTCCATATCCACTCCCGGATATTTGGCATCGCTAACCCCATTTGTGTTATCATCTGCTTTTTTATCTGCTGGAAATTAGGCAGTTGATAGTTAGTTTTGAAAACATAGACAATAGATGATAAATTAATTATATATATTCCTAGATGTTTACTGTTTTCAGGAAAACTGTTTCAGAAATTATAAATTACATGATTTGCTTCAAATATATATATGGATATGATGCTTACATGGCTCCACTGTGTTGGAAGTCTCAGCCAATTCTCTAGGACTAGCAGTCACTCCAGAGAGAATTAGAGCATATGTAGCCAAGAAGAAGCCAAGAAAGAGAATTGCCTTAAAACTCATATTTGAATTACCGTGATATTAATTTTATTATCTAAGTTTGGATGAGAATGTTGGCACGATGGGGTCTCTACTTATACACTTTATGATATGAAATTGGGATCCCAATATTTAAGAGTAGGCCCTCATTTGGTTGTGTGTACCCTATAATTAATGCTATCTTCCGATGCTTTAATGATTCCAAAGGTCAGAGGGCAACTTAGTTGCAACCATCAACAAAGTTTGAAAATAGAAAAGCCAACGCGCGGATCATGAGCATCAACCTGGCTAGATAGCTAATTAATCGACGGAAGCATTTAATTGATGGAACTTGCCACTGGACGTGTCAAAGAAACATTACATCGAGAGAGTCGAGAGTCAACTCCTAGTCATAAATGTATGGGATCTGGTCCAAAGTTTTTCCATGGCTAAGGTGGTGTACGTGTCATCTTTGGGTGATATGTTTGAATAATTCTACGCTGTCACAATTGACGCTCTACAATACAAGCCACCCAGATAATCACTTCACTCATGCATACTATTATTCACGGAGAAATATTTTTTTTTATCATTTTTTTCTCATTTGATGCTTGCTATTGGTAGTCACGTTTTAGTTCACTAAATAGTTCTATATTAGTTTAGTAATTTCCCATCGGACTGCTGAGAGCCTGAGATTGTATTGGACATGTAGCGTTGTGTGAACCATGTCCACATCAATATTTCTACGAGTCGCGTAAGTATTAGGGAAAAATAACTAATATTGAAAAAAATAAAAATAAAAGTGCAATTGAACAAAAATGGGGAATAATTTTCCCCTATTTTTCACCGTATCCGGATAACTAGTTAGGCTAGCTTACCGACACATGAGGAATTGATCAGATTTGAGTGCATAAATTTTAAAAATTTTAACTATGAATTATAATTGAATTTTAGATTTTCGGACTCAGCTTGATCGAAATTTATAACAGTATCCGCTTAAACGAATTAGCTACTGTATATATATTTATATGCGCTTTGCAATTGAGGATACATATATAAGGATGTATATAACATAATATATTAACGCAATGATTATTATTATTATTTTTTTTAGGCTTTGACACTAATCCGCTTGCTGCCAATAGGTGTGATTAAAAGTTTGGATTATTTTCAAATGATTAGGTTGACGAGAGTTGACAACATAGTTCGTGGGATGACATAAGTTTTCTGCATGTACGTAATACTCTATCCAATACCAGATTAATGTATTTATGACTAATTTTCATAAGTGACTTGGGTATTACCGCTGTTAGCTTTTTATTACAATTCTGAAAAGTGCAAGCTGTAAATAGTAAACTTACGAAAATTTTACATTTAATTACGTAGGAAGCTTCGTTTTCCCTTTTTTTAACTTGAGACGTAGAAGCATGAATTTGGTATACTTAGATTAAAAATTGACTTGAATTGGCATGATCTGAAAAGAAAGAGATCTCTACATCCAAACTGTCGTAGTACTTATGTCGTAATTTTCTGTATACAGACATGAATATTGGGAAGCCATCGTTCATCTGTTATAAATGAACGCAATTATTTTTTCCAACTTTTATTCACATCTCAACATTTAACATTACTATATTTGCTCAAACGATCGCAAAGTATAAGTTGATAATTTAAGGCTCGGATTCCCAATCAGCAACGGCTACTTGACGCAGCACCTGCATCCGTAGTAGCCAAAAAGACCACAGCATCCGTAACGGCAGCGGCCGCCGTAGCCACCACCGCCGTATCCTAGTCTTCCATGATAGCCACCGTATCCTCCTCCGGGATAGCCGCCGTACCTTCCATCAGGATATCCTCCATATTGATCTACCTCGACTTCATTTGTCTTATCAACTTTATCGTTTGCTGACAAAACAATAGATCGATCGACCACATGAGTTGAGAATATATATATATGGCTATAACTAGCAAGTATTTAAAATCTCTCTTAGAATAAAATAAATGTACTCACCAGTGCCTTCGGTGCTGGAAGCCTCCGCAAGTTCCCTAGCAGCCACATGGGAGGAAATGAGAAGACATGTGACCAAGAAGAAGCCAAGAAAGAGAATTGCCTTAAAACCCATATTTGAATTACCGTGATATTTAATTTTATTATCTGAGGTTAGATGAGAATGTTGGCACGATGGGGTCTCTACTGATACTCTTTATCATATGAATTGGGATCCCAATATTTGCCACCATCAACAAAGTTTGAAAATAGAAAGGCCGACGCGCGGATCATGAGCATCAACCTGGCTAGATAGCTAACTAATCGACGGAAGCATTTAATTGATTGAACTTGCCACTGGACGTATCAAAGAAATATTACATCGAGAGACTCGAGAGTCAACTCCTAGTCATAAATGTATTGGATCTGGTCCAAAGTTTTTCCATGGCCAATGTGGTGTACGTGTCATCTTTGCGTGATATGTTTGAATAATTCTACGCTGTCACGATTGACGCTGTACAATACAAGCCATCCAGATAATCACTTCACTCATGCATACTATTATTCACGGAGAAATATTTTTTTTTATCATTTTGTTCTCACTTGCTATTGGTAGTCACGTTTTAGTTCATTAAATAGTTCTATATTAGTTTAGTAATTTTCCATCGGACTGCTGAGATTGTATTTGACATGTAGCGTTGTGTGAACCATGTCCACATCAATATTTCTACGAGTCGCGTAAGTATTAGGGAAAAATAACTAATATTGAAAAATTTTATCAGATTTGAATGCATAAATTTTTTAAAATTTTAATTATAATTATAATTGAATTTTAGAAGTTTCCGCTTAAACGAATTACCTACTGTATATATATGTATATTTATGAGCTTTGCAATTGAGGATACATATATAAGGATGTATACTATATCATAATATGTTAATTCAATGATTTTTTTTTTTAATATTGTTTTAGGCTTTGACACAAATCCACCTGCGGCCTATAGGTGTGATCAAATGTTTGGATTACTTTCAAATGATTGGGTTGACGAGAGTTGATAACATAGTCCGTGGGATGACAATACATAATACTTTATCAAAGACCAGATTAATGTATTCATGACTAATCTTTCATTATTTGACTTGGGCGTTACCGCTAAATAAATAGTAGCTTTTTATTACAATCTTTGACGTGCAAGCTGTTATTAGTCATTAAATTACGAAAACTTTACATTTAAGTACGTAGGAAGCTTAGTTAATTCCCCTTTTTTAATTTGACTTAGATATACTTAAATTAAAAACTGACTTGAATTGGCATGATCTGAAAAGAAAGAGATCTCTACATCCAAACTGTCGTAGTACTTATGTTGTAATTTCTGTATACAGACATGAGTATTGAGAAGCCATCTCCTGATAGGAAAGGAAGTACATCGTTTACATAAAATAACACGAGCACACATAGTTCACTAAATTCTTACACGTATCGATTTGTGTTCATCTGTTATAAATGAACGCAATTATTTTTTCCAACATTTATTCACATCTCAACATTTAACATTACTATATTTGCTCAAACGATCGCAAACTATAAGTTGATAACTTAAGGCTCGGCTTCCCAATCAGCATCGGCGACTTGACCGGCATAGTAGCAGCACCTGCATCCGCCGTAGTAGCCACGACCACAGCATCCATAACGGCAGCGGCCGCGGCCGCCACCATAGCCTCTTCCGGGATAGCCTCCGTATCCCCCTCTTCCAGGGTAGCCACCGTATCCTCCTCTTCCAGGATAGCCACCGTATCCTCCACCAGGATATCCTCCATATTGATCTACCTCGACTTCATTCGTCTTATCAACTTTATCGTTTGCTGACAAAAGAATAGATCGATCGACCACATGAGTTGAGAAGATATACATATGGCTATAACTAGCAAGTATTTAAAATCTCTCTAGAATATAAATAAATGTACTCACCAGTGCCTTCAGCGTTGGAAGCCTCCGCAAGTTCCCTGGCAGCCACATGGGAGGAAATGAGAAGATATGTGACCAAGAAAAAAGCAAGAAAGAAAAGTGCCTTAGAGCCCATATCTCTTTGGAAATATATTATATATATATCTCTTTAATTGGCTCGATTTTGGATGAGAACATGGATACATTCGAGTCTCTATTTATAGGTACAAAATTGAATCAGGTCGCACGAGTAGGCCCTTGATTTTATGGTTGGCAGTTGGAATAGTGATGTCTTTGATTAATTAGCTTGCACAAGTCAAGTCAACCCTATCCTGATCATATATATCTATATATCCATTTATCTGAGAAAGCAACGTTCGATCGATCCCCCTGTTGCATGCTGGCCTATAATTTTCGATATATATCTCTCATTTATGTTATCAGAAATTATCTAGGCGCACGACTGCTCAGGATTAGTCATGCCAACAACTTGTTATTTGAGTACTTAAGTACGTATGGTAAAATATATATATTATAGTGATGGTACGTCGCTTTAATTAGCATCGCCCATCGTGGCCTATATATTTACAATTTGAGATGAAAATACGCCCACCGTTGTCAGAGTAATAAATGGCAAGGCCAATAGAGACTTGTGTGTCAACTAAACACAGCATGGGATTAATGAAATAGCAAATATCACGAAATTGCCATTATATTATCCACGGAGCAAGTTCGAGAACAGTTAGCCCGAAAAAGAGGATGAACTCTTTATCAGTAAGATCAGTTCCAGGTCTCCTTTTCGCCTCAAGAAGTATTTCGACTGTGTATGTCAGTATGGATAGTTCTGTAAATTGCTTTCACTAACAAATCTTAATATATAGATCCTATCTCCAGATGGGAAAAGACGAAAGAACGTCGGCTGTGAATACTCGGTCAACACAGGCTGCAGCACTGAGACATGGAAATTAATTTCGACCTGTCTCGCAATGCAACTTGGACGAAATGATCGATCGTGTATATCATATTTTATTTATGTAGGTAGAGGACAAATATCGATGCTGAGATGAATTTATCGCCATTGAGAAGCAGTCAAAATTTAAACGCCAAATATATTTTGAATAATAACAATAATTCAACTTAAATTTTGATATTATGGTATTCGGACAATTGAACTGGAAAGTGGAAAGGGTTATTTAAAATCTAGAAGATATTAATTAATAATACTTCCACCTCATCCTAATTGTATTCATCGAGTATCACCCCAATATGTATAAGTTTCCTGCATTACGTATCCATTTATCTAGAAGTTTTTCATGATTCTTTTTCTATATTTTTAAAGAACAATATAATGAAAATATTTTACAATTAAGATCCAGTTGGGCTAGTATTGGCCCCACACTTTTAGTTATAGAGACACTTGTATTCAAAGAACTGGTCTCATCCTTCTCAAAAAGAGAGGTCTGTTGGTCTCATATTCAGCATCAAAATTTACAAATCAGCATAATTCAACAGCAAATTCATATCATCTTTCGTGTTCAGTAATTTTACTAAGCTCAAGTTTCCAACACACAAGAAAGACACACCAAAAGTAGGTCGATTTATGGGCCCATTTATGAGCCAACCGATCACTTAGGTGCCAAAAGATGTTCAATTCTTAACAAAGTTGGCTCACAGGGGTTCCCACCTGGCAAAACAGGAACATCTGTATAATTTATTTTATATTTCGATATAAGATATCCAAACTTGTATGCATGCAATGTCTAACAAAACCTCAACATTGTAACAAAATCTTCCTGTTCATCAATTACTTTTATTCAAAATACACACAAATTCAAGAAAAACACAACAAAAGTATGATGACAATACTCCATTAGTCCACCCTCTATACACTGCACAGATGGTTCTTTAATTAAATCGAATATTCTCGAATGTAAACATATCGACACAACAAGGTTATCATAGATCCCTGTTTACAGAAGAGCAGCAAACAAATGGCACCCAATATGGTTTGCCTTTCTTCTTTTCTTTCTTGATCACGGTAGGGTACCTGGCCGGAGAGTTCCAATCCTCTTTATATGGTATCTCGATTTTAGGTTCTTCAGGTTCAACCACGGGACTCACAGTCGTCCCAGCAGCACTATTATCTTTCTGTGAAGTCTCATCCTTTTGTAGTTTTGTCTTGGGGGACTTGGCGTCATTCAAAAGGATTTTCAGCTGGCCACGATGTTCCTTACCCGCGTTCCAATTTGTTACTTTGGCAATTATCTCCTCATTTTTCTTTCTCCCTTCTGACTCGTTCACCACATTAGTTAAAGAAGGGAACCAACCTGCCTGTAGTGATTCAGTTTTTTGTTGTTGATTGTACTGGACTGGCTCGATTTCAGAAGCAGTAGGTGCAGCTACAGAATCAGGCACTTTACCAGGTTGAACCAAAGTCATGAAAGAAGGTGGCTCAAAATCATCTGACTTGCTCTGATGGCCTTGAATGTTCTTATGTTCTGAATTCCGCATATTGGCTTCTGATCTTGGGGATGATTGAGAGTTTGTTTCAACAGCTAGCATATTGGATCGAGAAAAAGAGGCATTCAGTTAATCACGAAAAGTAGGTGACATATTGAGAACATAAAAGATTGAAGGACAAACTTGAATCAAAATAATTCACCTGAAATTGAAACCCATTTTCCTTCCAGATTATCAGTAGGCGATAACATGAGAACATAATAGGTAGACAGACATACTTGAATCAAAAGATTTACCTGAAATTGAACCCCATTTTCCTTCCAGACTATCGGCTGCAGAGGCACTATCTTTCTCATTTATCAGCTTGTCAGTGGTATAGCTTTCACCTTCCAAGGGTTTGGAAGAATCAACAACAGTGTCAGTTTCACCATCAGAGACTTTTTTATAAGCAATAGAAGTATCTTCAACAATGCCAGCAGATACTGGAATACTGAAAGCTTCAGTTGCATGGCACTTGTCAGGATCAGTTTCAAGCAGATATCTTTCCTTCACAGGCGATGTTTCTTGCACTTTTACCGGTAAGCTGTCAGATTTTTCAAGCAATACTACTGCACCATTGTCATGTTTTTGTTCAGTATCCTCATGAACAACATCCTTAGACTCCAATGGTTTTCGAACATCATTGGTGAGGCTATTATTAGTGTTATAGTTTTCATCCGAAACAAAAGATTCAGAGAAAGGATTAGCGGAATCTTTTGAAATTGGCTGCTCTTCAGTTTTTTCTGAAAACACATCACCAACGTCACGATTTGATTCGTTCGCCACATCCTCAACACCAGCAGACTTCACTCCAACAACATCAGGGACATCAAGATTTAGCCCAATAACCAATCCAGTGGTGTTACCAGCTTCAGATCCTTGACGAGATCTCATAAATTCAACATCTTTGAATTCTAGTAAACCAGAATCAGTTTCAGATAAACTTTCTAACTGTCTTGGATCAACTTCCACTTCACCTGAAGGTAAAGGGTTGGTTGAATTATACGATGGTTGAATTTCTTGCTCCTCCACAGGAGCTCCTTTGCCACTTTCATTCCCAGTCACCAGAATCTCACAAATCGCCTTTTCATCACGAAAAGGTCTTTCAAGATCCCTTGTAGTTGAATTATCCTCTGGTGCGGAAGAATTATGGAAGACCGGAAATGAATCTGTCGTGACTGCACCATTTTCCTTAGGAAACTGTACATCATCACCACTTGTTTCCCTTGGTACAAGTGTACAAGACTTCCCTGCTAGAGGCACTTCTACATCTTCCAATTCAGGTTTATCTTCAACAGCAGTAAATTTAGTGGTATCTAAGATATGTGTGCTTCCATCACGCTTATCATGTGGCTCTTCCTTTCTCTCAACAGCCAATATTGCAGGATCTGAAGCCTTTTCTTCTTTGGAGTTAGAGCTCATAGAAGCTAACTTGATATCATCAGACTGTAAGTGATTTCCGGGTTCAACAGAAACTGCTTCACCACCAGTATATATTTGGTCACTACTTGACGGATCATTGAGTTTTTTGGTTGTATCTGCATTCATCGAACTGACTTATTGTATTTGTGCGGACATAGACAACTAGAAGAAATAACGAGAGGCACACATCTTCTCCAAACAATCACCACAAGAAAGATTTGTCCAACATTAAAAGCTCCATGAATATGATTTTGCTTTTCGAGAAATTATTCTATCCAGGTCTTTAGCATGCAAGATGTGCTCAAAATTGAATGGGTAGATTATCGAAACAAGTTTGGTCATAAATGGCACCAGACCATTTAGTTATTATCAATAATGGCATTACTATAGAATTCAGAGAGCTTAATTTGACTTGGAAGTTGGAACATAAAGTTCATGCTACGAAGAAATGGGCAAGAAATTTACACCAAAGATTCTGCAGTCGAGCTGTGAAACGTAAATTACCTTTCCACTTTCAAATCTTCCATGGACAAATTAAATGTCATATGGAAACCTGACAGGTAGAAATATTCAATGGCAACTACTTAAATCCAAATGTAGTTCTGGCTTTCAACAATTATTTCACGTGATGCATAAAAACATTTTTCAGAAACATGAAAAGAATACACCTAACACGTAGGTATGTCTCACTGTAACTTATCAATCATATTGACATTTTCGATTCCATGCTGATAGGTAAATTAGAAATTTCCGCACAATTTATCAATCTTGTCATGGTTCTAGACAGGAGAATACATGTACAACACAATCGCCACCTAACACAAAATTCTGCTATATTACTGTAAAATGAGAGATAGCCTTTCACCATAATAATCAACTACATTGGTTTTTACATAATATCCAGCTACAGCGTTATGGCATAAAATGAGAGATACTCTTTTCCACCTGTAGAGAGGAACAGAGCTGAAAAAGTAAAAGAAACCAAGCATATTTTCCAGCTAAGATAAATAGTACATTGGCAGATATCTGATCCAAAAGCTATATGGCAAGAGAAGCAAGTACAACTTTACCAACAATCAAATGACCGAATTCAAGAAATGCTTACCAGCACAGTCATCGACCTTTCTTAACAGGTTTACATTAATATCACCCTCCACACTTTTTTGCTCTCTCTTCTTGTCGTCTCCTTTACTAACTTCTAAGCGCTCTTCCAAGCTGGGGCTAGCTGCACTCTCAGAAAACTCCGTACGTGCATCTGAAAACACATCATCTTCCGATTTGATCGACCTCAGTCGAACTTCACCATCACCATTAGACTCCTTCACATTACTCTTCTCAATCTTGGGACCTTCAACAAGTTAAAATTCTCTCAAACTCACATTTTTTTACCAAAAGAAAAAAGGCAAACAAAAGCCACGTATTACAATAGTAGACACCAATAAGAATATATAGACACGTTAATTCTCACTGGGGGTATGCTGCTTGTCTTCATCCGAAGCATGTTCGTCGTCAGAAATAGCCAAATCGGATGGACTCATTTTATAGCCTTCAATTTTTCCACAAACACTTTTGTGCGCTCTTCTGTGTTTGGCACTTGGGTGTGGATTTGGAAAAGGCCATCCACATCTGCGGCATAGGTGAACGCCATGAACTTCGTGCACTTCAAGAATTAAGACAATCAATCCGTTATCAACTTTAATCGATATGGCAACAATTTCAAGAAAATTGACATTATTAAAAAAATTCAGGGAAAGGGCAATCAAGAAACAAACCAAACAACCAACAGGGGCTTGAGTCTAGCTATTCCAGAAGGTAAATATAGCATAAGACTTGAAAGTTTCCATTCGAATGGTGATAGCAAAGCAGGTGTAAACAAGATTGTGGACACATACAAAAATCAGTCGCCCACGACCGTTTCTTAAACAGTGTGTAGGTGGGAGTCCGTGCATTACCCAAAAAAAAAACAGATATCAGATAAACCGTGATAAATCCACACAAGGAAACAAAAACCCAGCAAAAAAATTCAAAAAATGTTGTAAAGAACAGAACAAAAACAGCAGATTCACACCAACAAATCAAATGATAAATAGATCCAAGTCAAAGCAAACCTGCAGAAGTGACGGGTTTCTTGTGATCTTGACCATCCATGTTATCTCCGTAGCCTGTGCGCCGTGTTTGAGATACAAAGTAGGAGTAAGATCGAAGTCTAGAGAGAGAAGCAAACTACAAAAGAAAAAATTGGAGTGACGAATTTCGGAGAGGAGAATGTAATATAAGACAGAATGATTATTGCGAGGAAAGGATGAAGCATGTGCGCCTCTGGTTAGCAGTCTTCGCAGTCGCACGAGAAATTAAAATAAAATATGGATCACCTTTAACGGAAATTTACATTAAATATATAAAATAGAATATGGATCGTCTTTAACGGAATTAAATATATTTTATTTAATAATCGTATAAGTTACACTTTTATACATAACTCGCAGCCAGGATCACGTAAAACAATGATATAGATTAAATCGTGCTATGAAACTTTATAAGACAATAATTTGCACGAATTTCGTTAATAATTTATACTTTCGCAATCATAATTAGAAAATGTAGGAAATTTCATTTTGATGTTTTTTTATTACCCTCTTCGTGTTTTATAAAATATAGAATAATAGTAAATAATATTTTAGGAAATGGAACAAAAAGATTTGAAGATTATGGTTGAATTATGCTGATTGCGTGTATTTAGTTCAACTGCACAAATTCATGCTTATGAAGAAGCACATCGTCATCCAAACAAATGGAAGTAAATATGCCAAAGTGAACAATTGAGACTGAAGTCAAATATTTTTTGAAACAAAAAAAAAAACATTAAATTATACTTATTCAGTTTTCAGAATAGCACTCATCATTCGAATATGTATATTTAATATTACCATTATAAATTCTTTTGAAGCTCGTAAACAAACAAATAATATAAAAACAAGACTTTTAGCTGGACAGAAAAAAAGTCCTGGCTCTGATTTAATAAAACGATGCCTTCGTTTCAAACGCCACTTGAAATGCACAAATAATCAAAATTTAAATAAAATAATTACGATTATAACTTCAAAATGAATTGTGTTTTTTCCATAACTAACATTAGTATGTCATATCAAACTTGCTGACTTTTGATTCAGTTCATAAATATTTAAAAGTTAATACATTAATAGAGTAACTCATATATAGGTCAGAGATCCCTTGACCGATACAGGTGATAAATCGACGGATATGTACGAGTAGGTAGGAATTTTGGAGGAGATGACCCATATAACGGACTAATTCCCAGAGCATACCCCCATAATATTTCAATGAGGAATATGCTCCACACGAGAATCGAACCCGTGAAGTCGAGGAAGTTACTCCCATATTACCCCAAGTCTTACCAACTCGCATGTGCCACTGTGGACTTCAGTTCATAAATAGAAACTACGTTATTCGTTCCAAAAAGAAAAAAAACACTATTTTTTTGGGAAATCTTAATCTAGAATGATATATTTGACTCAAATTTGAAACTAAATTATTTTTAAAAAAAATTAAGATAAATATCTTGAAAGCCATATATACGCTCCTTGTGTGCTATCATTTTCGTGATACTTTTCTTATTTGGATTTTCGATAATGGCAAGGGAGAGACGCTCATGTTGTATTTAGAATATTATTATATTTTTTGTGTGTTCGCATTAATTTGATTTGTCCCTTTTACACATTTTATTCACATGTTTTCTTTCCCTCGGGAATAAAAAATTCTTTTTGTCCAACAGTATCTTGACATGGACGCTATGTACCAAGATGTCCTAATCTATAACTTAATTAATATAAAATGGTTTTTTTTTACATAAAAAAACTTGAATCCTACTGTGACACGAAACCATATTGAAATTATGTTAGATTATCGGAATTTGATTCCTAATGGTGTGTTTGATTGACGGTAGATTAGGGATGATCTTAATAATATTCAGATTGATGTATTTGAAATTCCTACCATATTTCTAATATTTATTGTGCAGTTTTTTGTATTTAGGCAAAATATTAACAACGGATTTAGATCTTTCATCACAAATTCATCAGTCCAAACACAACCATAGATGCTATTCTTCGTATTTTTAGGTGCAATACTTTATTATCAATAAGTTATAAAAATATATAAAACAAGTTCAAATATCGGTAAATTGGTGATAAATCCCTGATCAGAAAAGTGTCTTGTTTATCAGTCCCTATTTATGTAAAATTTATTCTGCAGTCCCTGATACATATACAAACTTGTTTTTAACTCCCTTCTCTCCTTTTTCAACGTATTCCCCGATACTGCCTGTTTCTTCCCCATTTCTTCTCAATTTGTTCCCATTTCTTCCACTGATTTCTCCCCCATTATAAAGAGCCCATTTCTTCTCAATTTGTTCTCATTTCTTCCACTTATTTCTCCCCCATTACAAAGAGGCATTCTTTTCCTGTAGGGAGAAAACAAAAAAACCAGATTACACAAAAAAAATCCTTTTAGAAATGTGTAAAAGGGTGACTATGAAATGGAAGCCACGGGAAATGTGTAATCTGGAAGAAGTTGAATTAACGTGAAGAGAGAAACTGTTTTGGAGAGAAATCTTCCAGATTTCTCAAATAGAAGAAATCTGGAAGAAGTTGGATGCATCGTGAAGAGAGTTGAAGATATCTATTGAAGGTTGCTGCCGAATTTGAAGAAGAGAAAATAGTAGAAGTCTGAAAGTGAAGTCTGGTGGAAAATTGGAGAAGCTGTGAAGTTACAACCAGACGCAGCGCAAGAACAAGATAAACCAGGCGCGGGTATTGCGCGAAGGAAAAGAAACCAGACGTGCTAAACAGTAAAATAAATAAACCAGACGAGGAGAAGCATCAGACGTTGGCTACAGAAAAGCTGAACCAGACGTTGAAATAAAAATGAACCAGACGCTGTAAATAAATTCCAGACGCAAAGAAGAAGAAATTACAGACGCAAAGAAGAAGAATACCAGACGCAAAGAGAAGAAGGAATCAGACAAATAACAGAAGTGCAAAGGAAAACCAGACGCGGATATAACCAGACGCTGTGAAGAAAATTAACCAGACGTTGTACAGGAACTATATCAGATGCAAAGAAGAGAAAAGGAAATCAGCAACGTTGAACTTGAAGAACAGAATTACAAGATGAATTCAGCAATTAGAGATGCAAACAGAAGATATTTCAGCAGTGAATTGATGCAGAAGCAAAAATAAAATCCCAAAAATTATCATCTAACATTTTCTTTTCAATCGTGGTAATCGAACAAAATATATAGCTATACATTTTCTTTTCAATTTCATGGCCGAGCTAGGCTTACCATATGTTGTTCTCTTTCTCCCCTTCAAAAAATAAAAATAAAACTGAAGCAGACGACTGTGTTTTGAAGATGTGCATAAAAAATGTCAACCTGAGGGCTTCTGCAAACCAAAGAAGTAAAGCGGTGAATGTTAACAATAATGAATATGATTAACAATAATGAATAGAAGAAGAAGAGTCCGAATTGAAACTTTTGTGCTCAATTTTTTAGAAATTATGCTCGATTTTAGAAACCAGTAGCGAAAGAAATCAGAATTGAAACATAATCGGAATATTATGCTCAAATTTTAAGAAATTGTGCTCGATTTTAGACTATTTATGCTCTAATTTCATAATATAAGTACCCGATTTCGAAACTTTTATGCTCGATTTTTATGACAACATGGGTTTACGTATTTTCAACCATTTGAACATAAATAACATTGTATACTACTCCTCAACATCCTCACATTTACAAATGGGAATGAATGTTTTGTTCTTGTGATATTATACATATTATCCTCAATTTTATAGAAACCGTGCTCGATTTTAGACTATTTATGCTCGAATTGCACTATATCATACCCGATTTCGAGACTTTTATGCTCGATATTTATGACAACATGGGTTTACGTATTTTCAACCATTTGAACATAAATACCATTGTATACTACTCCTCAACATCCTCACATTTACAAATGGGAATGAATGTTGTGTTCTTGTGATTTTAGAAATATTATCCTCAATTTTATAGAAACCGTGCTCGATTTTAGACTATTTATGCTCGAATTGCACTATATCATACCCGATTTCGAGACTTTTATGCTCGATATTTATGACAACATGGGTTTACGTATTTTCAACCATTTGAACATAAATAACATTGTATACTACTCCTCAACATCCTCACATTAGAAATGAGAATGAAGGTTTTGTTCTTGTGTTCTCACATATTATGCTCAATTTTATAGAAATTGTGCTCGATTTGAGATGATTTATGCTCTAATTTCAAACTATTGTACCCGATTTTGAAACTTTTGTGCTCGATTTTTATGATAACATGGTTTTACGTATTTTCAATCATTAGAATGTAAATACCATTGTATACTAATCTTTTATGCTCTCAAACTATTGTACCCGATTTTGAAACTTTTGTGCTCGATTTTTATGACAACATGTGTTTACGTATTTTCAACCATTTGAATTGAACACCATTGTCTTCTACTCCTCAACATCCTCACATTTGTAAATGGGACTATATGTTTTGTTCTTGTGATTTTAGACATATTATCCTCAATTTTATAGAAACTGTGCCCGATTTTAGTCGAATTATGCTCTAATTTCAGACTATTATACCCGATTTTGAAACTTTTGTGCTCGATTTTTATGACAACATGTGTTTACGTATTTTGAACCTTTTGAACATAAATACCATTGTCTACTACTCCTCAACATCCTCACATTTGTAAATTGGACTATATGTTTTGTTATTGTGATTTTATACATATTATCCTCAATTTTATAGAAACTGTGCCCGATTTTAGTCGAATTATGCTCTAATTTCAGACTATTATACCCGATTTTGAAACTTTTGTGCTCGATTTTTATTTTATGACAAGTTTACGTATTTTCAACCATTTGAACATAACTACCATTGTGCACTACTCCTCAACATCCTCACATTTATATTATAAAATGAAGGTTTTGTTCTTGTGTTCTCACATATTATGCTCAATTTTATTGGAATTGTGCTCGATTTGAGACTATTTGTGCTCTAATTTCAGAATATCATACGCGATTTTGAAAGTTTTGTGCTCGATTTTTATGACAACATGGGTTTACGTATTTTCAACCATTTGAACATAAATATCATTGTATACTACTCCTCAACATCCTCACATTTATAAATGGGAATGAATGTTTTGTTCTTGTGTTCTCACATATTATGCTCAATTTTAT
>KV005017.1:1070861-1152718 GCA_001598015.1 Dorcoceras hygrometricum
TGCTCGATCGTACAGATTATGTGCTCGATTTGTTACGGTTTATGCTCGAATTTCACTATATTATACCCGATTTCGAGTTGTGCTCGATTACTTGAAAACATGTGTTTACGTTTTTTCAAGCATTTGAACATAAATATCATTGCATACTACTCCTAAACATCCTCACACTTACAAATGGGAATGAATGTTTTTGTTGTTGTGTTATCACATATTATGCTCGATTTTATAGAAATTGTGCTCGATTTGTTACGATTTATGCTCGAATTTCACTATATTATACCCGATTTCGAGACTTTTGTGCTCGATTACTTGAAAACATGTGTTTACGTTTTTTCAAGCATTTGAACATAAATACCATTGCATACTACTCCTAAACATCCTCACACTTACAAATGGGAATGAATGTTTTTGTTATTGTGTTATCACATATTATGCTCGATTTTATAGAAATTGTGCTCGATTTGTTACGATTTATGCTCGAATTTCACTATATTATACCCGATTTCGAGACTTTTGTGCTCGATTACTTGAAAACATGTGTTTACGTTTTTTCAAGCATTTGAACATAAATACCATTGCATACTACTCCTAAACATCCTCACACTTACAAATGGGAATGAATGTTTTTGTTATTGTGTTATCACATATTATGCTCGATTTTATAGAAATTATGCTCGATTTGTTACGATTTATGCTCGAATTTCACTATATTATACCCGATTTCGAGACTTTTGTGCTCGATTACTTGAAAACATGTGTTTACGTTTTTCAAGCATTTGAACATAAATACCATTGTATACTACTCCTAAACATCCTCACACTTACAAATGGGAATGAATGTTTTTGTTATTGTGTTATCACATATAAATACCATTGTATAATATGCTCGGTCTTATGAAGCCTTTCTCCAAGAGCTCTCTCAACTGATCCTTCAGCTCTCTCAACTCTGCTGGCGCCAACCGATATGGGGCTCTAGAAATCGAGGCGGTACCGGGCACCAATGTCTATAAAATCGAGCATAATATGTGATAACACAATAACAAAAACATTCATTCCCATTTGTAAGTGTGAGGATGTTTAGCAGCAGTATACAATGGTATTTATGTTCAAATGCTTGAAAAAACGTAAACACATGTTTTCAAGTAATCGAGCACAAAATTCTTGAAATCGGGTATAATATAGTGAAATTCGAGCATAAATCGTAACAAATCGAGCACATAATCTGTACGATCGAGCATAATATGTGATAACACAATAACATAATCACAAGAACAAAACATTCATTCCCATTTGTAAATGTGAGGATGATGAGGAGTAGTATACAATGATATTTATGTTCAA
Organism: Dorcoceras hygrometricum; assembly: GCA_001598015.1. NCBI lineage: Eukaryota > Viridiplantae > Streptophyta > Magnoliopsida > Lamiales > Gesneriaceae > Dorcoceras > Dorcoceras hygrometricum. The sequence goes on from KV005017.1 coordinate 1,072,203, forward strand.
ATGGTTGAAAATACGTAAACCCATGTTGTCATAAAAATCGAGCATAAAAGTTTCAAAATCGGGTATAAGATTCTGAAATTGGAGTATAAATCGACTAAAATCGAGCACAGTTTCTATAAAATTAAGGATAATATGTGAGAACACAAGAACAAAACATTCATTCACATTTATATTGTGAGAATGTTGAGGAGTAGTATACAATGATATTTATGTTCAAATGGTGGAAAATACATAAACCCATGTTGTCATAAAAATCGAGCATAAAAGTCTCGAAATCGGGTATGATATAGTGCAATTCAAGCATATATAGTTTAAAATCGAGCACAGTTTCATAAAAATTAAGGATAATATGTGAGAACACAAGAACAAAACATTCATTCCCATTTGTAAATGTGAGAATGTTGAGGAGTAGTAGACAATGGTATTTAGGTTCAAATGGTTGAAAATACGTAAACCCATGTTGTCATAAAAATCGAGCATAAAAGTTTCAAAATCGGGTATAATATTATAAAATGCGAGCATAAATAGTCTAAAATCGAGCACAATGTCTAAAAAATTGAGCATAAATAGTCGCATATCTTCGAATGTGTAGAAGTCCTTAACCAAACTGGTCAACTCAAAATGTTGACATCTGCTCAACTTAAACGAGTTATCAAAACGACATAGCAGGGCTGTTGGAGAGATCTGGACGCTATCGCTAATCTTTGAGATATGTTTACATATGAACAGTAGAGATCTGATTTCTCTTCTTTGCACACGTGAGAGATCTGGAATACGGGAGAGATCTGGAATCTTTCTTCTCGAAGCAAACTCGATTCTCTTAACTTAAAACCTGAAGTCTGAAATTCTTCAAAGTACTACTCTTCGCATGACAACTTTGAATAGTAGACATCTGAAATTCACCCACTTCAATCAATCTAAACTTGGCCAACAGATTGAATCACAGTATCATATGGCAACTCACTTACTCAAAAGACAGCCTCTCTTTTCTTCGACTAAAATAATCTTCTGCTTGTAATACATCTTCCAGATTTCAAGCCATCATCAGTGTTTCACTTCCTTTCCACAGCGTCTGATATTCTTCAATTACTGCGTCTGGAATAATGCTGTGTCTGAATTTTCTTGTTCAGTTGTAACGTCTGAATCAATCTTTTGTTACACTGTTCTCATATTGTCGTCTGATTCGCATCATGTTATTAACCTTCGTTTCAGCGCTTCGTCTGGTTAATTTTTCTCTGTTTGCAACTACTGAAAGTCTGGATTCTTTTAGCTACTGCTGCGTCTGGTTCCTTCTTTTTTTTGCAACTCAAAATCTGGGTTATATCCTTTGGCTCTCGTCTGATTTTATTTTGTTTTATAACTTCTGGTTTTTCTGTAGCCAACGTCCAGTTTTAATGGTTCTGTAGCCAGCGTCCATTTTTAATAGTTCGGTACAGCGTCTGATTCTTCTGGTTTATTTTCTTCACGTCTGGACACTCTGCTTCTTGCGACTGGATTAATCTTCAATCCAGACGCGTCTGGAATTAATCTTCTTGCGTCTGGATTTTCTTCAACTGGTTTATATCGTTCTGCTGCTGCGTCTGGTAATTTATGCAATTTCCCGTCTGGTTCTTCCTTCTTTGCATCTGGTTTTTCTTGAGTTTACAGCATCTGTTTTTTTTTTAACTTGGCTATGCGTCTGGTTCTATTTCTTTTACAATTGCTGGTTTATTTTCTTCACCGCTTCTCCAGACTTCTTCTAGCTGTATGATGCTATCTTCATTTCTTCATTTCTCTGTACACTATACTTTGATTTCTTCTTCGCATCTTCCAGATTTCTACCAGACTTCTACTGTTTTCTTTTCTTCAAATTAATTCGTTCCTTATTTAATCTGAACCAGATTTCTTCTACTGGAGAAATCTTCCAGATTTCTCTCCAAACCAGATTCTTCCAATTCAGACTTTGCCTATTCAAAACACAAATCAGACTTCTTCATGCGATTGATCACCATGTGATTGCTTTTAGTTTAGCATTTGAATTCCTCAGCTTCTAGTCGTGGTGATTTGGAAAGTTTAACAGTGTCATGGTAGATCAATCAGACGGAATAAATTGCGTTAACCAGCTTTGTTTAAATGCCTTTTCTTTCACTTTTACTTGGTTTAGTGTTCTGGTTGTTCAATTATTACAATTGTTGCACATATTTGCAACACTGCTGTTTGTGACATAAAAATCAAATTTGGCACTTCGACTGAGAAATCAGTGGAAGAAATGAGAACAAATTGAGAAGAAATGGGCTCTTTGTAATGGGGGAGAAATCAGTGGAAGAAATGGGAACAAATTGAGAAGAAATGGGGAAGAAACATGCAGTATCGGGGAATACGTTGAAAAATGAGAGAAGGGAGTTAGAAACAAGTTTGTGTATGTATCAGGGACTGCAGAATAAATTTTACATAAATAGGGACTGACAAACAAGGCACTTCTCTGATCAGGGATTTATCACCAATTTGCCCTTAAATAAACCTCGTTAACTTTGTTAATTTATTAAATTTAATTTAATGATGATCTTGATGATGGGAGTCCGAATTTGAAAGATAAAAACTGTAATCGATCTCGTCCTTATCGGATTTGTACTAAAATTATCTGGCACAGTAGAAGTAGATTTGGTAGTGGCATTATTTGGAAAAGCACAATCCATGCTGCGCTGCCAGTCCCATAGTGTTTTGCATAAAGTGTAATATCAACGAAAATATCTTGCCAACTCCTCGAGATGAGCTTGACATCTTTTATATGCGATTTTAAGCAATCTCTGAGTCCTATCCTTATAGATGTTTTTTCCCCTGTTTAAAGGGTAAGCTCGCGCAACTTGAAAGATTGCGTCTTTCTGGTTTCGGTGGGCCCGGTAGGTGGTTTGGTGGTCAACCAAAACTGTTCGATGTCTGATCCAATTCGCGAACGGGAGAAATATGATAGTAAGAAGGCCAAGACTGGGGAATCGGAAGATGGACCGTCTGATTTTCATTCTCCCTGTGATTTATATGATGCATTTGGGCACATCCCTGGCGTAGCAATTGAGGATTTTGCTGAAAATGTGCGACACGGGGAGGCCACTCAAGAAGAGGAGTTGGACCCTTTGGTGATTTTTGGTTCGGGAATCATGATGATGATGATACTGAGCAAACTTGACGCACGCAGCGTGGCACGATCTCGGTTGGTTTCTCGTCAATGGCTGAAACTTGCTTCCAGTGACATAATTTGGGCTCCAAAGGTTCCTATTTTCACTTTGCTATGTTCAGTTTCTTCTTATCGATTCTTGTTGATAGTTTGGCAATTGACTTGTTCTATTTAATTAACTTGACTGTTTCATTTCCTCACCTCCTCTTCTGTGATTTTGACATTAACTTAGTATATGTCAGGCGGGAAGTGTGCTTGGAAATTGAATACACATACACTTCTTGCCTTTGTTTGCTCTTTTGATAAAATTGACATTCTAATGAATGTACGTCTGTGGTAGGGTATTTATGTGTTAATTGTTTTGTAGTTGTATTAGACATTGCTTTGGGTACAGTTCTTCTTGAATATGGTAATACTCTTTCGGTGTAATGTTAATACAAATTTAGCTGAAAATATAAGCTCGATTAGCATTAGTTTAATTTCTTTTGCTTTTTTAGCATTTGTTCTAGAAAGAGTGAAAACTTCGCTAGTCTGAATCGATCCTAAATACCACTATTTCAGCTACTTAGAGTGGATAATAGAGAAGCAATCATGTCGAGGGCCTACTTTGTTCTAGGATGATGCAAGGCATTTCAGTAAGACATTAAGGAGTCGAGATAAGGGCTGTTTTATATCTCCGGTACCACTCAATGTCGACATATCTAAGTTCAGGAATGAGTAAGCACGGTGGGAACTGTTACTTTTTTGACTCGAGTACATCGAACCAAGGTTTGTTAACCTTGCCAAACGCAGGATTGGAGGAGGATTTTCTAATCTTAGGTTCAACAGTAGTGTTGCTCACTAGCCAATTGAAATTCTCCTTCCTGCTCGACAAATATTATTTGCTGAAACTGAGAAATCTGTAATTGAACTATTTCAGGATCTCAATCATATGCACAGAACTTGGAGTCTTAATTTAGTGATCCAATCAAAAGTTTCCTTCTATATTTTGTACGGATTAGAAATTCATCATCTTATAATAGATGTTTTGCCTCCATGGGGAACCGAATTCTAGAGAATGGGCTGTTGAAGTGTTTGAAAATGCAAACAGCTAACAAAAGATATTTTAGGATTTAGCCAAATATTTCACAAATTATCTATTATTGTATCTTGATAGGGTAAAACAATCTTTTAAATTAGGTTGATAAGATAATGTAATCTTTTAAATCAGGTAGACTAGTATTTTTAGAGATTTGTGTTCTAAAGATTTAGTTTATCTATTGCACTGTATATAAAGTTGTAAAGGTCCATGAATAAAATCAAGTTATTTTCCTCTCTAATTCTCTCATGGAATCAGAGCAACAGGGTTTCTCTCTTTCCACCTACTCACGATTTCCCAGTCTAAGTTCTCTCTTCATGTGTTTCTTTCTGTCCATCACCCTACTAGCAATCATGTCTACTAAGCGTACCTTTTCTGGGGATACAACACCCGAGAAGCTCTCTGGTGTGTTTGGGTCAATCGCTCCTCTTTCCCGGAGTGATATGTCATCACCACAAATCACAACCCATCTCCTAAATTGTCGCAATTATCTTCAGTGGGCATAGTTTGTAAAGACTGTTATATGTGCTCGTGGAAAGCTAGACTTCCTCACCGACGAACTCCCTCCTCCTGTGATCATCAGTCCAACGTACCCACAAGCAGGTCGACAACTCTATTGTTCTTGCATGATTTATTAATTCCATGGAGACGAACATCAGTCTACGATATTTATGGTTCTAAACTGCAAAAGATGTGTGGGATGCTGTCCCCCACATGTACTCTGACCTGGGGAATGCTTCCCAAATATTCGAATCATGCTCCAAGCTAAAGGAGATCAAACAAGGCTCCAACACTATCACCCACTATTTCTCGGAGCTTCAAGAGTTATGGTAGAAGCAGGATTTGTTCCTTGAAGATTCTCAAATGTGTGCCGAATGCAGCGGTCAAGTGCGACACACTCGGCACTCAGAGAACGAAAGGGTTTTTGATTTTCTCGTTGGTTTTCACTCAGTTGATTTGTAAACTCAACAAATCTCTGGATGGACTAAAACAGTCTCCACACGCATGGTTTGATAAATTTTCTAAGGTCATCAAGATGTTTGGATACAGGTAGAGTCAAATTGATCATACATTCTTTGTCAAACATTTCAATCATGGTCACATCACCATCCTCATAGGGTATGTCGATGACATCATCGTTACCAGAGATGATAGCCATGAGATGGACGATATTAAGCTTATGTTGGCCAAGGAATTTGAGGTAAAAGGTCTTGGAACTTTGAGATATTTTTTGGGTATGGTAGTTGCTATAAACAAAAAGGGTATCTCTGTTTCTCAACGTAAGTATACCTTGGATTTGTTAGCAGAAACAGACATGTTAGGATGCAAACAAAGTAAAACACCAATTAAGCTGGGGAATAAACAGACAATGCTTGAAGGCAAACCAGAAAGGCAAACCAGTGGATGTGGGCAAATACCAATGTCTCGTCGGGAAACTTATATACCTCTCACATACTCGTCCCGACATTGCATTTGTTGTAAGCCAGGTAATTCAATATATGTAAATCCTTGTCAAGGACATCTCGATGTTGTTTACAGAATATTGCAGTACTTGAAACATACACCCGGGAGAGGCTTTTTTTTTGCGAAAGACGATGATTGATCAGTGCGTACATTTACAAGATGCAGATTGAGCTGGTTTGATATCGGATAGGAAGTCAACTTCTGGATTGTATACAATGGAATGGGGCAACGTTGTGGCATGATTCAGGAAGAAGCAATCGGTTGTAGCAAGAAGCAGTGCAGAAGCCGAATATCGAGCCATGGCACATGGAGTTTGCGAACTGATTTGGATCAGAAGAGTTCTGAAAGAATGGAAGATGGAATCATATGAAACTCTATTGTGATAATAAAACAACCATCGGCATTGCTCACAATCCAGTGCATCACTTTCGAACTAAACATGTTGAAGTTGATCAACATTTTATCATAGAAAAGCTAGATGTAGGTCTCATCAATATTGACTATGTACCAACATCCAATCCATTTGCCGATTTCTCACAAAGGGATTGCCAGAACAGAATCACGAAGTACTTGTGGGCAAGCTTGGTCTCATCAATATCTACAACCAAATTTGAGGGGGAGTGTAAACAACTAATAAAAGATATTTTTGGATTGTATCTAGATAGGATAGAACAATCTTTTAAATTAGATTGATAAGATAATCTTTAAATTATAAATTAGTATCTATAGAGATTTGTTGAATATTTTTTTAGAGATTTAATTTATCTATTGTACTCTATATTAAGTTGTAAAGGTCCATGAATAAAATCAAGTTATTTTCCTCTCTAATTCTCGCAGAAGATTCAAATATGCACACGAACGAGTAATATAACGAGCTTCTTAAAAAAATCATGAAGTGGTTCCTCAAGCTTGTAATATGAAATGCAACTCTTGGCGTCGACAATCACTTCCCGTCCTCTTATCAACTTTGGGCGACACAGTTACACTGCCATGAACTTAAAAGTCTTTGTCATTTAAGCTTAATCCTTGAAATGCTCCAGTAGCAACAACTATTCTTGATTTAATCTATGTGTCTTTTGTGTATTCAAATAAATATAGTCATATCATGGTGATCTTTTATGTTTACTAAGATATGGTGATTTGTTTGTTTTTGGTCAGGAAATTATCATCTTTATCTGAAACCTCTCATATATAAGAGAACCTAATCAACGAAGCAGTAATGAGAGATTATTCACTCCAGTTTACAAGATCCAACGCTCTCTTTAAAAAAGATACCTATGCTGTTCTCCATGAACCCATTAATTCCCATAAAAGAATCAATAACTCTACTGCTATAACAAAATCGTCATCGCAGTCTCACTTACTGATCCACAGGTGCTAGGAGTTTGCAATTATTTCTACAGGTCCAAGAGATAGCTCTTGGGCATTCAGCGCTTTTTCCTGTAGGTTCAACAGCGGGCTCCTATTGGGGTATAAACGAATCGAATCGAGTTGAATATGAGGGAAATTTAAGGTTTGAATTCGACTCAGATTGAATTGATATGTGGCTTGGCCCTCTTTGTTTCAAGGTAATCCAGATTTAGTCTTTATTGTTCTGGATTGGTTGAAATAGCCCTCATGTTTCGAAAATGTACCATTGTTTGTCCAACATTTTGTTGTTTAACATAGATGGAGTGTACAATGCATCTCCAAGATGAGGTTGTCCTAACCTAGTACATATGTTTTGACTTAATTAAAACAATTAAAATCAAGTTAGCTTCAAGAATTAATTGTAAACCTGTATTAATCAATTCAAATATTCTCAACAATTTATTAACTAATATGAGACTTTGGTACTTACTGGAATGCAATAATTGTCCATGTTGGGTCGATAACTTTAACTAGGGTATTTGTGATATAAGGGTTAAATGTAGTTGCACCGTTATCATTACAGATTTTGGTGAAACGACAAATTTTAGGTCCTGCTATTGGTGTAGCTAGGTCACATGTTCGATTTCTTGAATTATTAGGAGTGTAATTACTTGGAGAAGCATTCTCAATGTGCAATGATTTTCCCTATTGGGTGGAGAAATCCAATCATGACACTTGGTCGCATAATTTGTAGCAGTGCTCTAAAAAGTGCGGAAATAAGAGAGAAGGATGAGGAACAAGCTTAGTTTTGGTCTAAACGTAAAAATAGTTGCTAATCTTTGGTTGACCTTATTATTTTTATTATTAAGCTTGTAAAAACCTTGAAAGCCCATTTTTTAATAAAAATAAAATTGTAGTTAAATGTTTTATTTTATTTAAGCTTGTAAAAACCTCGATAAGCACAATTATCTTTAAAATATAAAATTGTAAGTATGTTTTAGTTTTTTCACAAATCATAACTTTTTTCTTTAACTAATAATAAATATTTAATAGTAAATTATTTAAACTAAAAATTTAAAGACATAGAAATACAGTTTCTCCCATATTAGCTATTATTCTTTCTTTGCGACTTAGAGATTACACTTGACCTAAGTTAATCCACACAATGTGGGATTTTGAGACATTATGTATTTCTAAACTTGAAAAATAGTACGTTTATTGTTAAAATTAGAATGTGTTTGTTTAATCTGTTAATCAACTTAATCTAATTTGAGGACTAAAACGTTCTTTCACACCCAATATTGCTCTAAACTACACTTTTTCTTGTGACGTTTGATGCTTAATCGTGATGCTTTAATGCTTTTATTTTTTATTTTTAATTGAATTTTTGTGTTTTAAATGATTATATTATATCTTGATGTTAAGTCTTGAAGTTCCAGAAAGTATACTTAACAAAGATAATTTTCTACGTAGATATGGAAGGAAGACCATTACTTAAATGACATTTATGTGTACATTGAGAGTAAAAAATGAATTTGTTAGCTAATATTTAAAAATTTTCCTCGTGACAATTATACGATAATAATATAAAATGGAGTAAATTGTAGGCTACAACTTATTTAATAAACCTTTTATCTCCATGAAGATTCTGTCATTGGCCTTCACAGCTGACTAACAGGTTATTTGATGTCACCACAAGTGGCATACATGGCTGTTATCAATGAATCTTCTTTTATCGATGCACGACATTACCTTACCCAGAAAAGAACATCCAGCATATTGTCTCGAAATCGGAAAATTGGTTTGTGTTATCAAATTGAAAGCTTTTACTGTTTCCCATGAATTTATCAAGTTGGATGAATGGCTGTTCTGTCTTTTTTCTTTCGTTTTTGTTTATCAGTGTGATGAGTTATGGTTGGGGAAAGCACATATACCTCACATACTAAAAGCTCCAGGACTTTCAAAGTTGTCGGCTTACTCACTTTCTCTCATGGACAGTAAACGTGTGAGTAGCCTCACCCCCCAAAACCTAGATATATGTATGGGATCACATGTATCACAAACTAAGAGTCAGGCACACACTATGAACTCAATGAGATAAACCACATTTTTAAGATTATGTATCTGCTTGTGATTTCTAATAAAATAAGTTCCTGTTGGCAGACCAGAATAACTCGGAATGATTTATGTGATCATGTATGGCAGTTTCATTTCACTGAGGTATGTCGTCTATTCCAATTTCAATTTTTTCAACCATCGAGTTTTATAATTTTGTTCTCGAGCTCCAATATCTAGACATAAAAATGTCTAAGAGAATAAACTTAGCACGCTCCTTGAAGCTGTAAAAAAGTCCTCAAAGTTCATCTTGCAATCGCCTTTTGATGGAGAAAGAGATGAACATGATAGATTTGAATCCTTCCCCTCTGTATTTGTCTGGCGAAACATTCCGCTGGTACCTAATTAGTATGAGCCCTGAAGCGGAAAATATGCTTGATTCACAAAAATACTTTAAAAGTTTAAAAAGACCTAATATTCTAAAATCCTTTTGAACAGGTTAAGCTCCAAATATGATGATGCTGGTGCATTTGCCTGTCTATGATCAACATATTGTCGACTTAGAAAATCCCAATGCTGCTTACTTTATACCAAGTGGTTTCCTAGTCTCTGTTCTGTTTATCCATCATTGACGGATGTGTACATGAATTCAATATAGGTTTAATATTTCTCAGTGCATGCGACAGTACCCAATGGAGCTTTTCCACCATGGCCACCTTGAGATGATGGCATACCTGGTCAGTATAATGACCGAAGGGGAAGAAATAGTCAATGTTGTGTTCTTAGAACACACTAGAAATGTATAGGGCATCCCTTCTCCACATTTCTTGCTTCTTTGCCAGAGCTTATAGGTTATGGCACCATTGATCGTTCCTATATTGCTCAAAGAGGAAGCAAGATCTGGATAAAATATTTCTCTACGGCCAAAACTTAGTGGTGATGGCATAACTGGTCAAAAGAAAGAAATTTAGCGAATATTTTATTCGAAATATAAACTAAATCCTCTGATTTATCAATATTCTGCAATCATAAAGAAAGCATGTAGCGATCAATGGTACAGCTCTAAGTTTCTGGATTTCAGTTGATATCATATAGTCTTAGACAGATCATATTCGAATTGGCACAACTGGTTATAGTTTATGTACAACTCATACGGGCACTTTCCCGAGAGCATCATTCAATCTCCCAAGTGTGTGCCAAAACTCTTAGAATAAACTGTACCTCAATTCCTATAAAAAAAATCTAGATATTTTGTTGTCCTCGCCATAATAAAGACACCTGATTGATCTAAATCTGCTGAATTCCTGAAGGATGAAAGGATCCTCTAAGTGATTCTTTGTTCAAGCATTCGTTTAAGAATTATTCCAATTTGAAATGGCATAAAAAGAATTATGGAAGCCCCTACGCCTTAAAACAAAAGGTGAATGAATTCTTACAGGGAATTTAATTGACAAAATCCTTCCACCTCCCGCAGGAAGCCCCCAGTTACTGGCGAAACCTGGACCCCTACTGGCGAGGCACAGGAACTCTGATGCGGCGGTTCTTCCACCCTGATGGCAGCATCACCGCGGATCCCTGTGACCCAGTATGGGGAGGCCACGAATCCTGCTACACGGTTGTCACTGGTTCACATGATGATGGCCGGATAAGAGAACACTATGTAAGAGTAAATAAATGGCCCCAAATGTCAGTGAGCAGAAAAGAGGACTGGAGCTGGGAATTATCCAACCATTTAGGCTGCTACACCAGTTTCCCTGATGCTGATAAACATCATGGCACCGGCCTGCCCCTTCTTTCCTCTCATCTGATTAACTGATAGCCCATGAAAACACTGCAATTTTCACCTGTTCCTGTGTGTTTTCTTGAATTTTCCTCCCATGTGAAGAACTATGAATCTTTAAGAACCTGACATAGGAAACCATCCTGATGAACAATATGTTAGTTACCAATGCTTGTATTTTCAGCTTCTGTTTCTAGTCTCTGGAACTTGGAAAAATAATCTGGATTCTGTATGTTGTGGGTTTTGTTTTGTACGAATTCTCCGTTTTCAGGAGCGTTTTGGACAAGTGTCGATTTGGAATGTGCTTCTATGAATTCGTCAGACAAGTGGCGGACAGGAATATCTAAAAGCACGTGGTGCATAAAGGTTTGCACAATAAATATTTGTTTTTGTTGGTTGAGAAATTACAGCTCCAGTGACAAAAAAAATATTATATTTTTGGGAAATATATATTGTAAAAATATATATTTCAAATTTAATAGACCTCGTTTCAACATCGTATCAACCAACTCTCCTTTTCTTATCATACACTTATTCAAAAATATTCTAATTAAAAGTTAGTATGCTAAAATAAAATTCACGAGTGGACGAATTAAAATTCAACTTTAAAATGATATAATTATATTATCATGTAGACTGGTTTGTAATATCATCAATTTCAGGTGACATATAAGAAAATTCCGAAATATTTATGGAAAATACAAATTTACTAAAACTAGAGGATTCCAATACCCGTTTGGTTGAATAAATAGTGATTACGAGATTCTGGCTATCAATTTTATTTAGTAACCTGAGTAAGTTTTCCGTTAACTATCATTTTAATGATAAAACACATTAAATGGCATTGGCTGAGGTAAAAGAGGAATAATATCTCTTCATATAATTCCTATACACCCTTATAATATGTGCTACGTACCATAAATGGATTGGGTACTAATTATGGGTGTACTGTTTTCTGCTATAAAAACATCTCCTCTGACTACTAAATTGCATCTTCCGTCCAACCAGAAAACATATATATATAAATATATATCAGAAAATGGATAAACCTTTGGCTTTATTTCTAACCATATTTAGCGTGAAATTCTTGGTGTCGGGTGCATCCATGACTAGTGTGAAGAGCATCGGGTTTCTTCAAAACTATGAAGTTCATATCATTCGACGATTTACAAATGATTCGGACGAGTTGGTCGTTCGATGCGAGTCCGGGGACGATGACCTTGGAGAGCATTATTTGGTCACGGGTGATGATTTCCATTGGAGATTTAGGGTCAATTTCTTCAAGTCTACTCTCTTCTTCTGCCATGTGAAATGGGGTGAACTGGAGCAACGATTCAATGCTTTTGACACAGATTATATAAGTTATCTGTGTGAGGAAACTTCCAAGTGTTTTTGGTCATTGAGTGAAGACGGAATTTATTTTAGTTGTGATGATAAAAATTATGTCAAACAGTTTGAGTGGTCGTGAATATAATAATGAACTATATGATTTACAAACTACATGAAGCATTAGAGGCATAACCAATAAATGTATCCATAACTTGTAAATTGAAGAATCTTGCCTACTCCCACCAAATTCAATTCCTGATCGATCTACACGATTTCCCATCGCAAATTAGGCCACAATTTGCTTGATTACTCACAGAGAACACACCAGAAACCCACTACAACACCTAAACTTTTCCCACATTACATGCAATCTAATCATGAACATATGATAATATACTAGCTAGCCTGTTCATGCAGTACGGGGGAAAGTAGTGTGAAGACAAAATAAGGGGTGCAAATACAGCTAGATCAGAAATAAAGTTAAAAAGTAGTGAGAGTAATTGATTCTTTTGTCAAGTCAAAGAAGGTTAATGGCTACTTTAGCCAACCTCTACTTTTGGAAGCATACATAGAAAATATATTTTAGGGAAGTTTTTTTATATTATATATATTGATCTTTAAAGTATATATCTAAGAAAGCAAGTGTGGTATGCGCCTAAAAATGAATTTTTGTTAGTGGCTATTTTTTTTATAAAAAAAAAATAGAATAGAAGTGATTCATGTTCATTGATATCGAGAGTCCTTAGTCCAGTTAACTGAGACTGTGTCACTTTCTCTCACACAAAAAAAAAATATATATAAATATACATTTTATTTTGATTCATTATTAGTGATCACATGCATCTGCTGTTGATTAAGCCGTACTCAAACGTTAAAATGGGCAAACCTCGAGCACCTCCCAATCCCCCAACGGTTAGTAATGAAACAATCATTGCACTGAAGAAAAATAAAAAAAACATCAGATACTGATATGAATTTTTTTAATTAATTAATAAGTGTCATTGATATATTTGTTCAAGGACAAAGGTCAACCTAATTGGCTCCAATTCAACCTATCTTGGTCTTATATTATTTGGCCTATTGCTCTACCCCTCGATTCTTTTCGTAAATACTCTAATAATTATTTTTCGATTCTATTAAAAAAAAAGGACTGTAAACATTATAATTTTGTGATCTTGATTGTTTGTTATACTCCACGGTGAGCTAGGAGGTCTCAGTTTATTTTACTCTCTAAAGTCTATTATTTGTACTTATATAAATCAAGACTTTGATAAGCTAAGAAAGGTGTGTCTTAACTAGCTAGCCATGATTATGTTTTTAAGGTGCTCATTAGGCATGGTTTTCTTTATCACAGTTTTTCTATCTTTTGTTAATATTATTTGATCCATAATTAGTCGAAAATTGGATTCTCTCCAGAAATAAACGTTTGCGAGACATGTGTCATCATTAAGCTTTCGCACTTTTTGACTTGTGAAACTGGGGCATTATTATTTGGAGTTAAGAATAAATAAAGTTGTGACGCATGAGTCCAAAGTGGGTTGTTAGATTAATTCTCTAACCATGCCATTGGCAGATCGATACTCTTTTCTTCTATTGAATCATAGCAAATATATTTAGATTATTATGATAAAAGGGCTTCTCTATCACGCTGAAATCTCTGTGGTTTCTCGTCATTTGCAGTGACAATACCAATTGGTATATACCTGAAGCATTTCCAGAGCCAAGAAAGAAAAGGTCAGCAAGATTTAATTTTTAGTGTGCTGTGGAGAAATATGGGATACAACAATTAAGCAGTAATATGCTTGAAGTTGCTTCTTTAACAATGTGGAGTAATTGGATGTTTTTCATTAAAACAATGCACAAGTTATTTCACGTTGTTGAGTCTTGAAACTCTTGACAATGGGTTTATTCGTGTAAGTTACTCTACAAGGCTCCCTTTTTTACGTTCCTTCTTTTTACTTTTCTTCTGGGAAATAATTTTATTTCTAAATCTAATAATTTTTGGATATTAGATACAAAATTTTAAAATTTACATTTGAGATTACTTTTGGACCAATGATTTTTCTGGTGTATATGAGGCAACCTATTCTTTGCTTGTCAATAGCTTGTGTTTTGACATATACTTTTCTTGCTGGGTACTTGGGTAGGTAGATGAAGAAATCCTGACTTTCTTTCCTGGGAAATTCATTTTCACGTCATATTCTAATTGAACTATTTACAAAATCATCATATTTCTTGGATATAATAGTTACAGTTTTCATAAATGTAACTATATGAGGTAAAAATTTGATCACATTATATGCACCTAAAGATTTAGGGGAAGTGGTTTCACTTTGGTTATTCAGAAGAAGTCTGAATCCCTTGTATTTACAAGCATGTGAGCAGGTACAAGTATTTTGAATGAAAGTATGTACTTAAACTCTTTTCCCATGAGAACAAAGGCCTCTGTTGTATAGGTTCAGTAAGAGCGCATAGTTTTAATCCACGTGCAGGATGGGGGAAATTGGTGGAAATGTTGAGCAACCAATGGCAGAAATCTCATCAAATGACAGAGAGTTTGCTGATTATCATCAAACATCAATGGAGAGGAAAGTGCAATATTCAGTCATGAAGAAGAAATCTTTACGCGCCCGCTATGCCTACGGGGTCATTTTTTTGTTAACGAATGTCATCGCTTGGCTTTTTCGGGACTATGGCGAAAGGATCTTGCCCGTGTTGCCTTGTAAGTTGGATTTTTTTTCTCATCCATATACTGCTAAAGAAACTTTTCCAAGGAATTTGTGATGGAACAGTCAAATCCGCATTGTTTATACTGAGGGACAGAGGGAGGTCTTTTGACTTTGGAACTAACATATACATCCTCTTCTATCTTGAAAAGCATGCATCATGGCCTTATATTTCAAGAACTGATTAGTTTTTCGGGGACGTGATAATCGAATATTGAGCTATATTCTTGATAACAGATTCAAGAGCATGTGGTGCAGAGGAAAAAGATTGTTTCCACACAATGGGAGTGCTTCGAGTGAGTTTAGGATGCTTCGTATCCTTCCTTCGGTGATATGTGAATAAAATCAATGATATGAAGTAACTTTTTTCTTGACATATGATTTAGATATTCTTCTTTGTTATGCTTGTTACAACATGTAACACCAAGAAACTGAACCAAGTTCGCAATTCTTGGCATTCTGGATGTTGGCCTCTTAAGTCCATTCTCTTGCTTATTGCTTTCGTTATTCCATTTTTCATCCCCTCAGATTATATTCAGATATATGGTACGTTTTCCTCGTAAATTTCAATCATAATATATCAAGACTGAGAGGGCTTAAAGTTACAACTAAAATTCAGTGCCATGATTAAGCTTCTTTTTTTCTGTCTAAATAAGGTCGTATCTGTATTTTGCAGGTGAAATTTCTCGTGTTGGTGCGGGGTAATGACATTAGTTCCTTAGTTTTTGTCTTTATCAAACATGAGAATTCAATTAATATATTTATTTACTGGCTTTAAATTTTGAAAAATTAGGGAGCATAAATTATAGAATCTAACTCAACATGTTGCAGGATTTTCCTCATTCTCCAGCTCATAAGTGTGATAGAGTTTATTACATGGTGGAATAACTATTGGATGTCTGATGACACGAAGAAATCAAGGTTTGCTACAACCTTTACCTTACGAAAATAGAAATTTATTTTTCACATTTTCTACTTGCAAAATGAAAGTTGTATGATAAAGTATGATTGTTTGGAATGCCTTTCAGCTGCTCCATTGGGCTATTCATGTCGACAATCTTCTATATTGCCTCTGTTGGTGGCATTGTGGTGATGTATGTATTTTATGCCTCCAAAACTTCATGTTCTCTCAACATATTTTTCATCTCTTGGACCGCGGTTCTCCTTATCGTGATGATGGTTATTTCACTGCATTCCAAGGTACATTTCTGTCTCAAATTTACAATCAAAGACCACTAATATTCTCGAAATGTTTCAAGAATTCAGCCCTCATGGGCAATCTGAATCCTACAATCTTGATTAAGAACGAATCTGTGTAAATACTGCTCTCAGTATTCTTAATCTTATTCGTAAGTGTTATGCATGCTTAAGACAGGTAAATAGAGGACTTCTGTCTTCAGGGATTATGGCGTCTTATATTGTGTTCCTATGCTGGACAGCCATCAGAAGGTGATTAACCTTGGATTTGCTTTTTTCAATAATAATTAGATGCATTGCATGAAGTTATTTTCATGACTTAACAACCATGTAGCTATTTTACAATCTTTTTACAGCGAGCCCACCAGCGAGAAATGCAGCCATCAGAAGCAAGAAACTGGACATGGTGGTTGGTCTACTATAGTTGTAAGAATTCATGTCCACTT
The DNA here is from genome assembly GCA_001598015.1 of Dorcoceras hygrometricum. Classification (NCBI taxonomy): domain Eukaryota; kingdom Viridiplantae; phylum Streptophyta; class Magnoliopsida; order Lamiales; family Gesneriaceae; genus Dorcoceras; species Dorcoceras hygrometricum. Next base: position 1,088,779 of record KV005017.1, read on the forward strand.
CAATCCATATCCTTCTTCACCCAAGGTATTTTAAATGTGTCTCTGTTTCTGCTGTTGCTTCCAGGGCTTCGTCATTGCTATATTCGCGATCGTAATGGCAACCTTTTCAACTGGGATAGACTCCAAAACGTTTCAGGTGATATATCATTGGATCGTAGTTCCCTTCTTGAGTTGAGAAGAAATTGAGTGAGAATAGAGTGACATGAGAGGGGAAATATTTTATATATTTCTGGTTCCAAAGAATTACTATATGTTCTCACAAGTAATAACGCCTAGTTTCCATATTCCATACCATACAAGTTAACACAAAATTTGGGGGGATGAGTGTGTGCTGAAGACTGAAGAGATTAAATTTAAAGATTATGAACAAATTTTCCTCTTTTAATGATATGGGTTTTGTTTTGTCTTTTCAGTTTCGAAGAGATGAAGTACAGTTACAAGAAGATGATATCCGATATCACTATGGATTTTTTCACCTCATTTTTTCTTTGGGGGCAATGTACTTTGCAATGCTATTCATCAGTTGGAACTTGAGCAGCTTAACAAGAAGGTGAGTCCATCACAAATTTGTTTATTTATCTATCTTAATAATTGTAAAAATACTATTTTCCATATTTAGTGGAGTAAGAGTTAATATACCTATATATTAATATGTAACAATTTTAATATAACTTAATATTATATTATAATTATATATATTTAATTAAAATATATTAGAATGCAAAGTTGAAATAATAATTTGTATTTTTCTATAAATATACTTCAATGATTGGTTAAGCTACCACAAATAAAGTTCTGGTTTTCTTATACAAAGATTATGATTTATTAAGATGATATTAATATTAAGTACTTACATTCCGTTCCTTAATTATATTTATTTTTGGTAACTATATACTAATATATATTTCAACAATTAACAATCGAAAAATTTTAATACAGCTTCTTCACCCTTTCATAGGTACATAGATGAAAGAAGTGGACAAATAAGAATAACTTCTTTCCGAGTCTGCTCATTTCTTCCCTAACCTTCGCTAATTTGTCATTTAAATTTCAGGTGGAGCATTGATGTGGGATGGGCTAGTACATGGGTGAAGATTGTTAATGAATGGTTTGCAGCCACAATATACGGTCAGTAGCGATGACTAGTTTCCACAGGGCTTCTTTTAATTAAGCCAAAAGAATTTAGATCATTAGATGATGGACTTAGAAAACTTTGATGCAGAACTGATGAAACATTTAGTAGCAGGAAGAGAGTGTTACACATGAAACATGACTGATACCAAACTATATTATATACAGAGAGACATTCTAACCATGATGTTTTATTCATCCGTACAAGTTTTTTTTCTCTCGAGGTTTTCCATGAAAAATCATACTTCAAGTATGAAATACTCGAGATATATTTATTGGTTATGAAATCTCCGGTTCGCACATTTAATCATTATCATCTTACAGTGTGGAAGCTGATTTTTCCTGTCTTGAGACAACCTAAAGTCACGAGTCATGAAGATGCCATGGAGGAAGCAGACAAGTCTACCGCAGCATGATTTTTGTTCTCTTATGGACAGCATTTTGTTGTTACCATGTCTGTTAAAAGAGAGCTTTTGAGCGATAGAGAAAAGGAGGATGATGAACAAAGAGATTTGAACGACCACACATACACCCTATTCTTTATTTCTTTTATCCATCCTTAATTGGTCGAGATGTCAATTTCCATATTTCAGTGTAATCAAATCTGAAAAAGATAGTTCTGTCGACTAACTCCATGGTCAAGAAAATTTGGCACATGCCCAAACGATACAAGAAATTGAGACCATAAGCATACCGAGTATACGACTTCATATACTTCCAATGTTCACTCGTTGAAGCAATGTAGCTTGGTCAAGCCTATACAATGAATCGATCAAGTGCATTCGTAAAGTGGCCGGTCCATTTGCCAAGTCCATGCCCATCTCACCGGCGACCCCAAATACAGAAAGTGCGGAAGCTGTGGCTTCAAATGGCCGAGATGGGTCGATTGCTACAAAAGCAGCTATTAGAGCAGTGACGGAGCACCCTGTTCCCGTAATTTTTTGCAACATCGGAACCCCGTTTTTAGCGCCAACTACACGATGACCATCTGTGATTATGTCGACGGCCCCAGATATGGCAACTATACTTCCGTTACTTTTAGCCAGGGCTTTTGCTGCCTCCACAGCATCTATTGATTCGTGTGTACTGTCCACGCCCTATATATGAAAAATAAATTAAAATCAAAAGAGGTTGGAATAGCTATAGATTTTGATTTATCTCCCCTGCATATCACAAGTTCTCAAATGGCCCTGCTGTTTTGGGTTCAATACAGGTATATTTAGGTTTGAGCCAGGTTAAGCGAAATCAGGTGAACTGATACCATGGACAATTCTTTTGGGTCACGGTTGGCAGGAAACATTTGATTCGGACTATGGATTGTACCTCGACTTAAATAAACCCATCACGAATTCATCCAAGCATCAAAATCAATTTAACCTTACTGCAAAAAATAATAAAAAGAAAAATCTACCACCAAAGACTCGAAATCGATGATACCTTGGAATTATCATCCATGGAGCCTTTAAAAAGAGCCATTATCTCAGACGCATTCCCCCTGATCACAGTAGGCCTCATCTTCAACAGCTCCAAACAAGCCCGTAACCGGGGACCAGAAGCCCCGGCAGCCACCGGGTCCAACACCCAAGGCCTACCGCTCTCATTGGCCACCGCGGCCGCAAGCTTCATCGCCGGTACCCAGTCCGGCGTGAGTGTTCCCACGTTAATGTAAAGCGCGTGGGTCTTGGGGGCGAATTCGGGGGTTTCTTCGATAGAGTGTATCATCGCCGGACAAGCGCCGGCTGAGATGAGAACGTTGGCGACGAAATCCGCGGAGACGAAGTTGGTGATGCACTGGATCAGCGGAGATGTTTCGCGTACGGAATTCAGGTGGGCCCACGTTTGTGGGGCCCAGTTCCCAGTGATGCTTTTAGGATCGTGTCGGGTCTTGTCAGCCATTGTTGTGTTGTCTGAGAATCTTTCTTATCTGAAAATCCAATACAACAGCGTACGGTGCACAAGGGGGTGGGTAACTTGCCTAAATTTTACCGACAGAGATCAACAATGTTAATTACCGCTGCCACCCTCAGTAATCTCAGTAATTCATTAATGCCCCAACAGTTTTATAAATTAACTTTGAATGCATAACACAATTTGTCTTGTGAAAAAAACAATGGTCATCAGCTACGGAACTGTGAGAATAGCATTTTACGTTCGTCTAATAAGATAATATTGTATATTAATAATAACATAGAATACTATTTATGCAAGACACAGGATTTTAAGTAGGGTTAATGACAATTTGTATAGCAAAAGCTACGTAATAATGGTTTTGTTTTAACACACAATGAGAATGAAATATTTTTTAAAAGTGATGAGAACATATTCCTGAAGCAATTATTTTACGAAGGTCGTCATTTTATATAATGAAATAAATCTCTTTACATGTTTAATATATACTTGAATATTTGTATTAAAAAAATAGTTGACTGGTATCGGATGTTACACTTCAAATACACTGTTGACTTTCTCAATTTGAGAGTTTAAAAACAAAGAAAGTTTCATGTTTCAACTTAAAAGGTAAGGGTTGATATGGGTCTTTTATTAGTTATAAACATTTGCTTGAATAAGTATATGAATAAATAAAGACGAAGAAAATCCATCATTCAAAGTCATTCATATATATTTAAATATATTTTGATTTTCTTGGTTTCTTATCATTCTTTTTTTTAGTTTTAGTTTTTTAGTACGATGCATTTTCTATATAAACCAGTAATATGGACGTGTTAGGAATAGAATCCCCTTGAACAATCTTGTAAATCAGCATCAAATTATTTTAGTTTTTAATTACCTCGATTATTCAAAATAAGTAAATCTTTAAAACTGTAATATATGGTTGCTTAATAAATCCTCGCCACATGGAAGAAATCAGTCTGATTACGAATAATAAATGAATAAGAAACTACTCGTCTCTTTCCCAAAATATAAATAAATATTATTAAACATTTCATTTATTTTCTCGACCGGTTTTCCAGTTTCATCCCTTCGTATTGTAATACAAATCATTATATAACACAAACCAAAAGAAATCCCGAGGAAAATGGAGCTTTTGAGCGAATTCGAAGAGGCTTTTATGACCGACGATAACTTTCTTTTTAATTTCACCGACGGCGGTGGCAGCTCTACCGTGAAATATGGCGGTCCCGATTCTTCCTCGAACGACAAAACGACAACGTTTGGACCTGGAACTCAAACTTACCCGTTTCCTGTAAGTTCCTGCCCCTGTCTCACCTATATGTATGTGTCTAGGCTCCCGAAACTAGGGTTTTGTCATTTAAAGTTGAATGAAAAACTGGAAACTCTTTCGCGACCAATTCAACCGGAATAATTGGTCTGATTACGATCACACTGCTGCAGTTTCCCGGCGGTGGTTATTTCTTTTCATATAATTTTTTGTTGTAAGGCAGGTAAAAAATTGGAGTCGGAGTTGCCGGCGAATGTTTCTGTATTGCTTTGTTTTAATAGGTTGACGAATCTGACCTTGGGAAACCTAGATTTGGAATTTGGGAGTGTGTAAGTTTTTCGATTATTATTTATTTTGGGGGGTATTATTGGGAATGAAAATTAGTTGGACACGGCAACACAATTCTCTACTCTCATTGGTGCGATATGCGTCACCACATAAATTAGTTGTTCCTTGTCAGCATTGGTCATAATATTCATATAATTTCTTCTTTTCTTACAAAAATCCTATAATGCCATAATGTCTAGTCAAATCAATCTTCACTACAGCAAATTTCCATAATCAAATAGCTCTCAATCGAAATATAATAATATTATTATAATAACAACAATACAATTAGTCATGCATGCTTATGTGTCCGTTCGACCCGGTTCCGAACTCAAATTTTGAACCAATACAAACCCGGAGCACTATTAATCAGGTTCCTATCCGGTTTCTGGTTCGAATTTGTTCAAAAATAATTAATTAAAAATTTCAAATAATATCGAAATAGATATTCATTTATCGAAATTTTAACTTATTTACAATTAAATTTGTAAAAGAGTAATTAATATAAAATATTTCTTCATACTTCATAATTTTCCATTACAAATTCATCTATTGTTCCTATCTTCCTACTTTTCTTTTTGATATTAAAACAATTTTTGTAATAATCGAACCATGGAAAATGTTGTACTGCAAATATATCTCTAGCCATGAATGATAAAATTATATCTTTTGTTGAATTTTCTCTCCACCATTGTAATTAATATATATAGAAGTAATCCTCATCTGAAATTGTTTATTAAGAAAGGATTGCAATTCATTTGATCGGATTTTGGATAATGATTTTAACTTTAGTTTTTTGGTGTCCTAGACTGTCTTAGCAAGTTAATTCAAATGATTTTTCAAGTGAAAACTCTTCTACCACTAGTTGTTTCCTCTTGTTCATTACAATACAAGTGAAACATTTCGTGAAGATAATGCATCACTGACGTCATCCGATCGTCTACACCAGCTTCCGGAGCAACAGAGTTATAATATGGATGCATAAGACTTTCTTACGATGCGCTTGTATTAAGCGATTGATATAAAGATTATCGATTAGAGTAGACATCATTTTGTTTTTTACACGTTTATTTTCAAATATGCATTTCCACAGTTCACCACAAGCGTGAGCTTTCTTATCGAACTACAACTATTAGTGAAACAAATAAGTTTATTATGTGACTTGCAAATCTAACATGAAATAATTGAACATCTAAAATTGGATTGAGTGTAGTCTCTACTTGTTTTATTACGATATTATTGTTTGATACCAAAAAGAAAGAAATTTTATGTCTGATACTAAGTTGGAGCATTTTGATTTGGTTTTGCTATACTCATAAGATTTATCTTTCATTGATAAAATTAGGTGCTGTCCAAATTCCATTATTTCTGAATTAGATTCAAACAGCATTTCGTAAATCATCTTTAGAAAACATGAGTTTAAATATAATTTGTATGATTAGTTAAACTTCTCTTCTATCAACTTATGGGTTAGTAACAAGTTTTTCAGGATCCTATCGAGGATATGGAATGGTTGATGGACGAAGAAGCCTTTCCGCCGTTGGAGAGTTGCTTTGGGGTGTTATCCGATGACTCAGAATTCATGTCAAACCACCTAAGCCCTATATCTGTGCTCGACACCGTCAAAGCCAATCTCGACATGCCCTTTAATCATCCTAAGGGCACTCGGAGCAACAAAAGACGAAGAAGAACGACGGGCTATGGTGATCTTCCAAGCCTGTGGTCCAGCCACACAAGTGCCAAGATCAGACAAGAGTCCATTCTCGTGGGAAGGAGGTGCCAACATTGCCTAGTCGACAAGACACCACAGTGGCGGGCAGGTCCTATGGGGCCAAAGACATTGTGCAATGCCTGCGGGGTGAGGTACAAGGCGGGTAGATTGCACCCCGAGTATCGACCTGCTTGTAGCCCTACGTTTTCAAGTCTTCTGCATTCGAATTCGCATAAGAAGGTGATGGAGATGAGGACGAAGAAGCAGAGTGATTGATGGAGGTTTTGGGTAGTTTTAGTTGCATTTTTCACAGTTTAGTTATATCAAGGGTTTAGATTTGTTTCTTTTAGATGTAACATGCCTGTGTTGGGGTTGAAGATGTGTAATTGATTAGATGGTCAGTTGGCAAGGCTATTTTACTTTGTCTTTTGTCATACTTTCAATCCGCTCAAGTAGTTTAGGTCCAAGGATTTATCTGAAATTGAAAAAAAATAGATACTTAGTAGTAGAGTTTAAATTCTTTCATGATAATCGCAAATTAAAACTTCCATTATAATGAAGGAAATAGAAGTTTGAACTGGTCTAAATTTTCAGAATTATATGAAGCTTGTTCTGTGTCTTAATTACTTTTTGAGTCGCAAATTCATATCCGATCTGTGTTGCTCACGTGTATTGCAAAAAATATGTAGGGATAGATGATCTTGAGATAAGAAATCAATAATCTGATATTCTATAAATTTCATTTATTCACTACTTGTTTGTAAAGGATATGATAATACAATGTTAATTAAACACAATACATACTCAAAAACAATCCACAACAAAATTCAATATGAAATTGATCATTTAGATGGTTTGGGAACCCATCGAAACCAAATTTGCTCATCTCCACCCTGTCTATCATATCCTCGAACACCATCTTCCGTGACTATCCAAAAGCACCTCCTACATCTCTGCTCGTCTCTAGTTTGAACATAAATTTCAAACTCCCCATTGATTTTTCCCCATCCAATGTAACACCAAAAAAGGGTACTCTCGAATATATTTGGTCGGAATCTCCACTCAAAAGAGCCACCATTTTTCAGCAGATGAACGCCTAAGTCGTTGTTCTTGGATTTACAGTGAAGCGTTAGTTTTCGCTTTTTGCCTAAGTTGTTGTACACACGAACATGGGTTTTTTTTGGGAGTAGACCTTTATTTGCGCCGAACTGTGATTCATATTCTTTCCTGAAAATTTCTTGCCCATGACAAGAGACCAATAACACGAATGTAAGAAATATTGGACTGTATATAAAGGGTATAGCCATGACAATACTTTGCATGGAATATGGAGTATGTTAGTCCAGAGGAAATTGCAAATATCTGGGCTTGGTTAATTTAACACATATAGAGGGCGAGGCGATTTCGTGTTTTGATTTTTATGTCGATGGTTAAATGAAATGCATGTCACTTTTAATTTGCCATTTTTGTGTGACTATTGAATACTGGATTGTCCAATAATGTAAGGTTGAAATTTTGTTGGAAAAGAAAATTAATGCCGTGATTTTGTGAGGAAATTATGGGCAACAAATTTAACTCAAATGTCATCTTCAACTCGTAACTCTATTTCGATACAATTTCTTCATCAAATACATCAATCTCCAACCAATTTACTTCAAATCGAACACCAAAAGGTATATTTTCAGAATATTCTCATTAATTTCGATATATTATATTTTTTATATTTACATATGAATCTCACCAAATGTTTCAAAACAACCACTCACCATAGATGGAGCAAAAATCTTATGAAAATCAAGAACATGAGTAAAACTTATATAACATGGAATATGTTGATTCTAATAAGAAGCTCCAAAAGTAGATCTGGACATCACACGTAAAGAATATAAACGAACACGTTCGCGCATTGATTCTTTCTTGTAGAAAAAGAAGAAGCCAAACGGCAATAGCTTCAACAGGAATCACACAAAGGTATATGAGAAACCTCTGGTAAAATGCCCACCCATCACGCAATCAGAAAAAGTACATTACATAGTCCAGGGATTGACGACTTATTCATTCAATGACTGTGGCACCGGACGTTCCAAAAATGGGTACTATCGGGTCAATTCAATAATAGACGCCTGTTGACATTTCATCCTTCCTTCTCCTTTTAGGGCCTATCCGGCTATCCGAAATAGAATCCAGTATTTCTTGGTCGTGAATATCTGAAATTGGTTGTCACTGTTCAAGAATCTTGTTTCGGCAGTTCATACCATCCATACATGGTGTTTTGAAGCTGAGATCGAAGGACATGTGATGTTTGAGACCATAGTTAGGTTTTTCATCTTTCTAATCCATAAACAAGCAAAAACAACACCATATTACTTGATATATGAAGAACATCCCAAGTTTCTTGTGCAATTGGCGATCTAAAAGAGATATATCCTTTTTCTACATCAACGTAGTTGGGATTCATGGTAATTTCTTTTGTATGCCAAAATATCATTAATTAATAAGACGAACAATGAAAAAAAAGATAACATGGGAGCGATTTAACGAGTCTCTGATAGGCTTAAATGAGGTGATGACATAATGTTGCATTACATTCCATCTGTTTAATCATAATAAAAAGAAAACAACAACACTCTTTGTAGAAAAATATTCATTTTATAAAATTGTCAATAAATGAAATCATTGGAGTTTTGCTGATTTTCTCCCGAAGTTGAATGAAAAACAACAAGATGAAGCTTGTTCAACTTTAGGGATCTAACAAAGGCAATACATGTCAACGGTGCTCTAGTTTAGGATCAATATCATTTAGTGTAAACGATTTCAAATCAAAGTGTAGAAACATTGGTGTTTCTCATAAACACCAATGTACATGATGTCATTATATCATACAAATGACGTTTCTTCCAAGCACGTGATGGCGATGCAACGATCGCAAATCGAGACTGGAGAACACCAAACCACGCTCCACGTCTTTTCTACAGGACTCTTGGATCGTGCGGATCATTGATAGTTTGGACTATAGTTGCCCCATTTTAGATAAATATCATCAGCTATGTAATATCTCGTATCATATCTTTTCCTCCAAGTGAATAACGAGCTAGAAGAGCAATACATTGTGTAAGGTTGGAAAATAGATTGGACGAACGTAAAGTATCTATATCATTATTGGATCCCGGTATACCAAAATATGCATGTCATATACAAAGATCATAATCAGCCACAACTTCTAAAGTAATTGTTGGAGATCGGTTGCGACCTACATATTGACCCGCCCAAGATATAGGACAATTTTTCCACTTCCAATGAATACAGTCAAGACTTCCCGACATTCCAGGTAATTCTATTTGTTTATCGATACATAGGAATCTTGCAATATCATTGGCAGTTGGTGACCTTGAATTGCTCCGAGAAAACATCCACTATAGCTAAACAAAAGCGTCGCATACATTCAATTGCAGTTGACTCTCCAATTTTAATATATTCATTAGTAGCATCCACAGGTAAAACATAAGTTATAATATGCAATGCAGTTGTTGCCTTCTGAAGAGTCGATAACCCAGCCGCTCCACACTATCATGTTATTATGTGAAATAGGCATCAGGGTTCTTCATCACTTTAACTATACGAAGGAAAAGATTTCCAGACCTTCGAAATCTTCTTCGAAGCATAGCTTCATTATATGTTGGATTATCAAATAAATAATCATTAACAAATTATGATAGGTGATTTCTCGTTCACGGTGAATTACTATATGGCCTGGAATTGAACCTCCATGTGTGACTTTTTGTTGTACACAACAACCATCCATTGATCTTGAGCTATAACATTCAATATTGCTTTTTTTTTATTTTCGTAATTCTCAACATCATTTATCCAATCCATCAATGTTTCATCTTCAACGTCTGAAAGTGAAGATGAACTAGAGGGTGATGCATGAAAGTGAGAATGAGAAACATTTGGCGTTAGTGAGAATGCAAAATGTGGTGTTTTAAAGTATGATTATCGTCGCAAATATAAATACTTTGAAGATAATAATGATCGTAGGATTTAGAATTTCAGATCTAAAAATCACCGTTAGATTAGATTTCACATCTAAACAATACCCGTAGAATTAGATTTTCTTATCTAAACTATGGTTATTGAATTGAAATTTTAGATCTAAACAATGATCTTTGGATTAGATTTTAAGATATAAACAATCATCGTCGGATTGGAGTTTCATATCTGAACAATAGCCGTCACATTGGAATTTCATATCCAAGCAATGACCGCTGGATTGAATTTGTAGATCTAAACAATGGCCGTCGGATTGAAATTTTAGATTTAAATAATAGTTGTCGAATTAGAATTCCAGATCCAAATGATGACCGTTGGATTTGATTTTCAGATCTAAACAAAAGCCGTCGGATTGGAATTTCTTATCTAAACTATGATCGTTGGATGAGATTACATATAATCTTGATCGTTGGATATGTTACAATCTTATCACTTTTCCACCATAATTATACTATCTATGAATTATCAAGTATTCTTTCATACCATATATATCTAGACATATCACAAAATCCGATTATTTGTATTCAACTAAGTAAAGATCCTAGTATCGAAGAAGTTTACAACCTCAACAAACTAGAAACCTATAAGTACGTAATAAAATATTAGTACAATGCCGCATGAGAAATATACTCTATGTCATTTCCAAAGTAACGGGATCTGTTCGTCAAATTGAAACTCAATTTTGAGATTTCATATATTAATTTTTTATATGAGATGGATACTTTTATGCAATTGAACAGGGCGAATGACTTGTTGATGCAAGATACTGAATTTCGTAAATGATTCAGATATGATCATGTATGGCTAATAATGAAAGATTTCGTAAAACTTTCAAGCGACAGCAATCCATCAAAAACAAAAAAAAATGCATGAACAACTTTAGACTCATCCCAGTCAGATAATCGACTCCAAATACTCTCAGGTTCTACATTCTTTCGAAATTAATTTAAGTGGTGATGACACAGTACGTGGTACTTCGTCTCAATGACCTCTTGGGGTCAAAAAATCAAAATTTAAGAAAAACAGAGACGATAAGTTCCGGAATAAATGTCAACAATAAAAGATGACATCATGATCTTTTGAGTATACTACAACAAGGTTTCACTGACCTTCAACAAAATTACGATATTAAATACTAGCATTACAAAATGAGAAAAAAAGTTGAAATTGAAGAAAAGAAAATCGAAGCTAAAAAAAAAAAGATAGCATTGACAAACCTTGAAGAGGAGAACAAAATTTTGTGTATGAATTTGACCATGATTATCGATTCTGACGTGCATGACATAGTTCGAAAAACACGGGCAAAAATCCTGCAAAAATAAAATGAAGCACATAATCAACATGAACATGACGCATTTGGAATTATTTTGGTGAATTTTTAGGATCTGGATCTAATTTGGGAGAATACTGATCAATATCTAATTCTTTTTATGTTTTTATTTAATTATCTTTATATTTCATATATTTTTTTTTGTGTAATTCGAGCGTGATATCAATATATTTCCATTTCAATAATGTGTTTGAAATTTAGTTGGGAAATCTGTAATTGATTTAATTAAGTAAATATTTTTAAAAATAAAAAAACATAATTTATATACATTTATGAAAAATTAAAAAAAAATGAATAGAAAACAAAAACAAAAACAGTTTAAATTTTTATTAACATTAATATAATTAAATAATAAAGTTAATTTAGTATGATTTCGAGTTTTTAATTTTGTATGTAATATATTTTTTTAGTAACTATGATTTAAAAAAAAAAAAAAAAGAGGAAATGGGTAGCTCTGCACCAAAAATGGCGTAGAAATGGAGGTCAACACCTATTTAGAGAAATGCCGTCTCATTTGAAGCATGCATTGGAGGAAGAATTCAGCACTAAAATGATGCAAAACACCGAATTAACTAACGCAGAGTTGTAGAACAGTAGAAGCCGAGGCCCGGATAATAAGTTGGAGGTAATTGATATTGGCATAGCGCCAATGTTTATGTCGCCGTAAATGGGTACATTGCAGTCAAATTTCGTCAACTTGTGATTCCACTATTTAATACTTTTTTCATCGAACTATTTTTGTTGGGAAGCACACGAAATTTCCTCTAACTAGGATCGCGAGCCTTAAAAATTAATAAACTTTTATATAGAACCATCTCCAACCCAACATCATAATGATCATAATGATGAAAAACATCATTTTGATGCTGAAAAATGAAGACCAACCATTTGCACTATTTCTTCAAAATGATGCACCATCAAATATTTTGCACCATATTTGGTGCAGTTTTTTGCTCTGCGTCAATCTTTATATTTTTTTTCCTTTTTTTTATTATACTAAATAATTATTGAAAAAGATATATTTATATAAAATAATTTTAAAAAATCAAAACAATAAATAATTATTTAACAAAAAGATTTAAAAATTTTATTGAATGTATGTAAATTAATAATTTAAATGAACTTCATGTTTCTATTGATTTAAAATATTTAATTAATTAACAGAATAATAAATCAATTATATCCAACTCCTCTAAAATCACGTTGTACAATTAAATTTTATTTATTAAATTCATTATTATTTCAATATTTAATTACATTTCTTAATTATATCAAATTATTATATTATTAAATAATAATTAAAAATATTAAAAAAAATAATTATATGTTATACTATTAAGAAAAATTAATATATAGTAATTAATAAAATATTATGAAAATATATCTTTTGATATAAGATTTGAAGTAAGCGGACCGAAGATTATATCGTCAAACAATCGATGTGTTGCGGGCAGACCGTTTTGACGGCCCTGTTTACATGGATATTACATGTCAGCTGGTCCGCCCCTGTTTCTGAACTAGCAAGAATAACATAACATGATTGCTTACTGACTTTGTGTGACAGTGTGAGCAGTTGGGTAATAGTTCTTGAAGGGTATTAAATACCATTAAATTTAATGGTATAAATTTAATCTGATTATAATATTAATTGTATTTCATTATCGTCCATAAATTTAAAATTTTGAGGAAGATTGAACAACAAAGAGACGGTTTGATTTACATTGTGGAAACAACCCAAAAGACTTGAGAAATACGGCTCAAAATGGATGCAATTAAGACGCAGCACCACAGCAAGTCATTGAACCTCTTTGCATTCATAATTCACACGTCATTTCTATGTACCTTTTGCTTGAGAGTCATCTTCATTGGTATGGACAATACATTATAACTCACTCATTCACTGCCTGAGATGCTGAGCAAATGTGCAATCACATCTTCAAGTCTAGAAAAATGACTCAAAAACAACTCACGAGCTTCGCTCGGTTCGTCGACATCCCGTTTCCATTGAGAGATACCATCAACCATAATCTTTAAGCCAGTCTGCAACAATTCAACTCCTCTGCAAATTCCATCAGGGAACTTTCTCTTCTTACTAGGTTGTCTCTCTTTATCGATTTCCATCATGTCACACGAAGAAACAGCTGAATCAAGTTTTTGCAGATGTTTTTGGACAGTTCTTTTCAGCATCCGTCCTTCTTTGACAAACATAGCTAAATGATCAGGACTAAGATGTATTGTCTCACATGCCATTTCCTTCTCCAGGAATTCCTTTAACTTGGACATGAACCTTTCCTCATCTGCTTTATTTCCAGACTCCACATCAAATGACAAGGCAGCATCTTGAGGCACGAATCTCCATAATTGATTGCAAGATGTACGAGCCGCAAAATACCCAAATGCTGTGATTGCAAGATGAACAAACGCCCAGTGACGTTCCCTCAGTATAACGTGGAAAAGCTCCCAAGTGGCTAAAGTCCTGGCGCAGTCTTCACTGTCTGCTAATTCCATATGGCCGAGACCGGCCAAGAAACAAGCTAGGTTTGGTTTGCATAGAAAAAGCTGTCTATCTAACATTGCTGGCTTTGAGATAAAGAGATTCTGAAGCTCTGAAATAACTCCATCCATTTCATCGAACGAGTATAGATGCTTCATGGTAGAAATGATCCCTAGTAATTCGCCGATGAGCCGGACATAGTTCTCTTTGCTTGTATCATCCGTGGCAGTTTTGTACTTGCGAATAATAGTGACAAGGAACTTCAGAGTCTTCATTTCGGTATCAGATAGGCTGACCTGTCTAATGATGCATAGAAAGGCTTGGGATATTAGTATAATTACTACCATAAATCATCACTGACAACATCAGACTTTATTCAGTGCGGGAATAAAATCAGTTACAATTTAAGAAAATGATAATCCTACTAGTCTATATACTTACAGTGACTGCAACGCAGCACAAAGAGCAAAAACAGGAACGCCATAAACACCAAAATCACACTGTCCTGTGCACTTGCCTTCAATGCTTTCCAAGAGGTCAAAATACTGAGTTACGATTCTTTGTTTGGCTGTACTTCTGTTCTTTTCTGAAAGGGAATTTAAGGGGAACCCTTCCATAAGTAGTGCTGTATGCACACTAGATGAATACTGAGTTTGGTTGCCCTCAAATATTGAATTGTAAATACGATCAACCATCAGTTGAGGCCCATTGACAACAAGAACACAGATTAATCTTGCAGTTTTTCGAAGAGCACTCTCAGAAAATAGTACTGATTCTCGAGACGTCATCCACAATAGTGAGCAAAGCTTGTCAACAATGTCATTCATCATATCAGGCATGGCATGACGTAAAACAAAACACCATAATTCAGCAACAATTTCCCAACATAAAAAGTGAGGGTGGAAAATATTTTCTATCAGGAACGATTCTACTTCATTCCATGTCACACTAGAATCGATCGCCTTGATCAGGGAAATCTTCAAATCATGAACAACAGCACAAAACATAGGCCAGTAAGTCACTTCATGCTTTTCACTAGAACCACAAACTGGAGTTCGCATAACAAGAATTAAAGAATAAACATCTTCATCTACTAGTATATCCAAAAGCCATCCTAGCTTTCTGGAGAGACCAAGCCGGATATCTTCTTCTAGATCAGCTTTCACGAGATTAAGAAATAAGGACACCCGACCCAGAGAAAGCATTTTATCGTTGTTCATAGCATCAGAACTCACTGAAAATATTTCATCTACTGAAATGCTACAGTTATTACTGCTTTCAGCATCAGCCACCAAACTCACATTACTGCTACAACAAAATAGCCAGTCCAAAATTTCAAACTTGTCCGCTTGTTTCAGTTGAGTTGAATTTAGTAAAGAGTTGATCAAGTGAAGGGATGTTGGCTCCACAATTTCTGATAGCATTTCACTTGCAGATTTTAAATGTTCCACCTGGCTGAGTGAGATTCTGATGGTAAATATTTCAACGACACAAAGTGCAATCTCTTTGTAAGCAAGAAGGGCTTGCATTGGGTAGTGTGAACTAATCCTTACAGCATTGATCAAGTAAAACTTGGCCAGACGGAAGATTCTTTTGGCTTCAGCTACAGAGTCTTTGTCCTTCTCCAAATATGACAAAGTCTGAGTAGCGCATCTCAATGACTCCCTAGCCAGTGAAATTAAGGTCATGAGGACGGATGTCACATTCACCTTGACCGCTAAAGCACCCTTGCCAAACTGAAGGAGTGTAACTACCCCTTTCCATGACATATTTAACAGGCTCACTAAACTGCCACCATCATTAGCTGCAACAATGCCAAGTTCACATAGTTTTTCAACCGTGCAATTGGTTATTCGGATTATATGATCTCTATTTTCAGCCTCTCTGCAATCTCTTACATTACCATCATCTGTTTTTGAAAGGCATATATCCCAGTTTACACCATCACAGTATACCCTGCATAATCGAGTGACCCCATCAATTGCCGCCAATGCTGCCTTCAGTAATTCCGACCCTGAAGTGTGAATTCTCTGAACAGAAAACATGGGAGTGAAATATCTGATTAGCATTAAGTTTCAGAAAATTCTTCAACCAAGCAACTAGCCTTTATTAGACTCAAGGAAATACTGAAAACATATATGCATTAACAGGAACTAAGTTGTCTAAAAGAACCAGCAACTTAGAGCAAATTTCGGATAAACTAAAAGGATGAGCAAAATACATATATTAGAATGAAAAAATAGAGAATGAGTGATGAAGCTCCATTGAGTTAGGTAAGTCCCTAGTACAAGCATCGGAAATCCAGTGATAATACCTTTATATCAGAGGCCAAATCCTTGGTCAGAGATAACTGTTGTGAAATGAAACTCTCGATGCTGACTGTCAAGTCCTTACTAATGGAAACAGGATATCTAGCCAAAGCAGAATAACTGGCAGCAGAATAGTGGAGCAGATCCAAAAGCAACTGAAGAAGAGTTGACAGACATCATAAAAAACAGACGATTGGAAACTTGACTGTTGTGGAGAACATTCAAGAATTTACCTGAAAAAAGAAACTACAGTGGTCTTCTTCTGGAGAGTCCTCAGTTGACATTAGTGTCATTTTCAGATGCTTTCTGCACCACATGTTGGCCTAAGGATGGTATAATCACATGTATTTAATAGTTAAGATCAAAAGAATTGAAGTTGTATGCAATGAAAAAAGTCTGCAAGTCCAAATATTAGTAATGGGAGGAAAAAATCTTACTTTGCTCCCTAGGACAAGAAATTGTACAAGGCATCCTGAGATATCCAGCTCTAAGCATTTAGCAGCCAAATGTAAAATCGTTTTGTTTAATGTGCATTGAGACACGTCCAAACAAGTGAAGTCTTCCCAAAATAGCTAAACTGTTAAGGTAAAAAGCAAGAGTAGAGGATGCTTGCTTCAAAACATAACCTGACATTTTCAAGATTTTCATAAAGAAAAATGATAATGCCAAGTCACTAGAAATATCTTGTTACAAATGGCAGACAGCAGAACAATTTTGAGAATCCATGGTACTAAACAAAACTATATTTATACCATAACCTCACCCATCATGATTCATGACATCAAAGAGCTTTTGTGCACAATATAATACTGCAGAACGAAATAATGTTGCCAGTTTAGGATACGATTAAATACTCAACCACAGAACTAATTGTTGTATCCTCACTTAAATCTACTTCCTCCAATTCCATGAGCAGTTGAACTCGATTCTCGACAACCTGAAAAATTCAAACTCCACGTATGATAATCCAATCAAAACAGAGAAATTGGATAAAAAACTTCGGTTAAACCCAGATTTTTTGGTTTGAAATCCAACAGTTCCAATGAAAGAAGCCATCTAAGAAGATAGTTATAAACGGAATGCTTGTCGCATAATAGGCTCAAAAAACACATGCACATTCAAAGGTGATTCCCTTATTTTTTCCCCCGAAGGTTCGATGGTTGCAATGGTACGGTTAGAACTCGTAGATGAAAACGAAATTGTAATCTTGATTCATTAGTCAGTACATCATACAGTTGTCCATTCTCAATGTTTCCATCTTCTTTCTTTTGCTGCTGGTTTCAAAGCACGGAACTGAATCTCCATGAATTGCGTATTGAAGATGGACTCAGTTAACTAATTCTGAGCACTTAGAATTGAATCCGCTGCTTATAGTCTTTAACTATGCCTCACCGCTGTTCCACATTCGTAATGCCGAAACAGTAGGAAAATTTAAAAAAAAAAAAAGAACAGGGAAGCATTCTAGGTTCGATCAATTAGCTAAGTTCGGCAGATAATTCCATATAGTATGAAGCTAAACCTCAAAAAGTCAACAAAAAACAACTATAAATCCTCGAAAACAGTGGAAGAAAAAAATCAAAATGTAAGAAAATGCAATTGAATTCAGACGAGAGTTAGTAAAGGCTTGCCTCAGAGGATTTAATGGCTTCGAGTAGCTTCAGCAAATGTCCACCTGAACTTGAGCTCTTCATTTTTGCCCAAAATTTGCGATTACTTCTGTCTACTTCTAATGGCAATCTCTTCTTTTCCCGCCATTGGAATTGTGGTCCAGTTGTTCATAATTAGTATGAATGCACTTTTTCTATTATTAAATTTAAAATAATTTGATAAATTAATTGTCTCAAAAACATACGTAGCAACTAATTGACGATGAGTGTTATTTAATGTGTAAAAAAATTAATTTCAAATTTATGAAAATGCTTCCTTAAAAATTTGTTATTTTTAGTCACCAGTACCTCATATTAAAAATTGATAGGTTTATTGTAAGACGGTCTCCCAATCCATTTTCATATATATGAATGGTAACCATTTTTAGATTAAAAAAACTATATTTTCATGAGTAAAATTGAACAAGGGATATATGTGATAAAAATGACCCATAAATCATTTGGAGTTTTTAGAATTCAGTATAAAAATCTAGGAATCAACGACGGATAATTGATCATTTACTGAACATTGTTTCATTAAAAAAAAGTCTTAAGTATCTTGCGAATTAAACGTATTGATAAAAAAAGTACTGTGGTTGATGATTTCCTGAGAAGCTCTCGTATGTCAAGTTGTTGAGCTGGTGTTGCTTATATTAGTTGGTCAGGTGAATTGTAAAAGTGTGACGTCAAATTTTAACGTATAATATTATTTTTGAATAAAGTTACAACTTGATTAACTGTTATGACTTATGACATAGTGATAAGTATGTGATCATAACATATTTGACTTATTTTATTGATATTTCATGTAAAACACTTGTGGGAAATTTTATGTCGTGGTCTAATTCAAATTATATATATATATATATATATATATATATATATATATATATATATATATATATATATATATATATATATATATATATATATATATATATATATATATATATATATATATATATATATATATATATATATATATATATATATATATATATATATATATATATATATATATATATATATATATATATATATATATTTGATAATGTGGGCGCCTGCAATGGGCGCGTGCGTGGGCGCCCGAGATGCTCAGCCGAACATCTCATGAAATTTTTCAAAAATTCAATCTTATCATTTTCCTCGTTATGACCCTATCCCAACAGAGATTGTATTATCCGTTAAAATCTAACATCATATTTTTTACAACCTACATGCAAAAAAAAAAAAGATCAAGCGATGCAACATCAACAGTTTGACGTACGAAGTTTACTAGGAGGTCATCCATCCCGATACTAATTCACTCATACACGCTTAACTCACAATAAAATTAATTTTTTTTAATAATTTTATACTTGTAAAGAAATAAATATAATATAAATTGCAAAATTGTTGTTTATAATTATCTACATGTAAGCAATTTCGAAAAAAATATATTTTGATGTAAGCAAAAGTTACTGTCGTCCATATAATATTCTAAATATCTTTTAGAACAAAAGGATAAAATAATTTTTTTTTTCAGATAAAAATGAACGATATTTTAACATATATTTGACGCATGCTACTTAATTTATATTAGGTATAATTATTATTGATTATAAGAAATCCGGGGAAGTGCAAATACGCGGGAAAATGGCGGCGGCGGGTGCTGGGAGGGCTGTTGTGCTGTCGCAGCCGGTGACTTTTGTGACGGGCAACGTGAAGAAGCTTGAAGAGGTCCGTGATATCATCGGAAACTCTATTCCACTTCGTTCCCTCAGACTCGAATGTATGTTGATTAATCTACAGCTACTTCTACTCGAGTGTATGTTTTGTGTTGATTTCAATCTTTGGGTTCTTTTGGGCAGTGCCAGAACTGCAAGGTGAACCTGAAGAGATTTCAAAAGAGAAGGCTCGATTAGCAGCTAAAGAGGTGACCACTTCATATTGAGTGATGTGCATTTGACCTGTTTGTGAAAACGTTGGCGGGGTATACGATAATATATATAATGCGTCTTATCATGATATTTTGTTTCAAAAAAATTGGAAGGTAAATGGGCCTGTGCTGGTGGAGGACACATGTCTTTGTTTCAATGCGCTCAAGGGATTACCAGGTAGTTAAAAGGATGATATTTCTTTATTTATGCCGAAAATGAATTGGATAATGTTTGATGTCAAGGAATTGATGATCAGAAACAGAAATGGTTGCAATAAATTTGACTGACCTTTCATCTAATACAAAACCATAATCCTGTTCCTTGCATGCGTCAATCACCAATATCGATTCTTTCTTTTATCTGTATATGATTGATGGATAGTCTAACAATTTTGCAGGGCCGTACGTGTAAGTTTGTCCAGTTCATGCTATTTCTTTCAGTTAGGGTGCTCTATATGAACAAAGAGAGGCTTGGTGATGTACAAGTTGCTGCATTATAAGAAATGAGTCTACTGCACAATATTACTTTTCAGTCTTTGAAAGAAATCAAGACTTTGTCCATGAAAGGTCAATCTAGGATCTTTTATGATGAAATCTCAAGAATATCTAGATAGTTAACTTTGGAAGTTAGGAAATTAAGAGATATTGTTGAAAATTTTCATTCGAAAATTTTTAAAAGGTTAATCGTCTGCCGCTTATTATGGCCATCTTATTCAAAGTACATCAGCTATTTTCAACTGCTCCTTATTTTTTCTGAAAGTAAGGAGATTGACGCAACGGGGTAATAGCAAAATGTATATTGTGGGCTCGGGGGAGCATTTCTGGAGTCACAAGATTTTCATATCTTATCTATACTTGTATGAGTGCCCTTTTATTATTTCTAGTTCCTGTTTTAGATTTATTTCGTTGCTTGAACTCTCCAATTCTTTTACAATCCCAGATGTACAAACTTTCTATGTGATTTTGCGACTTACTATATATACCTCATGAAGAAAATATAAAACCCCGACATTGTCCTTTCTTCTTTGAAGGATCTTGAGCTACAATTGCAGCTCTTGTTTGGCTTCAATGTTGTTATTTTATTGATTTCTCTTTCAAAATCCTTTGGTCTTCTTCTCAGATATCTTGCACACGATGGAATTTATGCTTTGTGATATGCTTTATTCAAGAGATTAGTTTTGTTTACTTTCTTTGTGGAATATCCCAAAACCATTCGTTGTGCATAGATTTCAATATTTTGTCAGTACATCATCACTGAGTTTTACATGTTGTGGCCCCAACTGAACTAAAATTGAGCAGCAAGTGGTTTCTGCAGAAGACTGGTCATGAAGGTGTGGCCAGTTTGATTCCTTCTCTGTACTCCCTGTATTAAACTCTTCTAACACTTCTGTCAAGCTTTATTGATGTTGAAAATGTTATATTCTCTTTACAGGTCTAAATAATTTATTAATGGCATATGATGATAAATCAGCATATGCTCTTTGTGTATTCTCTCTAGCTCTTGGACCATATGCAGATCCAATTACTTTTTCAGGAGAAACTTGGGTATTATTCTGCCTTGTCTAACTTCAGAGTTCAATCTCCTGATAATTACATTATTTTAGTTGCGCTGCACTAAGTTGTACAATAATGAAATTTCAGGGAAAGATAGTTCCTCCAAGAGGACCGAATGACTTTGGATGGGATCCAATTTTTCAACCCGATGGATATGATCAGACGTAGATTCATTTCAACCTCTTAGTGCTCTTATTTGTGTTCTGCCGTGAAATATAAGTAACCCACCCGTGTTTGTTTGTTTTAGTTACGCTGAAATGGCGAAGGAAGAGAAAAACAAGATTTCTCACCGTTCCAGGGCACTTGCACTGGTGAAATCACACTTTGCGGAGGCTGGATATATTTTTCAGGCTGAACCAAGTGCTTAGATTTGCAAGGTTTCGTGATTTATATTTCGTATTTGAAGTTGTTTAAAAATCACGGAGAACTTGGTTTTTGTCTTATTATGTATTGTTGATTGGAGGTGAGAATTTGTAGATTTATGAAAATCAATCTCTTTCGGCATGATTATTTTCACCAAGTCTATCATATAAACCGTTGCGTGGTACCAGTACCTCAAGGACCAATGAAATTTATCAATACATATTATTTTTAATGTACCATATGTGAGTAAATATTCACTCTTTTATATGCCATCGAGATTACTTAAAAGGTTGAATGACATTTTCCTATATAATGATATCCATAATTCTTATCTGCACCACCATAAGCATGATCATAATAAAAACATGCAATTGATGACAATATAATTTGAAACTACATTAATCATGAACCTTGAAGTTTTAATCGAATCAATATATATACAAAGAAACAACAAGCAGCATATAACATTGCCACAAGCCATGTGGGCTAGTTGGTGAGTAAATTTAAAATTCTCACATGACATATGACCGAACCTATCACATGTAAAGCTTCTTGTTTTATTCATTTCCACGTGACGAGTATTCCAATGTGTGCTAAACAATTTTAACTACTCCTACAAATTTGGTAAAAAACGCGTAAAAAAAAAGTATTGGAAGAACAATTTTGAGAAAACTTATATATTTGGTAAAAGAAATTACCGCAAGTAAACATGTATTCATTTATATATAAATTTAAAGGTGTGGGGCATTTTTTCATCCAAGGCACACCGTACATGGTACATACTATTAGATGTACCTTCCCTTTTTTTCTTTAAGACTATTACTAGATGTACCTAACTTACTTTATTATTAGAAAATATTTAAAATAACTTACTTTATTGACGTCGGTGCCACTCCCATACACTAATTTGTGCACTAAAAATTACTAGTAAATATGACAATTTAATTGCCGTCAATCCTTTTATGGTGGCGCCGATTCATTTCTGGCCAGTACCAAAATTTAGCACTACCGTAGCGCACACACACTGGATGAATCAACATCAAGTTCTTGGGTCATGAAATTTATAAATTTAAAACCTTTTGTGTTCTCTCATTTTCCGAAGTGAAAATTTATGTGAAGTGTACGTATCACAATCACAAAATGATTAGTGTCGATATGTTGTGAAATCGTGTATACAATTTAAAGTTTTATCGACATAATTGTCTGAAATGATAAATAATATATCTAAAATAGCGGGTGTTAATTATCACATCTCTAACAGCAATAAATAAAGTCAATAATATAATTATGCTAACATGCAGCAATAATCACACCTTCTCACCATATGAAGCAAAACCAAGATGTTCAGATATTGTCTGATTTCTTATACACACTCTCGCTCCCTCACACACCAATGGGCCCATATATTTTAATTTAAATGGACGTTACTCGAGTCAAAATAACTTCATTTGTACCTACCGATATGTAACTTTTTAGATTAATTTTAAATGGACGTTACTCGAGTCAAAATAACTTCATTTTGTACCTATCGATATGTAACTTTTTTATTAACATATTAATGGGCTGACCTCTGTATAGATCAGAGATCCTTTGACTCGTACAGATGGTAAATCGAGAGCTATGCATGAGTAGGCAGGGCCCGGAGGTGAGGACTCATATAAAGGACTAATTCTCGGAGCATACCCTACAATGTTTCAGTGGGGAATATGATCCACACAAGAATCGAATACGTGAAGCCGAGGAAGTTAATCGCACCTTACCCCAAATCTTACCAACTCATCTATACCCCTGGGGCTAATTATATGTAACTTACATATCGAGTATTACTGTTTTAACAAACTTCAGTTCTTTATGTGGACAAATTTGCATTATCACTTGATTTTTTTGAGGATATATTGTAGAGTTCATTTCTATTGGAAATTTGTATCACCGCTACAAACTGTGAGACTCAGCCAAGTAATTATCGTGGTTTAGAACATGTCTGGTATACTATTAACGCACAATCGCTTATACAAAACAGCAAAGATTACTTTCATAGACAAATTGACAGAAAACAGCAAATGATCTTTTTTTTTCATAACTTAATATTTAGACATTCACAATATAGAGCTTGTATGACTCATATAAACTAAAAGCAGAGAGAAGAAATTACACTATATATGTATCATTTCGTCACTATAAAAGACCCAATGGCAACACAATTATATAAACTGACAACATGACTAATTGCAGACATCTATTATCTATATATATATATATAGAGGAGACAAGACAAATTGTTCTTGCTTGGATATGGATGAACCTGAGAAATCTGAAGAATACTCGAACAACGCTTCCGCACCTACTACCAGAATACCGTGTTTTTCGTCGAATAAAGCAGGCCGAGGTTGGCAGTAACGGTTGTGTTTGGAATGCTGAGGAATGAATAGATGGAGAGTGTAGTGTTGGACATGTGTAAAAATGTACACTTCCCAATGATGGAGGAAACAATTGCCGGAAAACGGATAAATGGTTGTTTCTTGAAACAATAAAATGGACTCTGACAGTAAAAAGAGTGGGAAAAAAAAAACTGGTGAAAAAGGACTAAAAGACTCCCTCTGGATATTTATGTGGCAAGAGTAAGACTGTGCATTCATTAGCACTGGTGCCCGCGGCGGCAGTTAAGAACGCCCGCACCAGAAGTAAGCGGTCCAATCATGGAGGAAGACTTGGCACCCAAGCTTGAAGCTCTAGCATAGCTAGCGGAAGCTCCAGCCCCAGATGAAGTAAAATAAGCTCCATTTAACATGAGGTCACCTTCTGATCTCCAGTTCCAACCCTTCCATTGGCTTTCTGATGTGTCGACCCTCTTTGTCACCTGATAAGAATAATAGAAACATTACTGAATAGAGGTATTTAATTTTCATTTGGGGAGATTGAAAAGTTGGAAATCCTGTCACCTCTTTAGCGAAGGGATTAACTGGCGCAAGATATCTGTTGCCCTGGCTGTTGATTGTTGGGTTAGCACTTCCACCGATTGCATACATCTCCCAATGAGTATAGTCATTGTTCACAACATGGAAATATCCGTGTCTGCACCTGTGATTGCAAAATACAAGGTGTTTACAGAGTACAAATGGATCAGTAAATATATGTCTGAATCTTGAATTCGATTGTGCGCATTACCTCGGCATTCTTTGAATGAGACCTTCTCCAAAGTGATTATAGGCAATAGTCACTTGCATTTGCTTGTCTCTAACATAAGAATCACTGTGACCCAACAGTATAACCTGTATTTCAAAAATTCATAACTTAAGACGACAGTGATCTTTCTAGTAACAAAAAATCATTTCGTAGTTATAGGCAAACCTCGTTGTGATGGGTGAAATAGTTGTTAGAAATGGTAATAGCAGTAGAGCCCATGACAGCATCCACAAGGCCATCAGCACAGTTAGAGAGCGAGTTATGATCAACCCAGATATGACTCGAACCAAAGATTGAAATGGCATCTCCATCAGCCATAGTCCTCCAACCATAATGAGAAGGTGAGCTTCTCACCATGGCATTTCCTGTCGGTTTGCAGTCATGAATATGAAGGCCATGGATTATGACATTGGTCACGAATTGGATTGTGAGGCACGCCCCATTAGCGATGTGGACGTTGACTCCACGGCCATCAATAGTCTTGAAGCTGTTCATGATGAGTTCTTGCTTCAGTGTTATGACCATGTCACGTTTAAACACAATCCACAGAGGATGATCTTGGATAACAGCGTGGCGTAGTGTGCCGGGCCTGGGGTTAACGGGATCGTCATCTCCAGAATCGGTGACAATGTAAAATCTGCCATCCCGGCCGCCAATTGCATTGCGCCCAAAACCAATCCCACAGTCGGCAAGTTTCTTTCGGTTTTTGTGCCAGTTGGGATCGCAACGCCAGCAGTCATCAATAGGATTACCAGTTCCACATGAGAAAAATCCAAGCTTTCGCCTCTCTGTGCTGTTTCTAGTGGCCCTATCAATTCAAAGATTTATCAGCACAAAATTACCTAAATCATCCTAGTTATTTATTTCGTAGACTAATTACAAGTTCTAAAGATCCGACATGGAGCAGGTGCCAACTTTAGGTCGAATCTTTATTGATAATTCCCATTTCTCAAATATATAAAATTACCCCGCCCCATCTCCTGATTAGCTTCTGCATTAGAGGACCTCGTCGAATTAATTTTTATATTTTAAGCTCCATAATATATGATGATGGATGCATTATTCAATGTTGAATCACATAAATCCCTTATAAATCCTGTGTAGATAGATTATGATCCAAATTTAATCACTCCACTTACTGTAACATAAGTAATATTCCCCTCGAAAGATGAACAAGTGTTGTTACACTTATGACACTTTTTTGGCATGCAAATCTACTTTACACAAACACGACACACGACTAGAATCAATTGACGACTTTACAGAATGTGACCGCATGCAGAAGTAATGTGATCGCAAAGTAATGGAAGATATGTTTATGACTAAACATATAAAGGAACTAAAGTAGAGTAAAACATGAATCTAACCACACTATAATGCATGTGGAGGAGATAAAAAAACAAATGAAAAAGACAAGAAAGAGAGAACACCCGAAACAAGAACGTGAAGGAAAGACCAAATTAGCATGTGAGAAATGGATTTAAAGAGACTCCGAGTGACACATCTGTTACTGTAGCGGATAAAATGGTCAAAAACCCTAAAAACAATAATAATAATAATAATAATAATAATAATAATAACTTTTGTTGTAAAATAGACCACATGTGAGTAGCGTCGGTTTGCTCGAAATAAAACACGATGGCATTCAATTTTAAGGACCACAAATGACATGCCAGTTAATTCATACTTAAAACTAGAACAGATCAAGCATGGCAACAGGTCTTCAGAATAAAAGTTTTACTCCTCAAAATACGAAGCCGTCCTCTTCTAATTTATTGGCACCACTGATCAGCAAGACAAAATTAAATGACTCTACTAAAAAACAACAATAATGAGGCTACAACGTTGCCGTTAAAATTGAGCTAGAAAAGCCAATTTTCAAGGTTTTGAAAAAAGGTAAAATGTCATATAAGATCACCTACATTTCAACCATCCTTGCAACCTCTTCTGGGTCATCCACTGCATGTTCATTCAGCGTATCCTCGTCAATGTTTTTGAATCTGAACAACAAACAAAACAATTACGGGTTGCAAATCTAAATCTCATAAAGCAAGTTAAATTAAATAGAGATTGATAATAAAATAACAGGAAAATATGAGAAGTTGAATATATAATTAGGACTACTGATTGAAATATATACAAGTCCACGTTTAGTTATTTTTCCTATTTCCATATTTTGCATGTCTTACATTCACATTACTTTCAATTTTCAAGAATATAAATCCTCAGATTTTGACCATGAATTTACTATTAAAGCCGGACCAAAGCAACTTTATCTAGTTTTACGAGAAACCATTTGAGGTAAAAATTAATTTAACGAAAAAAAAGTGACAATAAATGAAGGAAGATGCCGTAATTATTTCACATGGACTGTCAGCGGGCACCGACAATGTGCAGTTCATTAAATTACATAAAGGGCAGCAATTATCTATCGTTTCATGTTTATGTACTAGTAGGTACCAGCACAATAACACATATAGATTTATCGACAGGACCATAAATTCAAATTACCATTCATGAAATTTTACTTTATAGATTATAATGATAATTATAATATTATATGGTTTATGTGTAAGGAAACGTAACTCCGGAATATTATTTCAAGTCATGACAGAGTGGAAGCGGTGCAAAAATATGACACACATTTGACTGAGTACGCTGCTCAAGGCAGTGGGCTAATGAGAAAGTGCTTCACTAGAAAAGAATCAACTAATAACTGCTTTGTTCTGGTGGTGCGAATTCGAATGTCCGACTGAAAATACCAATATAACCTCGAGAAACTCCACCATCCACGAGTGTTCAAGGTTAACAAAAGAGAAGGTGAGGGTAATTTTGGAACAACAAGAAATGGGCTAGGAGTTGGTTTCATTCCTGTTCCATCAGAGGAATCCGAGGAGAATATGGTGAAATATGATAAACGGTTGAGATCCGATACGAATAAGGGGATCTAAACGGCTGAGATTCACTCTTTATTAAACAAAAACAAAGAGGTTGGGTGGACAGTGAGGAGATCCGAGGGACGAGGTTTGATGTGTACGAAAGAGGGAAAAATAGACGGCTGCAATTCGATTTAAATGTAATGTTTGATTAGGTGATACCGAGTTCACTCAGGTAATAAAGAGTTTCCTCACCTTTCCTCCACTGTAGAGTTTGAAGAGCTCAGCAGCTGCTCTTTCAACACAGCGCTGCAGAAGACGAAAATCAGATTTTAATAATGCAAATTACTGAGCAGAAGGCATTTATTCTGGAAAAATAAAATTAATTAAACAGAAGAAGAAAAATGCAGAAGTACAGAACCCACATTTTAACAATAAACCGATATAATTTGATAATGTGAAACGTTTAACTGAATACCTCAGGCTCAGACCATGGCGTCCTTAAAAAATGCAGAGGAAGTTACAAAATAAACATAAAATATTCGAGCAGAAACCAAATGCTCAATCTTGCAAGACGACATCGAACATGAAAAAACACGTAGATTCTGAAAACTTCAACCAAATCAGAAGATATGGAAAAAAAAAATACAAACCTCAGATGATGAGTTCCATCTTTCCGAACTGTAGCCACGACTCCAACTACAACCACGAACAGCAGCAGAGAAAACAGAGACATCCATTTCTTCGAGTCCCCCATTGCCACTACGTCACCGTTTCACCTCTCCTTTGTCTTTCCTCCTCCCCCGAAAATCGTGGGTAAACCTGCAAATATGGAGCCCAAAATTCGGAAGAGAAATGGGAGAGTTTCAGAGAGAGAAAGGAGACAAAGCAGAGAGGGAAAATGCAGTAAGCCCAATGTTAACGGCTTCAGCTCGTTTTATAGACTGTTTTCACTCACAAAGCGTTAAAGTTAACGCCCGTTAACAAACTGCCAACACTGGTTAAAATTATTACGTAGCAGTTAACAGTTCTTTTAACCGTGGTTGCTTTCTTTTTTCCCGAAAGAAATATTATTTTAGCTGAATTGTTTATTGTGTCAGTAACTAACTTCTGCTAACCGCTCTGTTATTATCCACACTGTCTACCTCTGTCACGTGCCCACGTCGGTGGCTCACGTGCCACACATTTCCCTTCAGCCCTTGATTCTCTTTCCTTTTGAAGTTATTATTATTATTATCATGGGTAGATTCTTTTGGGTAAATTATAATTACTTCATATTCTGTCATTACATGAATTTATATTTATATTCCTCTTCTGAAGGATTAAAAATGTCGTATATTCTATATTATCTGATATATTTCGTACGATTTATGTAGGAGTAATCCTCCAGATTTAATCTTGATTTATCACTCGACATTCTCCTTGACCAAATAATTGAATCATGAATAATTTTATCAAAAACCACCCTATACATCCAAATACAATCAGAGTTACTTGCAAGGTTAACTGGTTTTATGATCAATTTCTAGTGGGAATTACTGAGTTGATTGATTTTTTCAAAAGGAGGTAGTCAATATTATTTTTTATTTTTAGGAAAAAGCTTGCTAGATTGGAATTATTATCTTGAAAAGATTGATCTGAGAGTACATATAACTATACGACTACCTTTGATTAAGATTGGTTCATCTAACGAGACAACCCATGCAAGGATGAGTTGGACGTACAAACCATTTCTACTGTTTGAAACCAAACACCTTTTGTCTGAGCCGATTATGATTTTGTTGCTTAAAACAAAATATTATTTTTTCTCTCATAATAAATATCTATTTCAAATAACAAGAAATAACTGGAAACGCCGTACCGTACCATATAAGAGGAAAGGAATATGATTAAGAAAGTAGCAGGATCAACGGAATTAGACTACTTTTTGGTGGATTAAAATATACAGTTTTGGGTATCTAGTTATTGCAATTGGAGTCATATGATATACTAATTTTTGGATCACGAATTATATTTAAGACTAGATAATTTATAAGCATATTTTGACACCATGTGAAAACTACTCTGATACCATGTGGTAAGATCGGCTTCGGGACCCGAGGCGTTATTCCCGATCTCTAGAGTAGCAAGGACGATTATCACGCCTGAGATTTAGTCGGGGTCTGATCCTCTTACACGATTGCACAAATCAAGCCAACATATATGTTTTGTGCATAGAAAGTGCACAAGCTCGAGAATCTCGCAACAAGGTGCTAATCTCCCGCCCGGCCATATCACATGCCGGGCATACCGCTCACATTAATTAACCAGCATTTCTATAAAAACACAGGTACGTCCAATTGCTCGGACATCTCACTAGCTCATATATTTCATCATATATTCTTGCTTAAAAAACACTCACCAGCTGGCTGACTTAAGAATCGGAGAGCCGGAAACACTTTCGGTTCCCTTTGATGTTTATTTTTTGGTACAGGTTGGGTGCTTATGTGCCAGCGGAGTAAGCTCGTTAAGTCCTCGGGCGAGAAAGAGTAACTCTCATATCGGGACCCGAGGACGTTTTCAACATCCCTATCATTTAAGACACTTATTATACATTAATACGTGATAATCAAAGGATGTTGATGAGTTGTATGAATGACAAAATTGATAGATAGAGATTTTTCATGCAGTGTTATTTGATGTGTAAATTAGAGTGCATGTCGAACAATAATTTTTCGAGTTATCTATGATCCACATAATTTTTTTTATAATAATCGAAAGCGTAGTTCGGTTCACCAACACATAAAAAAGGATAAGCAAGTAAATTTTGGTCTAAATTATTTCATTCTAAACTTGGGGATTCACCTTGCATCATTCCCCAACAGTAACATGTAAACCCAATTAAAGATAAAATTATTTGTCTGGGCAGGGAGAATTTGCCCGGGTGTTTCGGCGCGGGTTAGTGAAGACAGGAATCCAGGCTGGGGTTGTGCTTCATCGTTACTCAAAATGGGAATGGCATAGGCTGAAATTGTTGCATCAAGTAAGAAGTTAATTTCTAAGAGACATGTGTTTTCCTATTTCCAGCATGCCAAGTTCTTGGATTTTATTTGTTTTCTTTTTCTGGACTACTTTATAACATGTAGTTAACACCAATTTTTATTTTTTCAAAAATAAATTCTATCAATTTAATTCACATGAGTTTTTTACAATTTCATATAGTATGGACTATGGACCGTTATCATGAAATGAACAACCCCGTGAAAAGGGGAGGGCTTTCTGTATTACATGCGCGTCCATGCATGATTTACTTATGCTTAGTTTTGAATCCAAAATTATGAGAAATTTCATTTTCCCAGCAGCATTATTTAGGCCAATGAATACACTGCAATGGGCCCAATATAGATCCAATAAATTTTAATTTCATGAAATAAGTTTCCATATATATATATATATAGAACGCAAACCAGAATTTATTATACAATGCTACTAACTAATGACTACGTATGCATTCAATGGATTTACAGCTTAAAATTTTAATGCTCCCACCGATACTGTTGCCTTAATCATATATTGAGGAAATCACAGCAAATAGACTCGTCTTTCGAGTTCTGTTTTTTAAAAACAGTTTCCTCCTATATAATACCTTTGAAAGAACTGCATGCCTTGATACGCAGATGGAAACAACCACATGCATTTACTATATAGTATTTATTTACTAATCCATAGAAATTTAACGAGCTCTCTTTTTGGAATATTATTTACCCAGGTGTTTTTAATTTAACGTAGCAAGTGTTGCGCATTTGGGGGCATTATTATGTTCACCGGCAAGTGGCTCCCATCATAACAACACTTCACGCGTGTGAAATACAAAACAACAGTGTATGTTCCCAATTGTTTTTACTGTGTATGAGCGTCAAGATCTTTTATTGTCAATGCATCACTTTTTAAAACTTTTATTTAATTGGTTCGAAACCGTAATTTATGCCTTAATTGGTATATTTTGTTTACTTATTCATTATAAACACAGCTCAAATGAAGAGTATGTCGTAAGTGCATGTCAGCTGGGAATAAAAAGAGAGAATCATGGCTGTTAGAAAACACAACAATTTAAAAACATTGTTTTTAAAGAAAAGTTCATGCAATCAATCATATGGTCTTTGTACTAACGTGAGGCATAATCTCTTGTTCCCCGCGTTTTTTTTTTTCTTTTTAAATTTTCACACTTGAAAAAATGATCGAGGAAAGCAAAAGTTGTAAATAAACTTTCTAATTCATCATTGTTTAGTTCAATTAGAAACTTATCGTTTTTTTTTTAAAAAAAAGTTAACCCATGAATGAGCTAACCTCCTGTATAGGTCTGAGGCCCCTTGACCCATACATTTGGTAAATCGATTGATATGCACGAGTAGGCAGGGACCCTGGGGAGAGGACCCATATAACGTACTAATTCCCAGAGCATACCCCACAATATTTCAGTGGGGAATATGCTCCACACGAGAATCGAACCCGTGAAGTCGGGGAAGTTATTCACACATCACCCCAGGTCTTACGAACTCGCCTGTTTCTCTGGACTATGGACTATGTATATATGGTAGCCCACCTCTAAACTCTTTACCTCATCGCTTAAGAAAATTATTGAATAAGGAAAAGAAGAAAAGAAAAAAAGTGCAATCGAGTCAATTTCGGGTGGGTAAAAACTTTCTACAATTCGGTAATGTGCTGTTTGAAACTTTGTAGTTCGTAGACCGGCCCCATGATCCCCCCCTCATTCAATCAAATGAGCTCAAATCCCTAATTTCTTATTGGGGATAAGGATATTAAATTTAAAATAGTAACGTACAATAAATTTTTTGTATAAAATTTGATAATATGGGTGCCTACAATGAGCGCGCGCGTGGGCGCCCGAGATGCTCAGCCGAACATCTCATGAATTTTTGAAAAATTCATGAGATGTTCAGCTGAGCATCTCGGGCGCCCACGCGCACGCCCATTATAGACGCCCACTATATCGGTGCTGTTTTTTGTATAACCTAAGTTTTTGTTGAACTGCCATCACACTTGAGTAGAAATTAATTGATTTTGTATTATATCAATCCCCATGTGTTTGTTGGGTCCATTGGGCCCAACTTGATGTGTATTTGAGTGATAGCGTTATGCATGAGATTTATGGTTTAAAAAATTATATAAATAAGCATGCATGAGCCGTTAGTAAAATGACAACATCATACTCTACATGAAATAGACGTCACGTAACGGAACCAAAAATAACTCGGTCAAAGGAGTACAACATACACAATGAATACGTACTAATGACAAATGTAATGTGAATTTTGCAGATCTTTAGCCATATATTTTTATCCCAAAACTCTAATTTACATTTTCTGTTGTATTTTTTTATTATATTAAATATATACAAAAACTAATAGTATATTTATATTTAAAGGAAATCAGGTTATAATTTATAAACCGACTTAATTTCATGGTTGAATTTTTTATTATGACGCACGATTTTATAAGAATTTACCCTCAACTCGTCATAGTATTTTTGTTTAAGTAGTTCCCAGTGATAATATGTACTATCTTGTTTTGAATAGATATGTCATGATAGCGTAGACGGACTTATAAATTTGGTATAATTAAACAGTATAGTAATTAATGTGTATTTTAAAGGGCAAATAATATCTTCTATGTTTTTTATAAAAAAAAAAAAAAAAAGGTTGAGCAGTCGCGCAAAGCAACGCCTGTCGGTGCAACCTGTAGATCCAATTAGTTCAAATATGTCATTATCCTCGCCAAATTTGTGGCAATATATCAAACCTAAAATTGCATTGCTACCTTACAAAAAGATATATATAGGCTAAGTAAGAAAACATGTAAAATGTTAACATGTGGGTGGCATTAATATTCCAAGGTATGAAACATACATATAAAGTAAAATTAAGTCTAAAAAATTAAAATATGGCACTTTATATCCATATAAGCTTTAATCGAGCATTAAGAATCTATTGGATCGTTTTACATAATGAATTGGCTAAAAAACGTAGACAGTGAATTGTGGTAAACTAAGCTCGATGTTTTGATTATACACTTACGATAAAACTTAAGTCCCAAATATAGTTATAACTATTCATAATCTAAATGAATGATTATGAAAGCTATATTGAGTTGGGGGTCATATATTAAATGGAGCCAATTTGATGATGATGGCTCACCTTAACAAAATATAAAAATGTCCCCTTGCTTAAAAACGAAGCACATGCATGGAGTTGGATTTCAATCATCCACATTTTTATATGGAACGACTCAAAAAAAAAAAAAAAATCTAAAAAGCCGCGAAATTAATTTCTATATATCTAACACAGTTCATGTTCATATTTATTAAATAATACCACTATAAGCATATAAAGGCACAACAAAATCTCTTTGATTAGCTTTATATATAAGGGAACATAGAGTTAGCAGCATGTGTGCACCATGTGCAAAGGACCATGAAATTGTCACTAACCATGGAAACGTTCTCATAATTTCATCTTCTTGATATTTTAGATTGGTAATATATCGACTATTTACTTTTCAGTTTCTACCATTATTTTTTATTATTAACAAGTAATATTTGCTTGCATTTAGTTTTTTGGCTACTGATATTATATAAAATGAGCATAATCTATTTTTAATTGTCATAAAAGACATGCTAAGAGCTGATTAAGAGATTTTTGATAAGTTACAACCATAGCCTACCTAGATATATAGGGCCGAATTCCAAGAGTCGGGCTGCTGGATAAATTAATGAGCAATATTTGATATTTCTTATCTAATGTGAATGAATCTTTGATTAAAATAGATCGCTTGGCCAGTATCGAGCCACAATTTGGACTTCCATTTTTTGAAAAAAAAAATAATAATTAGGTGGTCTATTCCACTTCCATGAGGAAAATCAATGCGTCATGCATACTAAAGTTGATAATTTAAAAAACATATATCATTGAAAATTTTTAGACTTCTGACATGTAAATTTAATAGTTCCATGCTAATTATAACAAAGTAATACGTAAAAATCTTACCATGATTATAGTAATAACAAATAATCGTTGTTAAAAGTTGTTTCCAAGTTCAATTCGTTGTGAGCCCATAAAATGCTTGAATTTAAGCTAACGAAGCTTCTAAATCTAAATTCGCTTGCATTGTACAAGGATGACGAGTAGGCCTCGTATTCATCAAGTAAATAAATAATTTATAGAAATATAAATTCTGACATTATTCTTGGTGTAGAATTTATTATTTGAATTATTATTCGTTGCAAATTAAATTCTTTTAATCATGAACAGATCGATGATGTCAGATGAGAACCGCGTTAATATCCAGTGCGAAGGATATATAGAATGTCGTTTAATTTCTTTTGAATATAATTTCTAAAAAAAATTGATTTTGAGAAAATACAGACGATTTTTTTATATTCTAATTTTAAATTAATTATCATAGAAAAAATAAAATAAATAAATTCAAAGTTTTGAGGAACCCATTTATTTATGTAACTCTAACTTAAAATTTTGAAGTCGTGGTAAAATATTTGATTTATTATTGAGGTTGGCCAAATAATTAGATGCATAACCAAACTATTCTTCTTAAATAATTATCTTTTTAGTGAAATTACGTAAGCAAGTATATTATTATCGTATTATTATCATCATTATTTTAATTATTATTTTAAAAAGTAACAATATAAATAGTTTTAGGAATAAATATTAATTATTACATCGACGTGTCCATCTATATATCTAAACTTCCAACTAGAGGCCCGAAAACTGCGCACAGAAAAGTCAACAGCGCAAATCGCCGCTTAGTAATAAACAAACTCAACTAACATTATAAGTTTGACCTTTGTCCTCTCTCTTTCTACGTCCACTTGAGTTGTTCTTCCGAAACATTTTCAAAATTTTTATTGAAATTACATCTTATATTCAAAAGAAAATAATAACTACAAATTAAAAAGATCATATGTAAAATATTAAATGATGATTAACCACATATTTATACTCAGTCATAATTATGTACGGTTTGACAATTAATGCTTGTGTATATATATATTTTAAATAACCACTTTTTCTTTGTTTTTCCATTTTTCTTGATTTCGGTTATAAGGCGCTTTAATGATGAATAATTCATCACTTGCTGGGAGTGATTGACGCTCACCAACTTGCAGATTCCAGTTTGCTAGCCCAACCATTTTGAGGGGTTAGTGGGTGGTTTCTTTCTTTCTTTTTTTTTTTCTTTTTTTCTTTTTTACAAAAGAAATTTGTTATAGAAAATGTGTGTATTGTATTCAAATTAAGAAATTTAAGGGATGTAATTTTTTTGAAAAATGATATTACTATTCTCCGAAGATTATTCAGTGAAATATAAGTTTAATGTGAGTTAATGTAGCTTGTGGCTCTCACCTCACTGGTATGAGATACACCAGGTGAGGCCTATCATTTCCCCCATAAATATTAGGTCGATAAGTTTAAATTGCATTCGACACTCAGTTCATTTACTTAAATTCCGTATAAAAAAATTATCATATTGTGTAAAACTATACTCGTTTCTAATAATAAATTAATAATAAACAAATTGAGGGTAACAAGTAATCAGATGGAATTCAAGGGACCGAATAATTTTTTTTTAAAAAAAGATTGAATCTGAAGCTACTAAATTATTCTGCATAAAAAGATTAGAATTTGTTTTATCCGCGATTAAAGGACACATGACAAGTGATAGAGGAGTATCTAGCACATGCTGATAATGTCGAGTGAATATAATTAGAGGTATGATTAGACTAATTATAAGCTATGTTATCCATTGCCAGCCCATTTAGTTTTTTTTTTTTTTAAGTATGAATGTGTATCAGTTATGATATATATGTTTTTACATAGATTTGGTCATGTGACTGTTGTTCATAAGCCGCTAGATTGATGCCAAGTATAAAAATAGAAATCACTAAATTACAGTACATGGCTTTTCAAGGCGTCTATGAATCAACATGCTAAGAAAACGATCGGATAATTACATGCATTTTCATATGATTTGAGCTATATTATTAAATTAATTATATTCTTTTTTAATCTAATTACAAGTATTTCATACTCGTTACATGAAAGTTTATATGTAAGTAGAAATGTATGTTTGACAAAAAGCTTCTATGAAACAACATGTCTAAAGAATAACCGGATCATGATATTTGTGATTTCATACGATTTAAAATATTTGATCCGTATTATTATCATTGGTTATAGTTCATTTATCGAGTGACAAGCATTTCATATTCCAGTCATATGAAAATATATTTGTAGGGGGAAAATGCACGATCGACGAAAATCAAATATAAAAATTAGACGTACCTCTGAAATATTTAATTTGTAGGTTGTTGTCACATCTGGAGGGTCTTCTTCACTCTTTAATATTTCGCAACTGCAACATTATTCCTAATTTTGTACATTCTAACTAATCTCCCAAGTCTTTTTCTGGGGAAAAGTGTTGGTTTAACAAATTAGGCATTAAATCTAGAAAGCCAAAAGGCAACCACCGATAATGTAGTTGAGGCCCATGTCCTTTCTCCGGCCACTTGCTTCTCTTTATACATTCTACGTCCTGTATACGGTATGGTTATCGTATCATGGGCCTGTTTCTTGAGTATAAAACCCAAAGTGAACTTCTGCAACTTTGGGCCTTCAATTGTGGATTTATAAATAAGGCCTACGAAAAGTAATCTGGAATAAAGAAGGCTACAAATTGGGCTTTTTGATCCATAAGAAAGCTAAAATGTAGTTGAACCAAGAAGCTGAAGAGCCGCCGATGAGTCCGGTATCACGTCTGCAGGTTAGCAGACATGTATGGCTTTGAGATAGTTAATGATCCTATGCTTTAATCTAATTACTCTGGTTAACTAGTAATACCGCTTCCAGTTTGACGATGTCTCAGAATTTACAGCATTTCCTAAGTGATGGATTCGGAATATTCCATAGTTTGTACCTTATCACTTGACATCTACGTGAAAATCCCAGAAAGAGAGAGAAAAAAGGTGTCCTTCAAAAAATGAAACTCTCAATTTCAGTAATGCTGATGTTTAGAATGGTGATAACTTCATTCTCACAGCATATACCCACAACATTGGAAGGCCCATTTGAGCCCACAACTCGGAGGTTTGATCCATCGCTGCGCCGTGGCAGTGATGACTTGCCGATGGATCATCCCAGACTCAAGAGAAACGTGACATCCAATTTCCCAGAACAGATCGCTATCGCTTTGTCCGCTCCAACTTCAATGTGGATTTCTTGGGTCACCGGTATACTTTCTTGGTTTGTAAGTCAAATCCTCCGCGGGACGATGGACTTTTAGCAGTATGCTAAGCCATAATTAAGCCCTGCGAGATAACGTTCTGGTTAAGTCTTTGCAGTCTCTAAAACACGATCATCATTTTTAGCAAACACTCCCTGATGCAACCCATTTACACTTCCTAAATACACTTCGTTCACTTAAAATAATGACAAGCCAAATTTTCGACATTGATATAATGGCAGTTCATTCATTAATTCTATGTCGCTCCTCTAGATTTCCATCCATATCGATTCTCAACAAGAGCATCGATATTAAGCCACAAGTCCAAATTAAACATAACCCTTCTAGCTATATTAGTCACTTTACAGTTTGTTGCTGGAA
This sequence comes from Dorcoceras hygrometricum, assembly GCA_001598015.1. Lineage (NCBI taxonomy): Eukaryota > Viridiplantae > Streptophyta > Magnoliopsida > Lamiales > Gesneriaceae > Dorcoceras > Dorcoceras hygrometricum. Next base: position 1,127,526 of record KV005017.1, read on the forward strand.
GACATACAGTTGTTTGGTCGAATTTTGATGAGTTTATTGATGATTTCTTGTGTTTATTGAAACAAGGGGATGCTCAGATTGGAGTGAATGTTACCCCAATTGAACCGTCTGGTGTGGCTAGTGAAGTGTGGTATTGGAAAGAGAGTAGTGGCGATATAATCAAGGCAAGTGGAGTTTCAGTGGTGTACAGTCAGCTATATCCATTTCAAGGGTTATGGAATTACACCTCTGGGATCATACATCATGTAAAAATTGAGGGTAAATTTTGATTCTTGAACTGTGTTATGATTCACGACGTAAGGAAACATTTACAAAGTAAACTGTGATGCTTTCTCTATAAAAGCTTGCTTGAATACCATGTATCTCCTATACCTGATGTTGTCGAACTTCGGAAAATTCTTTGTAGGTCTTGAACCGGAGACACGATACCACTACAAGTGTGGGGATAGTTCGTTAGGAGCTATGAGTGAGGAGTTCGTGTTTGCAACATTACCATTGCCTGGCTCCGGCAAGTATCCTCCTCGAATAGCTGTAGTTGGAGATTTAGGCCTCACGATGAATTCCACGACCACCATCGATCATCTCACCACCAACGATCCTTCGATTATTCTGATGGTCGGCGACCTGACGTATGCGAATCAGTATCTTACTACAGGAGGAAATGCTACTTCTTGCTATTCCTGTGCATTCCCCCACGCACCTATTAGAGAAACGTATCAACCTCGTTGGGATGCATGGGGAAGGTTATCGCCTTTTCTTTAGTGCATCCCCTTTTCTTGCAAATTTCATTCTCTGTTCTTAACAATAATCACTATTGAATTGCAGTTTAACATGGATGGACCATATAAGAGTGGCCATCCACCAAAATTCAAAACTTGTGTCCAAGTTCTTAAAAATTTTATAATCTTGTCATGTGGAATAGTTGAATTGATTCTAGTCATTTGATTCCATTGATCCGAGCACAGGTTCATGCAGCCCTTGACATCAAGAATTCCAATGATGGTTATAGAAGGAAATCATGAAATAGAGCCACAAATATCCAACATTACATTCCGATCCTATTTGACAAGATTTTCTGTTCCTTCAAACGAGTCTGGTTCTGGCACCAACTTTTACTATTCCTTCGACGCCTCCGGCATACATTTTCTCATGTTGGGAGCCTACGTTGACTATAACCAGAGAAGTAAGCAAGGAAATACCCTTCATTTGTCCTATTATGTCGCATCACTACACATAACTGCATATGATCAATGTATAAGGTACTCAGTATGTTTGGCTCGAAAACGACCTCAAGAAAGTTGACCGAAGCAAAACTCCATGGCTGGTGGCAGCTTGGCATCCACCATGGTATATAGCTATTCCTCACATTATCAAGAATTTGAATGCATGAGGCTTCAAATGGAAGGTCTTCTCTACCAGAATGGAGTCGATATTGTCTTCTCCGGTCATGTAAGCCGATGAATTTACTAGTTTGATTTGGAACAGATCCGTGATTATGACTTATGGTTGCATGTGCTTGCAGGTGCATGCCTATGAACGAATGAATAGAGTATACAACTACACATTGGATTCCTGTGGGCCTGTGTACATAACGATTGGAGATGGTGGTAATATCGAAAAAGTTGATGTCGATCATGCAGACGAACCAGGCATGTGTCCCTCTGCTCAGGACAATATACCTGAAATTGGAGGTGTATGCCATATGAACTTCTCCTCTGGCCCAGCAAAGGGTCGATTTTGCTGGGATACACAGCCTGAGTGGAGTGCATATAGAGAGAGCAGCTTCGGACATGGAATTCTTGAGGTAACTAATCAGACATATGTATTTCCTATATGTTAGCTTAAAAACTGGAACCTTACTCTGCACCAACGTCATGGCGGTTGCTATATGTTCATATGAACGTCTTGGAATCATTAATTCGCTTTCATTTTATTACTAAAAATAAGATCATCGAAGGTGCCAACAAATTCTCCATAGCATAGCCGACTCTAGCGTATCATAATAAAGGCATGAAGGTTAATGAAACTGTTTTGATTTATGCAGGTGGTGAATTCGACGCATGCACTATGGACTTGGCACAGAAACCAAGATATTTACAAAGAAGACAAACCTGGAGATCAAATTTATATCGTTCGACAGCCTGACTTATGTTTCGACACATCCAATGTAATCCATTTAAAACGTTGAAGGTTCTACACATTTTGGAGGTTTTATTACTACACAGATTATTGTGATCAATTGTTCATGTGACAGGGCAACCAAGCCATTCCAACTCCATGGACGCCACTTCTTGATCTCTTGCTTCCTCAACGTCCTAATCGCTCGAATTTGATAATCTTTTTATGTTCCATGTCTTTATATTTTCTGTTGAATATAATTCAATAACCCTTTCTTTAATGTACAGACATTATCATACCGAACATTTTATTAGTTATATGTCGTTTTTTTTACCATTCAAAGTATATTATATACATAAGAGCCATGAAAAATGAGTGATGAATGATAGATGGTAGCACTCGGATGAAGAAATTTATTCTTTTTTTTTTAAAGGTGGATGAAGTTGACTGTCAAAGCACTTTTGGCATCCCTCATGCCACATCTCATTTTTCAAAATGCTTACGTGGTTGACTCTCAAAATGCTTACGTTATCTTTCAGAATTTTCTAAATATTTTATGAACCATATCATTCCATGCATGTAGAGGCCGGAGGCAAACTACTATTATAGTCTACCTTTCATATTGTCTTTATGAAAAGGTATCTACTCTGAATGTACGTGTCCTTGTATTTACCGGCTGTGAATTACAACATAAAGAGCATTAAGTCAGATGAAGACATATAAGGAACGTAATAATTCGTGTCATTTTCTTCTTAAAAGCCCGAGAATAAGAATATAAAAGAATTTCATTCAAAAACTAAAAAAACTAAAAAACCGCAGCTTTGGCTCTGCATCGATTTCTTCGCGAATTTCTCCACCGTGACATTTGCTTTACCGATTCTTTCACCTCAAATCCTCATAAAAGGGGATAAAAGTGAATTCTCACAGATGAAAGTTCCTGACCAGGCGATGCAGTACAAGAATCTTGGCAAATCGGGCCTGAAGGTTTCCCAGCTCGCTTACGGCGCTTGGGTCACTTTCGGCAATCAGCTTGACATAAAGGAAGCAAAATCTATACTCCAATGTTGCCGCGACCATGGGGTGAATTTTTTCGACAACGCCGAGGTTTATGCCAACGGCCGCGCCGAAGAGATCATGGGTCAGGCTATCAAGGAGCTTGGATGGAAGCGTTCCGACCTCGTTATATCCACCAAGATTTTCTGGGGCGGGCCCGGGCCCAATGACAAGGGCTTGTCGAGGAAGCATATAGTGGAGGGGACTAAGAACAGTTTGAAGAGGCTGGATATGGAGTATGTCGATGTGCTTTATTGCCACCGGCCCGATATCGGGACGCCCGTTGAGGAGACTGTGAGAGCCATGAATCATGTGATTGACAAGGGGTGGGCGTATTATTGGGGAACTAGTGAGTGGTCCGCTCAGCAGATTACTGAGGCCTGGGGTGTGGCTGAGCGCCTGGATCTTGTGGGTCCTATTGTTGAGCAGCCGGAGTATAATCTTTTATCCAGGCATAAGGTAAGAACAAAAGGAGTCTATTTTTGCACTTGTAGATAGGAAAGATTCGAGCTTTAGTCAACTAGAAAATAGTTTGTAGATGATCCCCGTTGTGGCTGTAGGATGTTTATGTTTGCTCCTTGATTGATCTTTGTGGGGCTTAAAGCTTTACTGAAACAGTGTTTGCCGTTTGGAGCCTGCTGGCTATGAATCAAATAGCAAGTTTTTACCAACACTTATCGTCTGGACAATCTTTTAGTAGTTTTCTCATCGAATCACAAGCTTCTGTTGTGTGTGAGTTTGGTCTGATGATAGTTTTTGGTATTGGTGACTATTTTTTCTGAGGAGTGATAAAATAATTGATAATGAATAAGTTCGTACGGGTAGTGAAAGAAATGGTAATGTTTAAAAATAAGTGATGTTAAGTGATTATTGCAATAGTTTACCCCGAGAATCACCTCCCACTGGTTTTAGATTCTACTTATCTAAGTACGATCTAACCCATAATTGGGATAATGAAAATTCTCCAAACAGATTATTTTAAGTCAAAACTTATATTTACTTATATATAGTGATTGAACTCCCTACAATGGATAAGAATTCTCTCATGATTCCATAGTTTGGATTTCATCTGTTTAGATATACAGTTTTGACCATATGGAGTAGATTCCCTAGCAGGGTTTTTACCGTGAGTAGAACTTATTATCCAGAATGATTCATCATTGAAGGATTTATTCCGAAGATTTATGTTTCAGTAGCTTCTTTTGATGCATATATTTATCCAGTTTTTCTTGCATTGAACATGATTTCCTAATAAATTTAACTGCTCTAGGTCGAGTCTGAGTTTCTACCTTTGTACGCTAACTATGGTACTGGTCTTACCACATGGAGTCCACTTGCATCTGGAGTTCTGACCGGAAAGTATAGCTCTGGAAACATTCCAGCTGATAGTAGGTTCGCCCTGGAAAATTATAAGGTGAGAAAACGAAATGAACTTCCAGTTCTGAATATTCTTTCCGTTTTTGTATATGTTTAGTTGGTCTTTGTGATGTCCTAGGTTTTCTTGTAAGATCTTGAAGTTTCTACTTGTAACAATTTGATAGTCATGTGGCACTAGAAATAAACATAATCAATTTGATGCTATGCTATGAACTTCAATTCACCGCTCTGCTTTGAGGAGTTCAAATCACGTCTATATCTGTTTACCATCATCCTTTAGGTACATTATGAGGCAATAAAACTTTTGTCTTGTGTTTCTATGCGCCAGCCTTAACTGTAAGATTGTTATCTGCAGAATCTTGCCAGCAGATCATTGGTAGATGATGTTCTGAAAAAAGTGAATGGGTTGAAGCCCATTGCAGATGAACTAGGTGTACCTTTATCTCAACTAGCTATCGCTTGGTGTGCTTCGAATCCCAACGTCTCATCTGTCATCACGGGTGCCACCAAAGAGGCTCAGGTCGGCTTAATGTCACCAAATATTTTTTATGTGTAAAAAACTATTATTTAACTTCTTGAGAAAGTGCAACCCCTGTTTTAGTCCAAACAACGATTTTCGCGTTTATACATCGGACTTTTCTTTATTTTTAGTCTGGTCAGGGCAATTCATTTTAGTGCTCCTCACCATAATTAATCAATGTACCAGTTGATTTCGTCATATCTGCTTTGGTTAAATCATTACTGTTGAGAACTAATAATTTTTGTTCGAATGTCTGTTTAATTTCTTACGATGATTTCTTACCAATGCAGATTCAAGAGAACATGAAGGCTATAAATGCCATACCGTTGCTCACACCAGCAGTAATGGAGAAGATCGAGGCTGTTGTGCAAACCAAGCCTAAGCGCCCAGATTCATACCGCTAGACGCCATACACGCACCAAATCTTTCATATTTATTTACGCTTTTCGCTATTCATCATCCCTCATCACAGAATGTATAATATTTTCTGAAAGATTGTGCTTCTACTGAGAATTCATTGTTTCTGTTTGTTTTTCTTTATCACCTCTATGTGATGGCGATGAGCGAACTATATGCAGTACAGTCTTTGATAAGTTAAGTTTTAGATTTGTAAGTTTGAAATATCGATATTCGAGCTCCATCTATGAAAGGAAAATTGGAGCTTATTGAGTTCATGTCAAAGAACTCACTTCACCATGCAACACGCTTAACTGTGTTCTTAAAGTGCATTAGGTTTGCATGGATGAACAGTAGTTTGGGAATTTGCCCTGTTTGCATGGTACAGTGACTCGTCGCAATCAACATCTTTTATCACATAAAAGAGTGCAGTAATGAAGTAGAGAACAAATTTTTAAACGGTAAATTAGTAATGGCATTGCTATATTCTAGATACTTGTTTGATTTAATCCACAAATATTTGGATATTATTTTGCCACCACGGATCTGGGTAAAAAAAAAACAGTTGGTCTTCGGTCCTACATAAAATACTATTTTAAAGTGAATATCTTTTATTTTTTCAGGAAAAAAATTGTCATGGTCGTACAAATTCATGTGATATGCGAAGTCGACTGTCTTTGTGGTTTATCAAATGAATCTTGAAGCAATTCCTTGGTCGATTAACTCGAATGCCTAAATATTTTTATGAACCATAAATTAGCCAAGATGGGTCTAAATATGTGAATAATGAATTATAATTGTTTTGAAACTTTAAAATTGGTCAAATAACGATTGATTTACTATTTTGGTAATGACATAATATTATAATATAGATATACAAAGAGGTGGGTCTCTTTGCTGTTTGGGTTCATAAGGTAGTTTTTCAGTTAAAAAGGCGCGAAAATGGCGCGTTATTTTGTAATGCTGTATTTCACTATTTTATTTGCAGAAATGTGCAATTTTTGGTTCTTTCCTCCGAAATTAATGCAATGCCCCCTTCTCTGTCGATCGATCGTTGCCACACATAGCGAACACCATACCCAAAGTTTTGTTTGGATTCCCACCCTGATTTTAGCCTTGGAAACTTAGGACAAGAAATTGGTATTTCCAGACACACTCAGGTAAGCATTTTTTTGTTTTGGGCGAGACTTTTGTTCAATTTTTCATCACCCTCGTGTTAATTTTTTGGTTTAATGGTGGGAGTAGGCAAAGGTAAGGGTTTCTGTCAAATAAGGATTTGAATGGAGACTATATCTAAAGGGACGAGCTGGAAATACTAAAAACATGCTTCTGCCGAGTGAAATTTATCATTTATTGATAAAATGAAGAGCGAATTTTATAATGACAATGGCGGAAACACAGTTTCTGATTCAGCCAATGCCATGCCAGGTGATCTATACTATGGAATTGAATATCAGCATAATGTCTCTGTTCAGACCGGTGAAGAATTCTCGCCAGAGTTTTTGAGGGACCGTGTAATGTCCAGAAGAAATCCTTTCGCAAATGAGGTAGATTGCAATACGAAGAATAAACAATTTTTGGATGTTACCCAGAATCACCATCATCTTGCGTATGAGGATCTAATAGGTCATCGAACATCAGATGGTTCCTTGTCGGGAAAAGTAAAATTTCTGTGCAGCTTTGGTGGAAGAATATTTCCAAGACCAAATGATGGGAAACTTAGATACGTCGGTGGAGAGACGAAGATTATATCTATTCGGAAAAACATAACTTATATCGAGCTTATGAGAAAGACCAGTGGGATTTGTAATCAAGCTCACACAATTAAGTACCAGCTTCCTGGTGAAGACTTGGATGCACTTATATCCGTCTCTTCGGATGAGGATCTTCATCATATGATAGAGGAGTACCATGACTTAGAGAGAAGTTCTCAAAGACTAAGAATATTTCTTGTTTCTTTGAGTGATGGTGAAGGCTCATGTTCTTTGGAATCGAAGAATGCACAGCAAGGTGATGTTGATCAGTATGTTGTTGCCGTAAATGGCTTGTTTGATCCAAGCCATCAAAGGAGCTCAAGCCGGGAGAGTTTAGCAAGTCAGCGGGGACATAATTTGGATGGAAGTCCTACCATTCAGAGGGACTCCCCATCACTACAACATCGTGCAGAGAAAAGGAGTGAAGGTAGCTCCACGAATCCGCAATTTACGCCTTCAAGTCCTGCTTCCCAAATTCTCAACGCTTCTTATATTCCATCTCCGCCTGTGTCTCCCGTTCGGTTTATGGAGCCAAAGAATTCTTACATAAAGCGTTATGAAGATGTTTTGTTTCGTGAAGGCTGTGAGTACACTCATCCGAATTTGATGGACCATCCCTCGTGCGCTGATGTCACAGGTTATCGTGTGCCAGCAATAGGTAGTCCTACAATGGGATCTCACCTCCGGAAGCCGAGTAAAGAATTTGAGAATCTTCCATTTTATGATGAAAGTAACTTCAATAGGAAAGGGTTGAAAAATACTGTGCGACTGTATGAAGAGAGGCCTCATGCCCCTTCAGAAGTTTCTAGCTCGTATCAACAAAGGGTAGTAGCACCACAACAACTGGTGTTAGATGAAAATTATCAAGTGATCTCGAATAAGGATTGTCTCTCTCAAGAAAACGGGAATGGTAATGGGGATTATATTGAATGGTGTCTAGATACAAAACTTTCGACCGAGAACAAAGACACTTCTTTTGATCCAGGTATAAAACAACACGGCACTATCACTGGTTATGCTCCAGAATTGCCTAAAATTATCTGTCTCCCAGACTCAAACCTTGGTTCACACGTCCATATCTCCCAAATGCGAGGGCCTGAGAATCCTGCTTCATCATCATATTATTTGGAAAGTCCATCAGAAATCCACTCTCAACCTTTACAGAGTCCTCACAAGATCGGCACGCCAGAAATTCCAGCAACAGTTGAAGATGTGACAGACCTTGTGCCACTGGATGTCCCCTTCTCCTCTACGGCCATCCCTCTTGTACAGGACGAACTGACTGATGAGATAGAATCACCCGGACAAGAAACGGAAGCTGGAAGTGTCATCTCCGGATCTGACTATGATGTATATATTAGCACCACATATTTTCTACATAAAAATTTCAAGAATCGGTTTTATCAGAAAATTTACTCGTGCATTTTCTTGTAGGTTGGTAGTGCTGATGACGATAACAAGGATGAATCAATAAGTGATGCTGCAATAATAGAAATGGAAGCTGGCATATATGGTTTGCAGGTTCACGCCTAAACTTACTTTATAGTCGTAGTGTAAGCTACTTTCCATTTAATTAATTATGTGGCACTTCCACTCATGATTCTTTTTTATTCACATCTGTACAATGTTGCAGATTATTAAGAATGCTGATCTTGAAGACCTACACGAGTTGGGATCCGGCACATTTGGGACTGTTTATCATGGAAAGTGGAGGGGAACAGATGTTGCCATCAAGAGAATAAAAAAGAGTTGTTTCGCGGGGAGATCCTCTGAACAAGAAAGACTGGTTTGTCCCCATTTAATCACAGTAAACTGTAACTTCTTTTACTTATCATTGACTAGAGAACCGCACACCAGAATCCGAGCTAAATTATTGTTTCCACCTCCTCACAGACTAAAGATTTTTGGAGGGAGGCTCAAATTCTTTCCAAACTTCACCATCCAAATGTAGTAGCGTTCTACGGAGTCGTTCCTGATGGACCTGAAACCACATTAGCTACTGTGACTGAGTACATGGCTAATGGATCATTAAGGCGTGTCCTCTTGAAGAAAGATAGGTGAGATTTTTGTGGTTTTTTTTACCTCTCTTTTCCTGAGATCTGTTTTTGAGAGTTCGAATTCTACTGATAGGGCACTTGATCGGCGCAAAAAAGTGATAATTGCATTGGATGCTGCCTTTGGCATGGAGTACTTGCATCTGAAAAACATTGTCCATTTTGATCTAAAATGTGATAATTTGCTGGTAAACTTAGGAGATCCACATCGACCCGTGTGCAAAGTGAGTCCTTGATCTCTCTGTATAAGTTATAAACTTCAACAATATTTCCTGTGAAGAAATGAAGCTGAGATAGAGACTACTTGATTATTAGGTTGGCGATTTCGGACTATCAAGAATCAAGCAGAACACCCTTGTATCAGGTGGTGTGCGTGGAACGCTTCCTTGGATGGCTCCTGAGCTATTAAATGGAAGTAGTAGTCGAGTTTCTGAAAAAGTATGTAAAAAAGTAACAAACAATCCGAACTGAATTGCATGATTTATTGACGAAGCTACAAATCCATCATGCTTTTGTGATGAAACAGTTAACCATCAGAAAACATAGTTAACATACTTATGATTCCTTTACAACTTGGAATGAACCATGATTCATCACATGCCACAGGTTGATGTTTTCTCGTTCGGAATCACTATGTGGGAAATCTTGACTGGCGAAGAACCGTATGCAAACATGCATTGTGGAGCTATTATAGGTAAGCTTGCTGCTGTAGTCCTTTTGATCTCTGAACATGATTCCAGGGATGTGCCTAATCAGATTTACATAAAGCCACACATGTTTCCGTAGTTTGTGCGTCTACGCCGCATGTTTGTTCTTGCAATCACCTAGTTTCTTGATAATGAATCATCAACTTCTCACTAATTTAGTTATCTTGGTCTACGTATGAAGGAGGGATTGTGAACAATACACTGAGGCCACAGATCCCCGAACAGTGCGACCAAGAATGGAGAAATCTGATGGAGGAATGCTGGACACATGATCCCTCTATCAGACCTTCTTTTACAGAGATAACAAACAGGCTTCGTGCTATGTCCTCTGCACTCCAACCAAAGAGATTCAATAGAGTGAAAAGATGAGCATCCCTCCCGGTATGAACCTAAGGTTCTACTCCAAATGAGGTTGTATTACATAGCTCAAGTAGACTAAAGAAATAGACATCGTACATTTCCCTATTACATAATATTATCCAAATGTGTAAACTAAATTTTTGTAGATAATAAAGATTTTTCAATCTCAACGCTCGATTTCTTTAGTTCATCGCTCAAATAGCGCAACAGTTGTAAAGACGAGTAATATGAAGATTTTTTTACTATTGTGTACCACATAGATATTGGTTTGGTAATGGGTCAAGCTTAGGGACCCGACCGAGTTAATTTTACAATTAAGCCGGGAGATGAGCATGTGAGGGGCAATCGGCCACATGACGCAATAGCCTCACGATTACTTCTTCCTCCTTTCAAAGAATCCATTTTTGTGCTGAATTAAAGCAAAAAATACACTCTATGATGGTCGGATGCCTTCCATTAAGCTATCCTGATGTTTTGCCCGCAAGAAACTTGCAGTCAAGTTCCAACAAACCCAGTTTCACTTCGCAAGATGCCTTTATTTTTCTGCAGAAATGCAGCAGTTTTCGACAGCTGAAGCAGATACATGGTAAAATTATCAGAAATGGGTTATATGATTGTGAATTGATTGCGACGAGATTGCTTCGGCTGTGTTCTTCTTATGGGAAGTTGGATTATGCGACTTTCGTGTTTCTACAAATCGATGAGCCTTCTACTTATGCGTGGAATTTACTGATCAGGATGTATACTGTAAATGGCTGCTCGCGTCGAGCTATTCTTTTGTATAATTTGATGGTTTGTGATGGGGTGAGATTGGATAAGTTCACGTTCCCATTTGTAATGAAAGCTTGTTTGGATTGTTCTTGTATTGAAAAGGCTAAGGAGGTTTACGGGCTTGCGATTAAAACCGGGTTTTATGGAGACGTGTATTTGGATAATGTTTTGATGGATTTGTATTTCAAGTGCGGGGTTTTGGATGATGGGATCAAGGTGTTTCATAGAATGCGTGGCAAAACTGTAGTGTCGTGGACTACTGTAGTTGCAGGGCTGGCTTGTAATGGAAGAATGGATGTAGCACAACAGCTGTTTGATAAAATGCCAAAAAGAAATGTGGTTTCTTGGACTGCAATGATCAATGGATATGCCAAGAGTAAGAGACCCGAGAAGGCATTCGAGTTATTTTCAAGAATGCAGGGTGATAATGTGAGCCCGAATGAGCACACACTTGTTGGTCTTCTCGTGGCTAGCACCGAATTAGAGAGCCTTAAATTGGGTAGTTGGGTGCACGATTTTGCGATCCAGAATGGGTTTGCGATCGGCCCTTTTCTTGGTACAGCATTGATCGACATGTATAGCAAATGTGGTAGTTTGGAGAATGCTAAACGAGTCTTTGAAAGTATGGAGGAGAAGAGTGTCGCGACATGGAATACGATGATCACTAGTCTTGGTGTTCATGGTCGTAGTCGTGAAGCCATTGCTCTTTTTGGGGAGATGGAGAGGATGAATGTGGAGCCAGATGGGATCACTTTTGTAGGCATCTTGTGTGCTTGCCTGCACATGAATGACTTAGAGAAGGGTCGTGAGTATTTTGCTTACATGACTGAAAGATATGGCATTACACCAAGCACTGAACATTACGATTGCTTGTCTGAGATATACTCCCGTGTAGCACAGATAGCAGGATTTAAGTCATAGAGTCTGATCCGTTTGATGCGGTTACACAGCATGATGTTGGATTTTGGCAAACAAATTCGAAATGCAGCAAATCACATGATGCATGCAAAGGCAGACATTACTGATGATAATTTTCAGGATTTTGTAACTAATTTGTAAGTAGAGGATGGAATGAATCGTCTTGTCCTGTAACTGTCCAAATGACCAAATTCCCAGCTTCTCACAGGGTAGGTGGAAAAATGAATCTTCCATCTATTGAAAGATTTTTTATTTTTTTACCTTGGCTCCATTAAGGTACATTTGGCAAACCAGACAAGACCGTCTCAATCATCCCGTCTTAAGCAAAATACCATACGGCACTAAGAAAGACACAGATAAGATCTCATATAGTATGATATTTGAACCCTTCGTATTTTTCTACAAAGTTAATATACAAATAGTCTGTCACTGATTATATGTTCATACACTGTAACAAGAACGTAGGTAATCAATTTCTATGATCTGTCGTCTCTGCAAGATGGTTCAATGTATGGCACAAGGGAAGTGTTTGAGCGAAAAAAAAAAAAATTCCTTGGTTATAAGATCATATCTCGGACTATACGGGCCAAGACTCGTGAGGATAAACGGTTAAGCACCTCCGGAAGCACTTTCGCAGCAAGTCCTGGGAACACCGGAAGTAGCTCTTGAATCAGTTGAGGAACATTTATACCCTGTAGAGTAGAGACGAAATTTATCAGATATTATTGCAATCTTTCCACCATTGTTCGATGAGCCGTGGGGCAAGTTTACTTACTGTTAACATAGCCTTGAGCTAAATTTAAAGATTGTATATCTCATATATTGGTCAAAGCAATAATCATTATGAAGTGAAAAGTTTGAGATTTTGAAATTGTAATATTTGAGCTGTGTATTTGCTACTACGTTCCATTGATAAAACAATTTTTTGTAATTCAAAATCATCCCTGTACAAGTGTTATATTCATTGCTATACTTGCTGGTTGTTTGATATATCCATTACATCAGTGAACATTCGCTAGGGGATGTTGCGGGTATTCCATTTTGGCCTCAAGATTGGTGGTGAAGAGATTCTCGAAAACATTCCAATGAAATGATCAATAATTCCAACACAACCCACATCCTAACCAAATAAAGCAATTCTAATTTGTTTCAATTAAGGAACTAGGAATCTAGTAAGCTACGTGATCTTCTTTTCCCTGAGAATTTATGACAGTTCAACACTAATTCTACTATCTTTACAATATGTTTTAGTTCTGATAGTGCAACTTTCAACTGGGACGTAAATAATTCAAACTTTCCCTTGCACTAGTGATGAAAATAAAACTCAAAAGACTTTTTACCTTATCCAGTGAAGGTGCAGTTCCAGCGCCCAAGAATGCAACGATTTTCTGAACGTTACTTAAAATAAGTTGATCCTCCTCAGTGATCACGGGAAGAAGAGCAGCTGTCCTGAAAGGCCCTAGGGTCGGAACCAAGCCAAAAACTGGGGTTATGTTTCTGAATCCAAGCAGTAGCATTATCTGCACCAACTGCTCCCTGCTAATGGCGTCGATGCCCTTAACAATCTGTTTGAGTCCAAGAAAAACATTAATAGGAGCACACAATCTCTTTGTAGAAACAAAGAAGCATCTAACAAATGACATTTTAAGTCACTCGATATAGTTGACATATGATGTTGATAAAAGAATTGTTATTAAGTTTTATGGTAAAATGATCAGGTGAATCATCTTGACCAATGTCAGTTTCATATGGCCAATTTATGAACTTACTATCTCGCTACAACTACATAAATAGGATTTCAAGTCGCCAGAAACTCATACTTTCTCTCATCAGCAGAGTTCAGTAACCAAATTTTCCACATATAATCACGCTTTGAATCAGAATTACTTCAGTGATAACTGAATGCTTCTAAATCGCACTTTTACAGGTTTATCACAAGCAAAATCTCAAGGTTCTATACTAGATACGCACTGGCAAGTCAAACGACTAGCAAATATGGAAAACACAATCTAACAATACCTCATCCAGCAGAAAATCTCGAAAAAAGCTCCCCTTTTCAGATAGCAAAAATGCCAAGGCTGCTCTTGTTTGGATTGGTTGTGCTTGTGAATCACTGGTTTTAAATCCAGGACGAATATTGTTTGTTTGACTTTGTAGAATCCCAAGATCTGCCATTCTTCCATTCAAATTTTCTCCACCTCCACTCTTTGCCGCGTCTATGAAATTCTCAAAAGCTTGCATGACATCAATAAATCTTTCAGCATTAAAGATACCAGTTTTCCCATATATTGTGTAACGTAAAGCATTCCTTAGACGAGGAGATTCGTCAGTGAGCAGCCTCTAAAATTCACAGAGAAAAAAGACAAATTAATATTCAATTTGTATCAGTTGAGAAAAATACTCGATACATCAACAACAGTAAAGAACACTAATACTTGACTGTATAAAAGACGCAAACTGAAAGATGTGTGGATGGATAAAAGTTAATATAATTTAATTAATTTTTTTTTTTGGGAAAGGTTTTCAGTTCCAGAAACACATAAAAATATCCATGGTATTCCCATTTTTTTCCAGAAACACAGTTTCACCCCCCGTTCACATATTGCTACTAAATCATTTAAAATCATGTCTCCCGACAAATTTTACCATTGTATTAAAAATATCTCAATACCATATATCTTATAATTTAAAAGGACTGGACAATAGTCTAAAAAACTAAACACAAATATTCCAACATCACATGACATATTATACCATAATAAACTTCATTCCGAAAGTAGTAACCCAATACACATCAAATTCCGCTCTAACCATTGTGTTTCAGTACCTGTGCGATGTATGGATAGGCTTCATCTACAATGGCAAAATCAGGATTTCCCACCAAAGCTATGCCCTCCAGCACCCCGATTGCTCTAATTATAAGAGCGAAATAAGGTGGAATTCTGAATGGATAATCAAATGTTATTTGGGCCAAATCTGAAGCCAGCTCCTGAAAGTTGATATTTTTTGCCCCCCCACCCTCAAGCGCCTGATCGAAAACTTTGGCAAGTACGGGTAGAATGGGTTCCAAATTAACTCCTTCTGGAATAAACCCCAGTTTAACAAAATCTTTTACTATTGCACTATAATCTCGATGAATAAGGTGGGCAATAGCTTCAATCATGCCATATTTCTGATCATCAGTTAATTTTGTCACCAGACCTGCCATATTCTACACCAGTCAATCATACGCAAGGGAACAGGCTCCATGATTTTTAACATTAGCTTTGGAATGAAAGAAAGAAATACAATTAGATTAAATAATCATATCAGAAAAGTACACTATTAATATTTTACCAAAATCCAGTATAGCCAGCTTCCCATCTGGGGTTCGAATTAAATTTCCTGGATGTGGATCAGCATGGAAAAAGCCGGTGTCAAGCAACTGCAAATCAAGAAAATGTTAGCAACATGAGATTGGTGAATATATGTGGACTTCTACATAGCAACTTCTTCATATTTATTGCATCAATTTAAACTCAGCCATTTCACTAATGTTCTATTTGGTATATAATGATTTCAATATTTACTTATCGATATTGAACTCCCCAAGCATGAAGTGGCATCTGTCATTTTCAATTAAACAACCACTAAAATATAATATCAACGGTCATACCTGCTTAAGGTAGCATATGACTCCAACATTTACCAACTCGCCAACATCACTTTCAGTACTTTGTGACAGCTTCTCCCCATGTATCCATTGTGTAGTCAGTACCTTCCTAGCAGTATATTTGTGATAAGTCTTGGGAACAACAACCTGTTAGTTCGAATATTAGGAAGTGTTAAAGATCACAAACAAGGTTTTCATCACTTGTTTGGTTTGACTTGTGATTTTGATCAAGGACTGTGTTCAAGGAAAAATACCTGGGGAAGGTCTTTCTTCATCATTTCTGCAAATATCGTTCCATTTTCCCCTTCATTGACATAATCAAGCTCCTCGAAGAAGCGGGCAGCCCATTCATCAACCAATCCAACAACATCAATGGAAATCTGAAGAAATAAATGCCATTGGAGCTATAGGTGCATTCTTTTTATTTTTTTATGTACTATATAAATCACCTCTTTGGAAAGTTATATAGAAATGAGGACACGAAAAATCTATACCTGAGGAAATTTACGAAGAAAAAGTCCCAAGTTCCTTATGATGAACAAGTCAACTGTAACAGTCTCAAGGACAAAAGGTCTTTGAACCTTGACAGCTACCAACTCCCCGGTCTCCTTTATCCGGCCCTTGTAGACCTGGCCTAATGACGCTGCCATTTAATTCCATAAGAATGAAAAAAAAATAAGCTTCTGATATTACCCAAGGAAAAAAAATGAACTTCTATGATATTATACTCTATGCGATGTTGCGTCTGCGGTAATATGATACAAATAAATGCGGGTAAACAATTGAAGGCTTATAAGATTACCTGCAGCAATAGGGGAAGGAGAAAGTTCCGAGTATAAATTATACCAAGGCTGTCCAAGCTCTTCTTCAATTAGTGCCATAGCCACATCATCTGGAAATGATGGAACCTGCAAAAGCAGTAGACCAACCAAGTCAAAATTTACATACTGATCAACTCACATGTACAACTGATTATTCTGGCCAGAGGATGGATAAAATGTTGGAAGTGGTGTTTCTAAGTTTCCATCAGTTAGCTATATAATAAAATAAATGCATAGCAAAAAAAAATCAGCGAAAGATTGCAGTAGACCAGTACCCTGGACCTAATCGAGACATGCAGAAGAAAGAGCTATGTGGCACACTATGTTTTTCTTTAGCGTTTCCATGACCACACACACAAGGAAGGAAATAAATTCACATCCTCATCTAGACTGCTTTCCCCATTCACGTATAAAAAAATCAAACTTGCAAATGCATTTCTCATTTGTACTAAATTTATGAAGTTAAAGTAAATGAAGTCTTGTTCAAGACAATCCACGATTAATGCAAGTTCTTCGATAAAATACATTCTGGAACAAAAGCAAGAAGTTTAGGAATTATGCGTCATAAAGATCAAATATCCCTCTGAAATCATGAAAATTGTCTTTGAAGGGTGTCGGCTATTTATCTACGCCAAACCACATGTCAAAGAAAGTCAAGTATGTCATTCATGTGCATTCTGGGATATGAAAATTGAATTACCTTGTCACAAAGCTTTTGTAGTTCAATCATTGCCACGGGTGAGAGTATATCTGGTCGGATGCTCAATGCTTGCCCAAGCTTTATGTATGCTGGTCCCAGAGAGGTAACTATTTCCCTCAATTCAATAGCTCGGGCGACCTCATTCTATTTGGATAGAATGAAACAAAGATTAGATGAAACTGAAAGACCGTGTATAAAGAGGTAAGGCCTATAACTTAGAAAACGAGTAAGTTTCTAGCCTCATGAGAGTTTTATCTTTATCAACTAAAGTACTAGACCTTGATTGAATAAATATTGGGAAACTCAATGGTGGAGAAGAGAATGCATATGGTCCGGAAAGAACATGAAATTTTCACAATTATCTCAAAGATTGATAGAACAGAAAATTCAAAATAATCAAATGACAAGTGGCAATTTAAAGAATCAACACAAAACTAGCACTTCACCTCTTTAAACTTGTTGTTTATGAAATCCCAGGAAAGGCGAGAAAGAAAGCCTCCAGCCACAGACAATAATTGGACTATACGAGTGGCAACAGCACGTGGCCTTTTTCCCCAGTAAGCAGCAATGGTACTGGGTTCATAAACCAATGGCAAAAATTCACTGCTTTCGTCGACCTGGAGAAGCAGAATACCTCTCAAGTCTCAAGGGATTATAAAGCAGCCACAATTTTTTTTACTAAATAAATATTGTGAACCAGCTTATGCTAATAAGAACCAATCAAACACTCAGGTGCATTTCAAATAAAATAAGTATTTGCTCTGCATATTGAAATTTCTACTCCACTAGAGTTCAGGATTAACTACATAAAAAAATTCTAAAAAGTAAATAATCAATATGAGAACAGGCACGTACAAGAATAACAGAAAATTGAGTTTTCTGCCAGTAGCGGGTTTTATGAAGAATTTTAAATAACATTTGACACAGTAAGAACAACCTTCCATTCTTATGACCCTACAGCTTCTCATATCCACAGAATACTTCAATAATATTGGCAAAACTGGACCGCAGACTGTTCTCAGTGGGGAAAAAACATCATATGGGAAGGACTAAAACACATACATAATTCTCTCAAAAAATAAAATAAAAAAGTTGCATACATCACCGAAACCAACAAAACGACCACAAAAAAGGCTCTCGAAATAAATATACATAATTTAAAGTCGTGTGAAAATAACCTCAACAAGACGGAGCTTGATACTTTCATCGGCAAATAACGCATCCTTCAAATTCTGTCCCCGAAGTCCTCTCATAAGTACAGACAACTGCTCATTTTCTTCCATCTGTGCTCTCACCCTTTTAATCTCCTGCGAAACATCTTGAACTCTCTGCCATTTCCAGATAAAGGAATCCAATATATCACACTTTTATACATCATTGATCCATTACACAAGATTTCATCTTTGTGTCACTGTTTCCATCTAATTTTTTCATCAAGGTTCTTTATTTATTTAAAAATTCCTTGTTTCAAATTCATAATCACATTAAAACCAATTTCTGATAATGTATATTGCGACTTCTGCAGTCAGATACTCAGAATCATTTCATATTTAAAGAAAAAGCAATCATCTTTATCAGTTAGAATGACCCAGAATTTCCCAGTCATATCATCACGAGAGAAAATCATTCAAAAGATAGGATACACTTAACACCCAAAGAATTATCACACTCTAGTGAAATGCAAACACAGTAACTGAAAGTCGTTGCAAAGCTTACGGTGTAGACACCGTTGACAGATTTAGGCGTCGTCTTAGCAGACCCATTAACAACTTTTGTCGGCGGAGACGATTTCCCTGGTCTTGGCTCTGTGGCAATGGCCTTCACAACGCCTTTCCGCCTCCTAGAGTCGATCGTTCTCGGGAAAAAATAGCGACTGCTCGACTTCAAATTCAAGAAAGTCGAAAACACTGGTGAATTTCGGTGCTGAGGGTCGATTCCGCAGTAGACCAGCTGCATAGCTGCATCCATGCCGGAATCGCCGATAATCACTCTAATCTGATAGTTTTTTTTTATATGGATCCAATTTTCGAAGCAAACACAAACGAATTCAGTGTTCTGATGATGATTTTGTTTGATTAAAAATGCTAGAACAGCCGCTCAAAGTTACTTCTGATGATGATTTTGTTTGATTAAAAATGATATAAGAGCAGCTAAAAATTACTGCTGAATTGGCTCTGGAGCAGAGTCGGTATTGGTTTGTCGTTGCTATGAAGAGACCGTGGACGAATTTGGAGCGACTGAAAATCAGTTTGTACGTTTGCAATTAAAATTGAGGAAAATATTCTGGCCGTTCCTTTTTATGTTAGATTGATTATGATATTATTATGGTGTCTCAAATGTTTCATGACTTGT
The DNA here is from genome assembly GCA_001598015.1 of Dorcoceras hygrometricum. NCBI lineage: Eukaryota > Viridiplantae > Streptophyta > Magnoliopsida > Lamiales > Gesneriaceae > Dorcoceras > Dorcoceras hygrometricum. The sequence goes on from KV005017.1 coordinate 1,147,079, forward strand.
GGCTGAGGTTTTACTTGCCTTCTATTTCTTCATTGTCTTGTTCTTATTTTTTCCTTTTTATGTATTATTATTATTATTATTATTATTATTATTATTATTATTATTATTATTATTAATGTAACCGAATTTTGTTTCAGCCGAAGAGCTTCCTCATGCTCGAGTTCGGGGATACCTTGCTCCAGAAAAGGTTGGGCTGACAAAAAACATCTTACTCTAGGTGGTCTGAAATAAGGAAATGAAAACAGATCAAGAGGTGCCGGAAGTGTTTCCGGCAAAATCTCTCAGATACATAACCAGGCGGGGAGGTCGGCAGAACGGTGAGTAGGAAGGTAGATGAAAGCTATGAGTTTGTCCATGAATCGTAAAGTAGGGTGTACCTAGGTTTATATAGAGGAGCGGGACGGTTAGTGAGGGCGAGATACCGGTCTATTATACATCAAGTGTGATATGCTTGAATCTCGGGATTTATGGGCTTATCCACATATGCGTTGACCACTTTCGAAGGCTTGATTGTCGCAAACTTACGTCGAGATAAAATTGCTCTGTTCGAGGTGTCCATTGAGTGGTCTAGTGGGGTCCGAGGCGAGCTGCCCTGTTATGGTTTCCGAACTGCTCAGGTAGGGTTACCAAGTTGACCGGTTAAGGTTGGCCTAGCTGTCTGCTAGAGCTGCCGAACTGCTTAGGTAGGATTGTCGAGCTTACGAAATAGAGGTGCCGAGCTGTTCGGCTAGGGTTGGTCAAGTTGTTCTTTGACGTAGCTCGGGTAACGATGTGTCTGTAAAGACGGGGGACGACAATGCCAAAATTATGGTTATCAATTATCATTATCATTATATTTTATGTAGCATTTTTTAAGAATCCTACGAATCCTCCAAGTAATAGTTTATATATATACACCTTGCAAACATATAAACATGATCATCTTAAAAGCAATTTGGGATTTCTTTACTCCAAATTTCGTTTGTCCGGACAAACCTTGTAGCATTGATGCTTGTCAAATACATCCATCTACTACAAGCATAAAAGATCTTATCACTCTTCCCTATCTTCTAAATTTGCACCGGCTCTCAATCCAACGTCGTTTCACATGAAATGAATCAAGTATTTATCTTCTATTACCACGAAAAAAATTTACAATCTTCTTGGTATTTATCAAAGCAAAGCCCATCAGTTACGGGATACAAGCACCGTTGTATAGGTCAAGTATACAACTTTTAGAGTATTTGCATCATGTTTCCCAACTTTTAGAAAAATGGCTGAATTAGTTAATTTTTTAATACATCTATCTTTCTTACATGTAGCATATATTAACAAATAGATTTCGTTCACTGATGAGGCCTTAGCCCAATGGTTAAGTCACGACACTTGTTGGTCTTATGTTTGATTCCTGAAACTTGTGGATAGTTTTCCTAATTTATTTAGGTAGTATTTACGTTGTTTGGCTGTCCAAGATAAACAAATCTCGGGTCAAAGCTCAAGTCTCATCTGAAATATGGACAATTTCTTCATATCATAGTCGTGTATTTTCTCTCTAAATCTTGTTATCATTTTGTTATTTCTGTTGCTAGGTCATTTGAATCTAGAGGTGGAAAATACGCACTTGAGTCAAAAAAGATATGGAAGTTTTGTCGCATGAACTCTTGTTGTTTGTGAAATTGAGGGCATGTGTTTAACATATTCGTGTTTGCATTTCTCATGCTTACAAGAATCATCTCATGGTATCAGAGCACATTCATTTGATTCAACTAAGTTTTATCGTATCAATTATCAAGTTTCCTCTTTATAATTGTTTTCTTGTTGTCACAAGGTTTCAAATACAAAACTTGTAATCATTGATTTCTTGTTGTCACAATTTTTCAAATACAGAACTTGTATTCTAGTACTTGGTAAATCGTGATTGCTAAAAAATAAAAATTCGAGCAAAAAAAAAAAAACCGAGTCTCAGAGAAAAAAAAAAAAACGTTTTAAAAAATTCCACTCCTTTTTTTTCCTACAGATCCCTTCATATAATGAAGGAATTTCATCTCGTGATGTGAGTTTTCGCTTCATATCTTATCATACGTCATCTCATTTTCAAAAAACTTGAACACTATTAATATTATTATTTTTTATTCTCTTATATTATTTCCTTTTAGTATTCTATTATTTTCTTAAAGCTAACAGAGTCATATTACTAGTTTCTAAATTATCTTCTTTTGTCTTATATCTTGCATTCCAATTAAGGTATATCGTCAAGCTCATTGGGTTGAACTTTGAAGTTTGATATACGATCGAGCAATTTTGATCGAACAACTCGAGAGTGAGCGTTTTTCTTTGGAGTAACTAGTAAGAATTTGTACAGAGGAACCTCACTTTTATTTTCCTTCTTTCTAATAACTTTCTTGCAAGTATAACATGTGTAGTAATCTTCAAAAAATTGGTGTACTTGTACTCTAAGAAAAACAAATACGTTTCTTTCTCTATTCAGATATATCCTTAATATTGGGAAATATCTCTTATTTTGTACGTTTCGTTGGGCACACAGCACATCCACATACAAATAAACAACCAATCTTGAAGTGTTATCCATTAAGCCCAGAGTGGGAAAGCCCAGAGTGGGAAAGCCCAATCGTATAAAAACACATTTTTCCTTTCTTTTCTTTTTTAAACCATAACCCAAAAATACATTGGTTGTGATTTACGATGGTAACTAGATGTCACAACGGTGGAATTTCACTTTTCACACAGCTAACTTAATTATATATTGATATATCATATATACAACGATGATATTCCTCAATAAATGGTATGCATAACATCTCCACGTACATTTTTTAATAGATTCACATATGTAGGTAGGAAGATTATCAAAGATGATAACAAATTTATATATATAATATGGGCAACTCCAATGCTCACCTTTTGTAAGTACTGGAGTGTCCACAACATCAGTCCTAGTTATATATATTGTTGGATCTGTTTTGACAGATCCTGATTAAGTTTTGAATTACACAAAACCTGTTATTGTGTTTTTAACAATTCCACTTAAGCGTACAGGTTTTAAGAACGAAGAAGACGATCAGCAGCAGCTATATTTGTCCAGCCGATGGTTCGCAATATTATGATTCAGCAGTTGGTTTGGTGTTCATGGAATCGGCAGCTGGATTAGCAATGAAGACGTCCAGAGTTAAATCAGTTGTTCTAATCAGGCAATGGCCAAGTTGAACCAGCTGGAGCTTAGTGAACCAGCTGGAACGATGACAACCAGCTGCTAGTGCTAAAGAGCGAAGTGAATCAGCTGGTACATGAGTTGACAAGTCTGCTAAAGAAATGAAGCGAATAAGAAGATTCCATTTATAAGTACTGTTGATAAATCTATTAACAGTCGCTATTCAAGAAGCTAAGAACAAGCTGGAGCTGGAGCTGGAACGAAGAGGATCAGCTGGAGCGCTAAGTGTAGATGACATCAGCAGTAACGTCATCATTCAGCAGGTAGCTACAGTGATCAGCAGATGAAGAGATATCAGCAGTTGGCTACCAGCAGTTGGAGAGAAGCGAATAAGAAGAAGTGACGTCGTGCTGAAGTATCAGCAGATGGATTAACGTTGACGACGTCATCGGCGACGTTCAGCAGATGGTTTGAGAGACCAGTCGCAAGAATCAGCAGGTAGCTTGCATCCAGACGCAAGAGGAAGCGACGTCGTAGAGAGGCAATCCAGTCGCAAGCTACTGTTCACCAGCAGATGCTATTTGGAGATAGCGATAACAAAACGATGTCGTTTACATAAGTTGATACGACAGCGTTTTGCGATTCAGCAGAAGACTTTGCGTTGATAATTCAGCAGTCGCAAGCTTCAGTGGATCCAGTCGCAACGCAAAGATTGCCAGACGCAGTGTTTGAGTACCCAGTCGCAAGAACCAGTCGCAAGGTACCAGCTGGAAGCATATGTTTAATACCAGCTGGACAACCAGACGCAAGCAACAGCAGCATCCAGTCGAGAGCTTATATGAATCAGTTGTTGCTACTCAACCAGTCACAAGCTTTGCATATTCAGTCGACTTGGTTCTCAGACGCAAGAAAAGAAGAAATAGCGAAGCATGGCAAACAGACGCAAGATTCAGTCGTAGTGATAAATCAGCAGCGAAGCAGTTGACGATTTACGAAGAGTTATCAAAGCTGGATGTCAACTGCTGAGCGCAATTCAAATGGCGAAAGCGACAAGACGCAATCAACGCTCAAGATGGAAAGAATCAATGGCTGAGATTTAGTCGTGCAAATTGCCTCAATTCAAGGGAACAAGATTAGTACTATTCTGGGAAATAGTACACTTTACAGAGGAGCGTTGCACTGAAATGGAAAGAAGACAAATTAGCCATATGAAGCGCTGAACAGATTTGGAATCTATCTAACGGCCATATTTCAAACAGGCTATATATTCGAGGAGCGCCATTAAAGAAGGTTGACGAATTGCGTGAGGGACGAGAGTTCGAGATGTTGGTTCTACTACAGCGTAGTTGCTAAAATACATTGTTCATACAGTGCACCAACAGAGGGAAAAGAAAAGAAGATGAAGCAGTCGACAATCATTCTTGAGAGGAGCGTATTGTGTCGACTGCTGAATCTGTATTAGCTAATTAGAGCATTTCTCTAGTGTGTGAGAAACAGAGAGTTTGAGCGATTTCATTGTATCAATCTCACACACCGAGATTCGTTCACATCTGTTTGTGAATGAATCTCGAAATCTGTTTACCGTTCCCGTCCAAGCACGATGACGTAAAATTCATGTGTATGTAGTCAGTCACACAGTTGAGGCTGTTGTGCATTTGTGGAGTCTAGGAGTTCTCACAGCTGCTGGTTGTGGGATTGGGTCTGTACACGCAGTTGTAAGATCAAATCTTCTAGTGGAGCCTTCCGAGATGGAAGAAGGGGAGATGTAGGATATTGATATCCGAACTTCCAGAAACAAATATTGTGAGGATTGAGAGTTTAGATTTGTGATTAATTGGTTGGATTTGGGATTAATCACGTGATTTTGAGGTCCCTGCTGAATTTTGAGCGTAGCGATTTTGGAGCAAAAATGTTATCAGCAGGTTACTGTAGCTCCTGCTGGTGGAATTTGAAATCAGCAGGTATGGTGACGTCAGCGTGACGCATGAAGATCTGCTGGTTTTGATTTTAGATTGAAGGTCTGCTGGTTTAGTTCGAGTTGAAGTTGCTGCTGGTAGATTTTGAGTTTAGCGCGAGATCGAACGAGAAAGTGACACGTGGTAGTCAACATTTTGGAGTGTTGACTATTAATTCAGCAGATGACTATTTAGATTCAGCAGATGACTATTTAGATTCAGCAGATGACTATTTAGATTCAGCAGATGACTATTTAGATTCAGCAGATGACTATTTAGATTCAGCAGATGACTATTTAGATTCAGCAGATGACTATTTAGATTCAGCAGATGACTATTTAGATTCAGCAGATGACTATTTAGATTCAGCAGATGCGCTTGTGAAAGAGAGATCAGCAGATGGTTTGAGAGCTGCTGATAGATTTGATGGCGTAGGCGTGACGTGATGTTTGCTGCTGATTGTAATTGCGTTGTATTGCTTGCTGCTGATCAGCAGATGCGCAATACTAGCGTTGAGAAGCGGCGTCGTTTGAGTTA